>MU224045.1:1020306-1092148 GCA_018584345.1 Thuja plicata | reverse complement strand
TCCCCCCCCCCCCCCCCCCCCCGCCCACCCCCCTCAGTCACCTAGCCTCAATATATTTCCAAAAATTGGTATTAGAGCTAAAGGTTCTCTTAATAGAAGTTTAACAACTTGAGCAAAGATCAGAGGCAATGAAAATATACAGGTTGGAGAAAGTCATTGAAAATGAAAAGATAGATCTACAAGTGGCCATGGATCATATAACTATCACCAATTCCCTCTAGATTACTGAAAACTTGGCTTATGTTTATTACTTGTTTTTGCTTATTTGATGACCTTATGGAAAGATATGTTGTTAATTAGTGGCAAAACACTTAGTCATCACAGAGTTGATCGAGCTAGCATTGCAACCCGAGTAGTTACAGTGTAACCCGAGTAGTGGTAGTGTCGACCGAGCAGACAGTGGTAATCAGTATTACCTGAGTGATCAACCTGACCTGAGTACACAATGTAGCCCAAGTGACAGAGTTTACAATGTAGCCTGATTGATAGCATATTGCCTGAGTGCCAATATATCACCCGAGTGGATTACTAGACCCGAGTAACAGTTTTGGGCTGACTTAGCTTATATTGTTTGATATTAATTTATCTTATGGAAGCCAACTTACAAAAGTATTTGATTTGGATAAGGTATAAATATAAGGTATTTTTTTTATCCAAATATGTGTGAAGAAGTGTGTATGTGAATATGAAGTGGCACATTGTTTAAGAGGATACAACAATATAAGGAACAACAAAGACTCATCCATCATAGTCAAGTGATTAGTTTTTATCATTGGACCTTATTCAATAAATCAGAGTTATGTAGAAGATCATCTATTGGTTCATCCTAATAGGTGCATCAGCAAAATCCTCTAACAAGGTGGACTTAACAGTTCTTTACAAATCTCCTAACATAGTTGCATGCTTAATTGTATTGTACTAAATCCTTTCACAAGGTGGACCTAACAGTCCTTATTGCTCCTAATAGGGCAGGCCATCAGAAGTGATCAATTGTAAGCTTTAACAGACTAAATTTATACTGCATTGTAAGCTTTAATAGACTAAATTTATACTGCGGTATAAATTTAGTCTGTTAAAGCTTACAATTGACCACTTCTGATGGCCTGCCCTATTAGGAGAAATAAGGACCTTTAGGTCCACCTTGTGAAAGGATTCAGTACAATATAATTAAGCATGCAACTATGTTAGGAGATTTGTAAAGAACTGTTAAGTCCACCTTGTTAGAGGATTTTGTTGATGTACCTGTTAGGATGAACTAGTAGATGATATGTTGTGCAACTCTGATTTGCTGAATAATATCCAATGATAAAAACTAATCACCTCACTATGACTGATGAGTCTTTGTTGTTCCTTATACTGTTGTAGCCTCTTAAACAATCTGCCACTTCATATTCACATACACACTTTTTCACACATATTTGGATAAACAAAATACCTTATATTTACACCTTATCCAAATCAAATACTTCTATAAGTCGGCTTCCATAAGATAAATTAATATCAAAAAATATAAGCTAAGTCAGCCCAAAACTGTTACTCGAGTCTAGTAATCCACTCGGGTGATATACTGGCACTTGGGCAATATTCTATCACTCGAGCTTCATTGTAAACTTTGTCACTCGGGCTACATTGTGTACTTGGGTCATGTTGATCACTTGGGTAATACTGATTACCATTGTCTACTCGGTCGACACTACCACTGCTCGGGTTACACTGTAACTACTCGGGTTGCACTGCTGGCTCGGTCAACTCTGTGATGACTAAGTGTTTTGGCACTACTTGACAACATGTCTTGCCATAAGGTCATCAATCTCCCCTTTTAGAATTAGTGACCAAAAACACTTATCATGTTCAAAAAATTCTCAAACGTATGAGTCAAAACTCCCCCTTACCATATGCTTGGGTACTTGCTTGGGTTTTGACAATAGCTCTGTGACTCGGTTACAACTGACTCTGTTTTGATTTTTCAAATTTTTTTTTTAAATTTTCTATTATATGTATATACAATAACTTTCCCCCTTATTTTTGACACAAATGCAAAAAATATATCTATATGGTAATACCAAAGTAGGATAGGAAATAACGATGTACCTTCAAAATATGAGACAAAGTATTGTCCCAATTATCTTGCAACACCTTCAGGATGTGCAACTCAATTTGTAACTCTGCTGATAGCTCCATCATAAGCTCAACAATTGAAATTTTTTTTTCATGTATGAGTGTTTTGGCATGAGCTATATGCTTATGCATTACATCCATGTGTGGAAGGAGTTAGCTCTACATAGCTGTAAGAGATCCCCTTGTCCTTTCTTCTTCCCTTAGTAATTCTACATACATGTTTGTCAGATACTTAATCTTCACAAAGTGTGTTGAACTTGAACTAGGGTTAAGTGCCAACTGGTTTGCACTTTCCTTCAAATATGTATCTATCTTTGTCAGCTTAGTCTTGATTTCCATGGTAAAGTTGGAAGTATCACCCAACTTTACAAATAATGAAGCAACATTATTAACAGTAGTTTCTAGAGAGCTAATGAGATTGTTTAGCTTCACTTGGTCAATTGCAATCTTACTTGCAACATTCTCTAGAACTTTATGTTCGAACTTCCTTTTGCCTTCTGCATTAGTTTCTCTTGACCACTTAAATCCTTATTGAACTTGTGAACTATATTGAAAAGTTGATCCAAAATAGAGTCATTCTCATCAACTTCTATTTCTAGAGCATCTAGGAATATACCTTTTATGTCTTCTAGCACTTTGTTTCTTTTCTTTTCTGCTCGGAGATTTTGTTGTGTAGCTCTTTTCTTCCATAGCTTCCCTAGTATATCCATCTTCTCTACTATCAATTTGTATAGATCTCAATTTGGAATCACAATATCTTCCTCAAGATCAATACCATCAGTATCTATTTCCTTCCCTTTTCCTTTTAAGACCAAGTAAGATAATTGATGACCTCATTGGTATCTTTTATAAAACTAATTGGTATCAATATATTAGTTATCAAGGAAAAGGAAAGTAGTGCTTCAATGTAGAAATGTCACCTTGTGAGAGGATTTACAAAATACTGTTAAGTCTACTCTGTTAAGAGATTTTGATCACTTCTACAATTATTAGAGAGTAATAATGGATTGACCTATTTGAGAAGCAATTCTCTTTGTTGATTCAGATCTCTGCTCTAGATTTAATTACTTGATCCTCACTGAATAGATATTCTGTTGCAGCTCTGTGTGTTATGTCCTCAATCAGAATCCAATAAAACTTAATCTCTTTGATCCTTTATTAGATTATAGGATACCAATAATTTAGATTATCAGTATCCTATAATTTAGTGTTGGAGCAAATAAGATACCAATGAGGTAATCAATTATTGTCATTTATTACAATATGTTTAGTCTTAGTATGCATCACAGGGTTCTTTGAAATGTTAATATCACTGGTGTTGTCATAGTAGATAATGACTGGTACCTATCCTTATATTGAGTAATTGTCCTATTCCTTTTGTAGCTCTTCTTGCAAGTATTGCTTCAATGATTTCCAGATCTTCATCATCATTGTCACTATCAATCTATTTTCCTTTCATCTTTCCAAGGTTTAATTTAGCTTTGAATTAAGACTCAAGATTGCTAGGATTAGGAGAATAATTGTCAAAGTTATCCAACTGAAAAGTTTTAAGTCTTCCAACCAATCCATCTACAATTACATCATTACTGCATCTCATCTCTTGAATAGTTGAAACTCTAATTGCATAGATAGGAAGTAAAGTTATCAATACATTGATGACCACTATTTTGTCTTCAATTGTTCCACTGAAAAATTTGATTGCACTGACACTTTTCTTGATTCTTTCACTGTACTTTGTAATGTCTTCTCCTTCTTTCATTTTCGTTAGATCAAACTTACCTCTAAGAATTTCTGATTTGGCTTTCTTTACATTGGCATATCCTCCATGTATATCATGTAGTTTCTTCCACATATCATAGGAAGTAGGGCATTCCTCGACTTCATCAAATTTGGAATAGCTGAGTGAAGAAGAAATATCAATTATCATTATGTTATGATTCTTCATGTCCACCATTTGTTCCACAGACATATGTCTCTACGGTTCTATATACTTGTGATCTAGGAATTGCAAGCCAGTGTCTCCAATAGTAGATAGATGTAGCCTCATCAAATCTTTCCATGCAGTGAAGTTGTCCTTGTTAAGTATGGGGATCTCCCTTCTGTAAGACATCTCTGATCTTTAGCTTAGGCCTTTAAACCTTCCTTGTAAGCACTTGGTGCTCTGATACCAATTGTTGGAAATGAGTTGAGTAACTAAGAGGGGAGGGGTGAATCAGTTACCACAAAAACATATCCAAGTCTCTTAGATGTCTTAAACAAATTTATCATTGTTGCTTGGTTAACATAGATATTCAACTGTCACTCGGTTAACATAGCAAACCTTAAGATATTAACTGTGATTGTTCTTAGTAATTAATTATAGAAACAAAAACCATAAAGCAAATGAAATTTATAGAGATAACACAAACATTTAATGTGGAAACCTAATATGGGAAAAACCACCAATTGTAACTAGTCATTGTTTTTCACTCTTTTGAAGTGAGCCCTATTAGGAGCCAACCCTGTTAAAGGTTACAATAACACACTGTTAGGCATGACCCTGTTAGAGGATTTAATCGCCCTGTAAGGAGTGGTCTTGTTAGAGGTCTTCAAATACTTCAATGTAGAAATGTCACCTTGTGAGAGGATTTACAAAAGACTGTTAAGTCTACTCTGTTAAGATATCTTGATCACTACTACAATTGTTAGAGAGTAACAATGGATTGACTTGTTTGAGAAGCAATTGTCTTTGCTGATTCAGATCTCTGCTCTGGATTTAATTACTTGATCCTCACTGATCAAATTTTCTATTGCATCTCTGTGTGTTCTGTCCTCAATCAGAATCCCATCTTATTTTTCCTCCACACTTCATGTCATAAACACATATATTGCTTTCTTACTTACACCATATTCAAGCCAAAATTGACCTTATATATATATGATAAGCCTTGTCAAGTCATCCTTAACAACCTTCCAAATAATCAATTAAACTTAAGTTTGTCGACTTCATATAACAAATTAACCATAAAACATATATTGTTGTTAGTCAGTTGTCACTAAAAGCATAACTCAGTTAATACTAAAAATCCTTCAATGCCCGACCAAAACTGTAATGCCCGAGTGAACTCGGTTAGAACTGAAAATCAAGTTGGTCCTCTTAAATGCTCGAGAGTGCTTGGCATGAACTGACTGTGCTCGGATAGGATTAGACATTTGTGTAAACATCACTACATTTGTGTAAACATCAATGACAATATACAGTTGAATAATTGTCATCAACAATCTCCCTCTTTGGCATTGATGGCAACACATGTCATAATACAAAGAATTATAGAGAAAAAGACATAAGAATCAAATTTTATTAATGTCCTTAGCGTCATTCTCATTATCATCCAAAAACTCCCTTTGTCTTCACAATCACTAAAATACATATTTCTCCCTCTTACATTAATCTCTATTTCTGATAAAGTTTCACCCTCTCTCATCAATCTCTCCATCAGTAATCTTTATGACATCAGTAATATCTCCCTCTTTGACAACCAATTCTAAAGACACCATCCAATACACATCCAATGAAGTTGTAATGTACCCGTTTGTACTCATTCATATGCAATAAGCTCTGAATATCTGCATCAACATGTTAAGTCTATTTTGTAGCTCGGTTGATGCATTTTTAATTGTGTTTTAGTGAGCCTCAGTTAGGGGAATTGCCCCTAGCTTTCCTCTAAGATACAAAAATGCATCCTTAGGTAATGGTTTAGTGAATATGTCTATAATTTGTTCTTTAGTATTCACATATTCCAATCTTTCTTCCTTGTCCTGAACCAATTCTCTCAAGAAATGATACTTTATTGCAATATGTTTAGTCTTAGTATGCATCAGAGGGTTCTTTGAAATTTTAATAGCACTGGTATTGTCATAGTAGCTAATGAATGGTTCTTTGATTTCCTCCTTCATACCTGACAATGGCTATTTGAACCATATGATATTTGAACAATTTACTGCTGCAGCAACATACTCTGCCTCTGCTATAGACTGAGAAATGTAGTTCTATTTCTTGCTTGTCCAGAAGACTAATCTCTTTCTAAGAAATAATGCTCCACCACTTGTTCTCTTTTTGTCATCAACACTTCCTGCCCAATCATCATCAGTAAAAGTCTTCAAATCAAAGTTTCCTCCTTTCTTATACCATAATCCATAATCTTCAGCACCCTTAAGATATCTCAGAATCCTTTTGATAGTCATTAAGTGATTCTCTCTAAGATTAGCTGAAAACCTTGCAACAATACCGACTGCTAATGCAATATCAGGTCTAGTGTGAACTACTTATTGAAATTTACCAATCATGGATCTGTAGGTAATCTGATTTACCTCCTTTGAATCATCATCCTTAGATAACTTATGTCTAGTAGGCATAGGTGTTCCAACTAGTCTGGAATCTTCCATCCCAAATTTCTTTAGTATCTATTTGATGTATTTAGACTGGGTAATATAGATACCATCCTTAATTTGATAAACTTGTAAACCAACAAAGAATTTGATTTCACCAAACATAGACATCTCAAATTCCTTACTCATAGCTTTAGAGAATGCTTTGCATAAATCATCATAAAGTAAATAGTATATCATCCACAAATATCTCTCCTAATAGTATCTTATTCTGAGGTCCTTCTTTGATGTACAAGCTACTATTGCCATTAGTTCTCTAAAATCCAATACTTATCAAGTAACCATGCAATCTTTCATAACAGGCTCTAGGAGCTTGTTTCAGTCCATACAATGCTTTGTGCAGTTTGCAAACCACATTCTTTTTGCTAGGATCTACAAAACCTTAAGGTTTCTCAATATAGACTTCCTCTTCAAGAATTCCATTCAAGAATGCATATTTTACATCCATTTGATATACCTTGAATCCTTTCTGTGCAGCATATACCAGAAGAGTTCTGACTCCTTCAAGTCTTGCAATAGGAGAAAAAGTGTCTCCATAATCAATACCCTCTTCTTGAGCATATCCTTTACACACTAGTCTTGCTTTGTTTCTGAAAATTTCTCCTTTTTCATTCATCTTGTTTCTGAAAACCCACTTAGTACCAATCACATTATTATATTTTGGTCTAGGTAAAAGAGTCCATGTTTTATTCTTTTCTATCTGCTCAATCTCTTCATTCATTGCTTCGATCCAGCTTTCATCATTCAATGTATCTTTAATAGTTCTAAGTTCAATTTCACTAAGCAAACATGTACCTTTGATTTTGTTCCTTGTCATTATAACTTCTATCTGATCTCCAATTATTTGCTTAGGTGAATGATGACTTCTGACATACTTTTCAAGTATAGGTTCCTTCCTCTTTGATTATAGGCTTGCTCCACTATGTTCACCATTCTCAAATATTTTGTTCTGTTATTCTGTCTGATACTCAGGTTCCACTGTCTAAGACTCGGGCACCTCTATCTGAGACTCGGGTGCCTCTGTCTGCAACTCGGTTCCCTCTATCTGTGACTTAGATTCTTTAGTCTAAGACTCATTTTCTTTAGTTAACAACCTGGTTGCACAGGTTGCAACAAGATTTGTGATGATGAATTTAGTGGTTGACATGGTTGTTGTCCAATCACCATTGCCTGTGTCTTGGGTATAGTATTAGGTTCATAATACACAAAATTCTTGTATTCCTCAGGCTCTTTACTACTCTGTTCTTCATTTCTCTTTGCAAACTCATTAATCTTTACATGCACACTTTCTATGATTTTATGAGTAGTAAGATTCAAACATTTATATGCTTTGCTTTTGCAGGAGTAGCCTAGGAATATACATTCATCACCTTTTACATCAATTTTTCCATTTCTTGCTTCCTTCAAGATGTAACATTTACTTCCAAATACTTTGAAATAACGAACATTAGGTTTATATCCATACCATAATTCAAAAGGTGTCTTCTCAGTATTTTTCTTCGGTTGAACTTGGTTCAAGGTGTGAATTGCAGTGTTGATGGCTTCCTTCCAGTATTTGGTAGAACATTATTTTCATTAATTAAGGTTCTTGTACAATCCATAATGGATATGTTCCTTCTTTCTGCTATACCATTCTGCTATGGTATACCTGGAGTAGATACTTGTCTGTTGATTCCTCTTTCATTGCAGAATTCATTGAACTCATTAGAAATGAATTCTCCCCCTCTATCAGATCTTAGGCATTTAAGTTTCTTTCCTCTTTCTTTTTCAACTCTGGAAAGGTACCATTTGAATTTTTGAAAAGCTTCTGATTTTTATTTGAGAAACATAATAGTCATCATTCTAGAATGGTCATCAACAAATAGAATGAAAAAATTCTCACCTATATAACTTGTTGTTCCAATTGGTCCACACAAATTAGTATGCACTAATTCCAAGACTTCTTATGTATTGTAATTCTTGCTCTTGAAACTAGTTTTGCCCATCTTCCCAATTTTACATTGTTTACATATTGCTAATTCAAGTTTCTTCAAAATAGGAATACCTCTTACTCTTTTGTTCTTGCTTATATTGATCAGGTTATCATAGTTCACATGACACAACCTTTTATGCCATAACCAACTTTCTTCTACTTGTGCAATAAAACATGAACTTTCATTGAGATCAAGATAAAATATATTACCTTTTGTTTGCCTGCCAGTTCTAACTAGGTTTCCCTTACCATCTAGGAGCTTGGCCTTACCATTCATGAATTCTACCTTGAAACCAATGTTATTCAGTTGTGCCACACTTAGTAGATTACGCCTTAGTCCTTCAAACCAGGAAGCATTATCACATTTGATTCCTTCAGTTAGAGCAATACAACCTTTACCTTTCACATAGAAGGGTTCATCATTCCCAAAATTGACACTCCCACCATCATAGTGCTCAAGATGTTCAAATTTTGTTTTATCACCAGTCATGTGGTGAGAACAACCACTATCAATTATCTAAGTGTCATTCTTACTAATATGAGAGTATAGTGTTGTCTTTTCATTATCTTCATTATCTGACTCATCCTTAATAGCAATATAAACCATTTCATCTTCATCTTCATCACTATCAAAATCTTTAGCAATATAACAAGATTTCTTACCTTTGTCCTTGTATCTTTTGTAGCTTTTGAAATCTTTCTTGCCTTTGTACTTGTTGAAATTTCTCTCACCTTTGTCTTCCTTGTTTGGACACTAAGCAGCGATGTGACCAACCTCATCACATGAAAAATAAATTAATCGTATTCTACCTTTGTATTGTCCTTTTCCTTTTGCATCTCTCCTTGCAAGTAATGCTTCAATGATTTCTAGATCTTCATCATCACTATCACTATCAATCTGTTTTCCTTTCATCTTTCCAAGATTTAATTTATCTTTTAATGCAGACTCAAGATTGCTAAGATTAGGAGAATAATTGTCAAAGTTATCCAACTCAAAAGTTGTAAGTCTTCCAACCAATCCATCCAGAGTTACATCATTACTGCATCTCATCTCTTGAATAGCTGAAACTCTAATTGCATAGATAGGAAGTAAAGTTCTCAATACCTTGCTGACCACTATTTTGTCTTTAATTGTTCTGCTGGCAGCTCTAATTGCACTGACACTTTTCTCGATTCTTTCACTGTACTTTTTAATGTCTTCTCCTTCTTTCATTTTCATCAGATCAAACTGACCTCTAAGACTTTATGCTTTGGATCTCTTCACAGCTTATTTTCTCTTCTGGTACCCTTTTCCTCTCTATTTGAGTCTCCGCTTCTTATTCTTCTTCTTGGTCTGACTCGGAATCATCACCAGTAGTTCTACTTGTTTGAGAACTCTTAAATTTTTATATCTCTACTTCCATCTTCTTGTTCTTAGCTGCCTGATCCCTCACAATCTTAGCTAACTCCATGTTTATGACCCTCAAAGGGATCTCTGGTTCAGTCTCATCAACTTTCTCTATCATTTTCATCCCCAAGAGCTTTTCTAGGCTTTGATACCACCTAATGCAGAGGTGACAACAAGAATTGTGGTATTGGTCCTTTCTCTTCCCCAATCCACCTAACACAACTTATTCTCTCCTTGGGTCCTTGATCCCTTTTGATACAATGCCTTCTACCTATCCAAGGTGGTAGAGTTCCATACTGACCTTTCCCAAGTGAATACTATTCAAACCAAAATCCTGCAACTTTGTGCTTTAGGGTCACTAGACCTATTCTAAGCCACAAACTATAATTCTTCACCAGTGACTTCCCCAACCCAAAATTTCTATTGGGAAACCTTCCTTATGTTATAAGGACCGAGAATTAACCCTTGGGTTGAACCTTCAACTGGCGTACAGTACCTATCTAGGACTGTCCTAGAATTCCTTGTAGGTTTGTGCAGGTGGTTTTGGGAACTTAAATTTTACCACTGATCACCTTTTAGAAAAATAAGGATAGATTTAGATACCCTTTTTGAATTTATATTGATACCCAAGCCTTAGGTTTCAACTCCACTCCAGTAACACCTAACCCTCACAAAGTTCACAGACCTAATTGGCCAAATTAGGCTTGGATATAAAAGCAAGTGCTAAGAAATGGGTGCATGGAATTGATATAGTGATTTAGACCTCCTCAAGTATCTCCTAACAAATCAAATCCACCTTCAGCTCACTCAACTAATCTAATTCTTCAACATAACAACTCATTTAAATTCATTATAGGCTGAATACATTAAGATATTCAACCGAGGGCTTGATGCATGAAGGCCTTGCCATTTGAGTCATCTCCTAAGCTTTTGGAATCCTTAAATATGTCATCCTAACTTGCATTTTCAAGAATCTTAGTGAATTCCACCAAACCAAATGCAAGTTAGGACTCCATTTGTGGAATGAGCTTCTAATAAGCCTCTTCCTAGACTAATTTTAGAAAACTAAATAAAAAATACTTCAAATCAAAACTAAACAATCTCAAATCAATTGGAAAGTTACAATAACACAAAGGAACTTGAAAACATCAACTTGGTTTGCAAAGATCACACTAGACATGACCATACAATTTAGAAATGCTCAGAAAACCTCTTAATCTTCCATTCCAAATGCATCAAAACTCCAATACAAAACTTCTAACCATCTTGGTTCAAATTAATCACTTAAAATTGCTTCATATGTGAAGTCAAATCAATCCAAAATGCCCTATGACTGTTGGGCTTCCATCTTGTAATTCTCAAGCAACTTTTGGAAGTTGCATGACCAACATTTTTACATCTTTTGCAACATTTGGAAATTTCTTATCTTTTTGCACTTGAAGACTTTTGGATTGGATCCTAACCTGTCAAATTAACATAATATGACCAAAATAACATGAATCCAATGAATTCAACACCTAGGACTCATAAAAGCATAAAAACATACTTAAAGTAACTTAAGTCTAAATAGATGATCCTAATGGACTAAGGCATCTCTAGGCTCGTAAGATTGCCTAAGATATCCTTGACCAAAAAAATGCATCCACAACCAAAATAGGATGATCCTCTGAGACCAATCCAGTTATTACAAACCCAAAACATTACNCCAAAATAACATGAATCCAATGAATTCAACACCTAGGACTCATAAAAGCATAAAAACATACTTAAAGTAACTTAAGTCTAAATAGATGATCCTAATGGACTAAGGCATCTCTAGGCTCATAAGATTGCCTAAGATATCCTTGACCAAAAAAATGCATCCACAACCAAAATAGGATGATCCTCTGAGACCAATCCAGTTATTACAAACCCAAAACATTACATAGTGACAGTCAATCAGTGACAGTCATGGGTGCACCGCACCATACTCCCCAAGACAAAGATAATTCAAGTCCCTTGAGTTGGGAGATTTTTTAAATTGAAACCAGTCTTCTTGATGTCTTGAGGTGTCAACCAAGTAGCATCCTCCACTGAATGGTGTTTCCATTTGACTAGATATTCATAGAAAGTAGACCTCCTAGTTTGTTTGGCTATCCTCTTTTCCAGTATATAGTCAATCTCTTGTGATGGTGGTTTAGGTAGATCTTGTAGCTACTTGTCCTATGTTAGATCTTGAGCACATGCAATGGAGACATCAGTAACATGACCTTTATATGGATATAGGTCAGCTACATTGAAAATGGGGGATAAACCAATAGTTGAAGGTAATTCAATTTATATGCATTATTGCCACATTTCTACAAGATTCAGAAGGGGCCAATCTTTTTCATCATCATCATCATCTTCCCACCATAACCATGTCTCCAACCTTGAATTGGACATCTCTCCTCTTGACATCTGCTACTTGTTTATACTTCTTAGAGGTTTGTTGCAATCTGTCTTTCACTTGTTGATAAATTTTCTTCATTACCTCTGCAAAATCCTCAGCTTGGGCACTCCTGTGGCCAAAATTATGGATGTTTCTTAGCTCCAAGACACCCCTAGGGTGGGATACATAGACAATTTGGAAAGGACTGAGTCTTGGACTTCTGTTGACAGAATCATTATAGGATAACTCTGTTTGTAGAAGGATTGAGTCTCATGCCACTCCATACTCCTTTTCTAGACATCTTAGCAAGTTTCCCAAAGACCTATTGATGACTTTAGTCTCTCCATCTGATTGAGGGTGGTAAGAAGATGACATAGCTAGGTTTGTTCCAAGTCTTTTCCATAGGGTACACAAAAAATGTCCCAAAAACTTGGGGTCTCTGTCTGAAACAATTGTGAGTGGTAAACCATGGAGTCTTACTATTTCCTTGAAGAATAGCCCTACAATACTTGAGGCATCATGTGTAGTCTTACAAGGTAGGAAGTGTGCCATTTTGGAGAACCTGTCTACAACTACATAAACATTGTCATAGCCTATCTTCATCCTTGGAAGATCCAATATAAAATCCATGTTGATGGAGTCCCAAGGTTTGCTAGGAATGGGAAATGGTGTATATAAGCCTACATTTTAACTGGTGCCTTTGACTTTTTGAAAAATTAGACAACACTCCACAAATATCCTTATATCAGTTTGCATCTTAGGCTAGAAGTAGAATCTTCTTACTAGCTCAAGTGTCTTGTCAAGACCAAAGTGGCCTGATAGAAATCCACAATGTTTCTCTTTTATGATGTTATCCCTCATGGAGCAATCAGGGATACACAAATTACTCCCTTTAAACAACAATCCTTCTTGAATCATGTATTCTGCAAACTTAGTGTGATATCTATCTCCTAGTTCCAAACAAACTTTGTAAATTTCATTGAAGTCTTCATCATTGGGATACATGTCCTTGAGGACAAAGATACCTACACTTTACAAGGTCACTTCTTGTATAGCCAAATTCCTTCTGCTTAATGCATCAGCTACCTTGTTAGCTACCCCCTTCTTATGCTTTATGGTGAAAGTGAATGCTTGCAAGTATTCCATCCACTTGAGGTGTCTATGGTTCATTTTCTCCTTCCTATTAAGAAAACTCAATGCATGATTGTCAGTATATACAATAAATTCTTATGGCAATAATTAATGCCTCCACTTTCTCAGTGATTGGCCCATAGCATACATCTCCAAATCATATGTAGAGTAATTCTGCTTAGCTTCATTAAGATTTTCACTAAAGAATGCCACAGGTCCCCCTTCTTGACTAAGAATACCCCCAATATCTCTCTTACTAGCATCACATTCAATGGTGAACATCTTGTGAAAATCAAGGAGTGTTAAGATAGGTTGTTGAGAGAATCTTGTCTTCAAATATTCAAAGGACTTGTCCATAGCATCAGTCCATAAAAACTTACATTTCCTTCCCCTTTGATAGTATCTATCATTGGTGCATTCACCCCACTGAAATTCTTGACAAATTTCCTATAGAAACTAGCAAGCCCATGGAAACTCTTGACCTCAATGAAATATTTTGGAGTGGGCTAGTTCAGTATGGCTACAACCTATGAAGGGTCCATTTTCAAGTTATCCTTGGAGATGACAAAAATAATAAATATCAATTCTTCTAGCATAAACACACATTTTTCCAAATTTATCCTCAACTTTTCTTCATGTAGTCTCTTCATTACCATATCTAGATGTATCAAATTCTCATCTTTATCTTTGCTAAAGATCAATATGTCATCTAAATATACAACAGCAAAGTGATTTATGAAAGACTTAAGGACCTCATTCATAAACCTCATAAAGGTACTAGGAGCATTGGAGAGACCAAAAGTCATCACTACCCATTCAAACAATCCCTCATTGGTTTTGAAAGTTGTCTTCCACTCATCCCTTTCTCTGATCCTAATTTGATGATACTCATTCTTTAAGTCATTTTTTGAATAGTATTTTGCTCCTCCTAGATAGTCCATGAGATCTTCTATCCTTGGCATAGGAAACCTATACTTGATGGTTATCTTATTAATGGTTCTAGAGTCAGTATATAGCCTCTATGTGCCCTCCTTCTTAGGTGCTAGGACTGTAGGGACTGCACAAGGGCTTATGCTCTTCCTAATGAAGCCTTTCTCCATAAATTCTTGAATTTGTCTTGCAACTTCTGCATTTTGGTTAGGGGTCAGTTTTTAAGAAGCCTTATTTGGTAAGGTAGAACCAGGTATGAGGTCTATATAGTGACTAATATCCCTCTGTGGTGGTAAAACATCGGTACTCTTGTCTGCAACTATACATTTGTATATGTTCAACAAATCTTGCACTTCTTTGGGGCCAACATTTCTCTAAGGTTCTTGACCTTTTGGTACCTTCTTAGACTCTGTTTTTGGATTTAATATGATGCAAAAAACAAGGTGTGCCTCTTTCCTTAAGGAATTTCAAAAATTCTTTCTCTCCTACTAGGATAACACTATTTGTCAAAGCTCTGTCTTTCTCAAAATTAGGGAGAGGTGTCATAGTGTAACTAATCCCATTCTTAGTCAAGGTATAGACATTTTTCTTACCCTCATGTTGAGAATCAACATCATATTTCCAAGGTCTTCCTAGTAGAAGGTGACATGCATCCATATTCACAACTTCACACAAGACTTTATCTTGTATTCTCCTACTTGAAATTCTACCCAACATTGCTCATCTACCAAAGTTTGTTGATCTTTATTAAGCCAATATACTTTATAAGGGCTTGGGTGGGGTATCTTCTTCAAACCAATCTTATCTATCATTGCATTAGAAACTAAATTCTCCATAGAACCATAATCAACAATAACTTTGCAAATCTTACCAAGTACCTTGCAGTGAGTTCTGAATAGACTCTTCCTTTATGGGGGCTCCTTGGGAGTTGGTACCTTCAAGAGTGTCCTATTGAACATGATGCACTCTCCTTTCTTAGGGTCTACAGGTCTGGCTATATTGGTGTGGTAGGAAGTCATGCTTTGATAGTCCTCATCTTGGGTGAGTTGGACTCTCCTATCTCCTCCTGGTGTACTGAGACTTGTGTTGGCCTTGTTTGGGCATCTAAAAGATTGGTGACCAATTTGGTTGCATGAGAAACTCTTCCCAATGAACATAGAGGTATTTATACCTCTTGACCTTCCTCTATTATTACCTCTACCCCCTTTGAAATTACCTTTGTGATTCTGCTCTCTGTCATACTCTTGGTGACTGGATTCTCCCTGTGGTCTTGGAGATGATCCTGTTCCTTGAAACCTTCCTCTACCTATGAAACCATTTCCCCTTCCTCTACTATTTTGTTCTCCTCTCCTCTTTTGTTTCTCTTCAATCTTCATAGCCATCTCATAACACTGGTGTACAGATTGGGGACAAAAAAAACTTAGTCCATCCTAAATACTGTACTTGAGCCCATTCATGTATCTAGCAAGTTTTTGTTTTTCACTTTTAGGGGTCTTTGTCTTCATTGTGATTTTGTGGAATTCATCAGTGTAAGATCCCACATCAAGATCCTTTTGCTTTAGATTTTGTAACTTCTTATGTAGAGTTACTTCATAGTCTTCAGGAACAAATTGTTTCTTGATTTCCCTCAACATCTTCTTCCATGTGGTTATAGGGTCTTTTTCTTTCTCTACCCTTTCCCTTAGGAAATTCCACCAACTTAGTGCAGGTCCTTTCATTTTTGACTTGGCAATTTTTGTTCTTTGTGAGGTAGGGATATCTTCACATTCAAAATAATTTTCTAGGGCTTCAACCCAATCCATACATTCCTCAATGTCCATCTTTCCCATAAACACTAGTAGGTCTAGCTTGTTATCTCTCCTACCCACTCTCTCCAAAGCTTCTAAGATTATTTGCTCTTATGGTACCCTTTTCCTCTCTATTTCAGTCTCCTCTTCTTATTCTTCTTCTTGCTCTGACTCAGAATCATCACCAGTAGTTCTAATTGTTTGAGAACTCTTAAATTTTTATTTCTCTACTTCCATCTTCTTGTTCTTAGCTACCTGATCCCTCACAATCTTAGCTAACTCCATGTTTGTGACCCTCAAAGGGATCTCTCCTTCAGTCTCATCAACTTTCTCTATCATTTTCATCCCCAAGAGCTTTTCTAGGCTCTGATACCACCTAATGCAGAGGTGAAAACAAGAATTGTGGTATTGGTCCTTTCTCTTCCCCAATCCACCTAACACAACTTATTCTCTCCTTGGTTCCTTGATCCCTTTTGAAACAATGCCTTCTACCTATCCATGGTGGTAGAGTCCCTTACTGACCTTTCCCAAGTGAATACTATTCAAACCAAAATCTTGCAACTTTGTGCTTTAGGGACACTAGCCCTATTCTAAGCCACAAATTAGAACCCTTCACCAGTGACTTCCCCAACCCAAAATTTCTATTGGGACACCTTCCTTATGTTATAAGGACTGAGAATCAACCCTTGGTTTGATCCTCCAACTGTCGTATAGTACCTATCTAGGACTGTCCTATAATTCCTTATAGGTTTGTCCAGGTGGTTTTTGGAACTTAAATTTTCCTCCTGGTCACCTTTTAGAAAAAATAAGGATAGCTTTAGATACCATTTTGGAATTTATATTGATCCCCAAATCCTTAGGTTTCATCTCCACTTCAGCAACACCTAACCGTCACAAAGTTCATAAACCTAATTGACCAAATTAGGCTTGGATATCAAAGCAAGTGCTAAGAAATGGGTGCATGGAATTCATACAGTGCTTTAGACCTCCTCAAGTAACTCATAACAACTCAAATCCACCTTCATTTCACTCAACTAATCTAATTCTTCAACACAACAACTCATTTACATTCATTCTAGGTTGAATACATTAAGATATTTAGCCTAGGGCTTGATGCATGAAGGCCTTGCCATTCAAGCCATCTCCTGAGATTTTGGAATCCTTAAATATATCATCCTAACTTGAATTTTCTAGAATCTTAGTGAATTCCACTAGACCAAATGCAAGTTAGTACTCCATTTGTGGAATGAGCTTCTAACAACCCTCTTCTTGGACTACTTTTAGAAAACTGAATAAAAAATACTTCAAATAAAAAATAAACAATCTCAAATCAACTAAAAAGTTACAATAACACAAATGACCTTCAAAACATCAAATTGGTTTGCAAATATCACACTAGACACGTTCATATAGTTCAGAAATGCTTCAGTAAACCTCTTCATCCTCCAATATTCCAAATGCATCAAAACTCCAATACAGAACTTCTAACAGTCTTGGTTCAAAGTAATCACTTAAAAACACTTCATATGTGAATTCAAATTAATCCAAAATGCCCTATGAATGTTGGGATTCCATCTTGCAACTCTCGAGAAACTTTTGGAAGTTGCATGAGCAACATTTTTACATCTTTTGCAACATTTGGCAATTTCTTGTCTTTTTGCACTCAAAGACTTTTGGATTGGATCCTGACCTATCAACTTAACATAATATGACCAAAATAACATGAATCCACTAAATTTAACACCTAGGACTCATAAAAGCATAAAAACATACTTAAAGCAACTTAAGTCTAAATAGATGATCCTAATAGACTAAGGCATCTCTAGGCTCATAAGATTGCCTAAGAGATCCTTGACCAAACAAATGGATCCACAACCAAAATAGGATGATCCTTTGAGACCAATCCAATTATTACAAACCAAAAACATTACATAGTGACAGTCAATCAGTGATAGTCATGGGTGCACTGCACCAAGCCAACCCTGTTAAAGGTTACATTAACACACTGTTAGGTGTGACCCTGTTAGAGGATTTAATCACCTTATAAGGAGTGGCCGTGTTAGAGGTCTTCAAAAACTTCAATGTAGAAATATCACCTTGTGAGAGGATTTACAAAAGACTGTTAAGTCTACTCGGTTAAGATATTTTGATCACTGCTACAATTGTTAGAGAGTAACAATGGATTGACCTGTTTGACAAGCAACTATCTTTGTTGATTCAGTTATCTTCTCTGGATTTAATTACTTGATCCTCACTGATCATATATTCTATTGCGTCTCTTTGTATTCTGTCCTCAATTAGAATCCCATCTGATTTCACGTCCTCCACACTTCATGTCATAAACACATATCTCGCTTTCTTACTTACACCATATTCAATCCAAACCTGACCTTATATATATGATAAGCCTTGTCAAGTCATCCTTAATAACCTTCTAAATAATCAATTAAACTTAAGTTTGTAAGCTTCATATAACCAATTAACCATAAAATGTATAATGTCGTTAGTCAGTTGTCACTAAAAGCATAACTCGGTTAATATTGAAAATCCTTCAATGCCCGACCAAAACTGTAATGCCCGAGTGAACTCGGTTAGAACTGAAAATCAATTTGGTCATCTTCAATTCCTGAGAGTTCTTGGCATGAACTGAATATGCTTGGATAGGATTAGACATTTGTGTAAACATCACTACATTTGTGTAAACATCAATGACAATACACAATTGAATAATTGTCATCAACACATCTATGAAAATCCATTGTTCTAGGTTAAGTTGTTCGGTATTCTTTCAGACTTTTGAGTCTTCTAGATGAAAAGTGTGTATACATGTGCATAGGTGTTCTTGAGTAAAATGGTTTTGCAGGTTTTACATAGTCACAAAAAAAACTTATAGATTTATGGATCTACTAAAGAGTTGTTTTCCAAACCCTAGCACCATTGCAGTGTTAGTAGATGAGATAGTTGTAGTTATGCACGCATGCTTTGTGGATGGCCAGAGAATGGTATAATGATTTCTTTGCATGGGGATGTTGATACGTGATTAGTCACTCATTTTTTCTATGGTGATGCTTAATTGATTCATATACTATGGTGCTCGGTGTGGACTTGATTGGCGAATAAGGTCTATGTTTGATCTTGTACTTGGGACATGTTGTCTACATGATTTTTCTCTTTGAAAACTCATTTTGTATGTCATTGATGTGATTTTGGGTTTGGATGTTAGAATTATTGGATCTATGAGTTCTATAGTTTGGTGGGTAGGCCACCCATTTGATTGTTGTGGGATAACATGGATGTGGAATATCTATATCCATGTGATTTGAGTCAACATTGGTGAAATTTTTTTAGTTGGCCTTGTCCGTGGTCACTTGTGCATTAGCATGGTTGCTTTGGGATGAGATGATGGATGATGGGTGCATTCCTAAATAGTTGATTATGAGGTCCCATGGCATGGTATATTTCCTTGGTTTGGAGATCTTGTTTTCACTTGGTGTGATTAGAAGTACACATGTATGAGCGTGGAACTAGATGATTTTTTAGATTCAGGAGATGATGTGTCATGTGCTTGGAGAGATTGGTATCATAGTTTAGTGGGATCTTTAGTAGTGGTGTGTATTTGTCACATGGTGATGGATGATCTTCATTAGTGATGCATATGGTTTGGAGGGATTCTTAGATCGTGTTGCTTCAAAAGGCTTCCTTCACCTTTTCATGTATGATATTTGAGTATGTGTAACATCTTAGAGCCATGGAGGAATCTAAGAGTCCTTGGTTGAGGTGTTAGTGGTGCTTGATATGTGATGTTGGTCTAGAGTATATTATTGTTATTCCATGGTACACTCTTGACTATGCATTAGAGCTTTGGCAGGATACATTTCTCTTTAGACCATGGTATGTTCACTTGGAGCATGTGATATTATAGGAGGGGATGGTTAGATCATGATATAATGATTGGTTCATGATTCTACAATTGAAGCTTTAATAGTTATTTGGTGAGTTCTCTTTATATTGGGTGCATTAATCATATGCATGAGAAGCTTCATGAGTTTATAGAGATGTATTTGGATTTTACCATGAATTGATCATATTTCAAGTACTCATGGATGCATAGAGTCTTAGGTGTGTATAGAGTTCTCTCAAGATGAGAGACATGTTTTTGAGATGGTTACTCTTGATTAGATTTCAACAAGAAGTCCAAGGAGCCTACCCCTTGGTTGGACATGAGTTCCAGAAAGACCCATGATGATATCACTCTTGGAAAATTCATGATAACTTGCATATCTTGGAGAATAATTATCATTCCCCACTCTTGGTCTACTCGATGTTTTATCACTTGAGAGGTATTTCCCATTATTTCTTTCAATTGCTTTATGTTTTTCTTTAATATTCATGGATCTTGAGTTGTGGTAAAATAGTTCTAGAGTCTGATTCATTGTGAGATGGATAGAATGGTTATCTCCTTGAGGTGTATCTTCATTTATGATGATCTTAGGAGATAGTAGTGGGTTTATTTCCTAAAATGGGAAATGGAGCAATTTGATATTCTTTGAGAGGCTTACATCCATGTAGATACTTGATATCATATTATGTTTCATATTTTGAGGTTGAATGAGTTTAAACGTTGTTGCCACTTTTCTCTTGGGGTTGTGAAGGAGATCATACTTGACATAGTTGATATTTAGAGGTGTTTGTAGAAGGATGTGCTACATGTTTATGGTTTTCAATTTCTCTCTTTAGTCTTAGTGATATTCTTGTATGTTCAAATTCACTTGACATTGGATGTGAGGTCTTGTGTGGATCTATTGTGATCACAAGTTTGTAGCCATGTGTTCTCACTTGGATCTTGGGTGATGACATGAAGGTTCTTGTAACTCTTTCTTCTTTCAAATGTGGAGAACATGGGAGAGTTGTAGAGATTGGCTGAGAGAGATGTTTCTTGCAACAGTTTTGTTGCATAATTTGCATATCTTTGTGGATGATCCTTGGTAATACATGGCTACATTTTCTATGTGTTGTGATTGGTAGACTTGGTATGCCTTTGATATTTCAAATTTGACATTACCTGTGTTGTGGGAGTTCTTGTATGTGTTTGTTCTTCATCGACTAGTTTGCACATGGAGATTGAGATTGAAGTTTATGGATTGGTTATGTTGGTGGCGTGAGTTTCTTGATGTTGTATACCTTTGAGGTATGGCTGAATGGATGGATTATGATTTGTTGTGGGTGCTATTTTTAATCACGCAGGTTTATTAGCTGGATGGGAACAATCAGTTTTGATTGTTGTTTTGGCTGATATTTTATCTTGTTTTCTTGAGAATTACTTCACAATTATGTTATCATTATGGGGCTTGAAGTTGATGTTATTGATTCTTTTGTATAGCTCGTGACCATAGTGGAAACATAGGCTTGCAACGTTACTATTGCACTGTGGGGTGAACCCCTATCAATCTCCTCAATATTTAATATCATATGTTATGTGTAGGAAAATATTGACATCAATGAAAATAAAATTCATTTTTTCTTGAAAACAAAGCTAACTATTGAGGTTGGAGATGTAAAATGAACAAGTTTCAACAAGTGATTAACATTATATAACTCAAATAAAAGAAATGGCAAGATAGGGAAAAGCATGGCGGAAGTACTAAATCCTTGATAGTTTTGAAGTAATTTGCATGGTTCAAATTTGGAGTGGAGTTGATTATTTTGGGGAATGTACTTAAACTTGGAGGGTATGGTTACTATAGGGATGTGCATAGAATTTGTAATGTATTTTCTTTGATTTCTTGAATTTGTAAAATTATATTGTTGAATTTTAAGAAGGGTTAGGTTGATAGAGGGGAATCAGGTGCATATTCATGTCTCATTCTTACCAATTTGACAATAGTATAGTTTAAATATTGTAAATTTAATTGACATTTGAATTAGTATGAGTTTCGTATTATAAATAATATTGAATAAAAATGTAGAAAACATTATTTCATATGAATTGAATTCTTAGTTTTCACATAATCTTGGCATTATTTTTTTCCTAGTCTTATAACATTGTCCAGATAACTTTTAAGTTAATTTTATCATATGATAACCCCATTTGTGTTGCAGGTTATATAAAGATGACCACTCCATAACTTTGTTTTGTTTGAGGTTATGTAGGACTTATGATTGATGCTACATCAAGGTTGTCAACACCTCTTCACCTTCTTGCATCTCGACCCTTATCTCTCTTGAAATATATTTTAACTTGTTATTAGTTAAGAAGTAAGATAATTTTAAATTAGAATTAGAATATGGTTTTCATTAAGATATTTCAGTAGATTTCATTATAAAAATTATAATTTAATTCAATATATTTTTACTCATGCACAATTGTTATTAATGAAGGGGATGAACCATAGCGTTAGATGGAAATAAACTAATTCTAAAATCAACTAATTTAGTTAGCACCTTGTATGCTAACTTATAATTCTCTCCAATAAATTTATGTTAGAATCCTTGACCAAAATTTTTAATCCTTTGGAAATTTTATTTTCTCTCAAGTGAGTGTCAACATACCTTCAAGTTAATGTGTGCCAAAATCCCCATCATCTTAAATTACACTTTTTAAGGATCATTATAAAAGGCAAAATAATGCAAGCCAATTTGTTAATGATTTTACCATTAATCATTTTCGAAGGCACCACTCAATGTGCATAAGAATATTGTTGAAGATGACTATTAACTAAGAACTCTTTAGGGCATGCATTAATTTGATTTAACAGATCAATGAGAAAGATATTAATAAAATTTACATAGACACTACCATGCACATATAATGGACCATAATAAGTATGTGGTAACTTCTTATTGGGAAATTTATTGAATGGAGAAGTATGAGGGGAAGAAGATGTGTCTCTATGGTGTACCATATCCACAATAGGAACATTATGGAACCTTGTAATATAATCAAAATAATAATCATCCATATAATCTCTATTAAAACATGTAAGTGATATAATAAGATGATCGTGATGATGATGCATATTGATAATGTTAATATGGATAGGGAATGGATTAGGATGTAAATTTTCAAATTTTGATTATGGAGAGAAATTAAATGATTTATGCCTTCATCATTACTTTTATATTAATCATGTTATTATCTATTATACCTTGTACTTTATGTTTCAAATCTATGTACCCTTTACTATGGTACATTTACTCTTTGAAAGTCATAAAATATATTTCATTATAGTTCTAAGGTAGTCATGTAGTTTGATGTAATGGATGGATAAATAGAGGGAAATTAAATTAGAGTTTGGAATATTTTGAAACACAATATCCAAGGGACATTGTAACTCAGTAAACTTTATAAAAGTTGAGGGTTAAAAGGAAGACATGTTAGAAGTATTGGATACATGATGGGCAATTTCCTTCTTGTCCTCACAATCATTACCCTTTGAAAAAGTATTCATACTTTTTAAAATAGATAGGTAAGAAGATGTAGAAGAGCCATGAGATGATGAATCATATCTAAACACATTACACGAAGGTAATTTTCACTTCAATATTATTTCCATAACCATATATGTCCAAAAAGGAATTGAATATATTTAGATATGTGTTATTATGGAGGAATGACAAGAAACCCTTAATAAAACTATACATTTGTTCATCCTCAAGAAGTTGATAATGAGTTTTAAAGCATAAGTACTAAATTAAACTAACGCTTTAACAAGTGTACTCTCTCATTAGGTTCTTTGGCACATTAACAATAATCTAAATAAATTTAAAATTATAGTTTTAAGATCATATTAATTTTAGTTTATGTTTTGACTAATTTTTTGAAATAATTGATAAATCCATTATGTAATTGATCAATAATACAATCTTTCAAATTATGTGGAAATACCTTAACCAAAGCCTTATCATCATATGTACACAATCTAAACATGCAACTCTTTAGGATATTTGATATCTACTAGGACCACTTTTACCACTTACATCCACTTTAAAATGTGTTGTCACACAACCAATCTCAAATTTAAGTGCATTGATTTGTGCCTTAACATATTTACCTTTATATTAATCATTAGGCATGGCACCCGCTTTATGCTTCATTTTATCTATATTTTGAGTTAGTGCATCCATATTCTAAGTAGGGATGGTAATATTGGAAACATGTGACACAAAAGATCAATTATTAGTGTGATAGGACAAAGAGTGATGAAGGTATCAACATGGCCATGTTGCATGGAATAAGGTACAACACTAGAAATAGATTAAGGATTAGAGGGAACAATGGTGACACTGGAGTTCAAAATAACACTAGAAGGGTGAGAAGAATATGCAACACTAATTGGGGAAGAGAAGACGGTAGAAGAAACATTGGAAACATGGTTAACCATGGCATTAATAGAGATATAATGAAAATTTGGTGAAATGATTGTGAGAGAGAAGGAAGGAATGAGTAGGAATAACATCATTATAAACATTGTTAGAGAAGGATTAGAAGGAAGTTGCATAACAAATTAAGGAATAAAATTGGGAGGAAATTGCAAGGAAGTGGCTTAGGTGGGATGAGGAGAAAAAGTTATAACATTCAAAGAAATAAACAAAAGTAAACTGGGTACCAATGACTTGAAGCACTTCCAAACTAAATGGATTTGTTAAACAATAAATCATTAAAGCCTTTAATCAAATACTTAGTGTATGTACATAAACAAAAGAAGCAATATCATGTGTAGATTATTGTTCCAAATGCACCTTTTTATCACATTCTTAACCTTAGTCTGAGTACCAATAAGAACAAATGTGGTACTCCTACCCTCAACATCAAAAACACCATGCTCAACTTGTTAGGCCATCTAGGGATTTAACTATGGGCTCCCTTAAAGTAAAGTGGAGATTGGGATGAGAATTTGTGTTGTGTCTTGTTTTGATCACGCTAAGAAAGAGACCAATAAGATCGTTCCTCAATTATTTCTCATGGACTAAAATAAAATTTTAAAAAATAATATAATAAGAACATTTAAAGTGAAGTCCTTAAAGTTCATAAAATGAAGACAAATTAAATTTTATTATTAGAATACAAAAGTGACATTTATATAACTCCTTAAGATATTTTAATATTAAAAGCAAGGAATTCTTATTTGTTTTATCCAAGAATGTGAGAAGGCTAAATGAGGAATTAAAAATGAAATTTTGGAGGGAAAAGAGAGGACCCAAACTATATATATAGGAAATGTAGAGGGTCAAAGGATGGATGTGGATTAAGAACCAATTTCTTCATATTATTTGACCCTTGTTCCATAACCAATCCAAGGATGAAAGCCCTTGTGATTGAGGAGATCAAGGGATGAAAAATCCTTTGGATTTTCAAAAAAAGTGAGGGGTAAAAACCTTTTGGTTCTTTGAGACAGTCTCACTTAGAGATCACTCATGTGCTAAAAGTTTGCAAATTCCAAGTTTGCATCTATGAGTTTGTTTTTGAAAGAATTTGTGTTGGGCATTCAAATAATAGATGCTCATGAGGACACTTGAATAAGGCTAATTGATGAATTGGTTTTGTATTTATACCATCCTAAAAAGTTAGCACCCATTATGAGTGGCTGTAATTAGGACCTATAGCCCCTCTTTTATGATTTCAAGGTCTTTTTGCCCATTTTTCTTGATCCTGACAACCTATAATTCAAATTGGGGCCTCTGCTTGTCATCTCGATGTCCCTGGCCAAATTTGGGACATAATGCAAGGGAGAACAATGTCTAAAATGTTGTTTCCCTAGGTGCACAACATTTTAGGTGTTGTGCACAGACTACAATTTAGTTCCAGATTGGGCCCAGAGCCCGATGTTGGGGTTTTTCACTTCATTCTTGTCCAATGGTTGGACTGGCTTAGTTTTAGATCTGGAAATGAGGAGTAAAGTATATAAACCCTATATCTCTCCTCATTTTTCATCCATGAATCATATGCAATCAATAATATACTTTGGAGCAATTATTGTGATTCAAGATCATTCAAGCATTCAAGGTGATTTCAAGATCTCAATCCAAGGCATTCTTTTTCTTCTTCCATCTCATCAAGGAAATCTTCTTCAAGTTGGAGCAAGATTTTATATACCATTGTGGTGTCTTAGTGGAGATCTCAAACAAGCAAAGAAGATCTCTCCTTCTCCATCATTTACTCTTTTATCTCTCCTTTCAAGTGTGATCAAGCATTTCAGGCAAATCAATATCTACGAGTGGTTTCATTAGATCCATGCATATGTGAAGGCATCCTTGATTCTACATCTCTTCCACAAAGTCAACATCAACATTTAATCAAAAGAATCAAGCATTCTTCATGAATTTGAGTGATACAAACATTTGTCCATGAGGGTAAGCACATTAACACGGTACTGAGCTTTTGTGTTTACTTTATGCTTTACATTTCATATTTCAAGGTTGATTCTTAAATAGGAGTTTAGCCAAGGAAAACCCCTTTAGCCAACCTATTTCCCTATTTTTGTGTGCGAAGGTACAAGCCAGGAAGCTACAATTTCAAATCTGAGCTCCACAAGTCCTGGCATAGGTCTCTGCAGAATGTGGAACACATTCATCAGGTACCAAATGTTTTAGGCATTCTACACCGACGTACACAATGTTTCAAGCATTCTGCACCCCCATAAATAGGCTCAAATTTTCAAGGTAGACAATAGGCAGTTCTCAGGACCCATATTTGGAAGTACAACTATTTTTGGGATCCCAACAGTAAAAAAAAAGCAACAGAACATCTCCTCCATATTTTCAGGGTACACTTAGCTTTATCACATTTCAATCTCTATTAAATTTTTAGCATTGAAATATATAGATTTGTATTCCTTTCCACTTCCCAAATTAACAATATACACAAAAAAGAATACAAGCCCCTAAGATCTGAATCTGAAATTGGCATCACTTCATCTCTTATGTGGTGTTTACTAATTTGACTTAAGGTGGCTTCATATTCTCAATGTGCATTGTGAATTTGGGGAGAGCTTAGATCCTATTAGGTGATCCCCATTTCCTTATGTACAATATTGGCATATTCTAAGAAAAAATATGTGGGCTTCTCTATTAGAATTAATTTATTATGCTGAATATATTTTATTATGAACTTCAAGTTTTCTTGTAACCTTGTTGATTAAGACAACTACAAGTATAAATAGATTTGGATATACTTATTGATCACACCATCATTTTGAATTGTAGTTTTTATTATAATTTTATGCAAATGTAGTCTCATACAAAACCATAGCTTCTAAGATCATTCTTCCACAATCCTTTTAAAGGTGGATTAATAACCATATCTAGGTATTGTGCATCCTTAAGAGTATCATGGTTTCTAGATTTTTGTAGATTATTCATTATAGTTTTAGGTTGTGGTGGATAGATGTATCACTACCATTACAACTATTTCAATTAGTTATGACATTTCCTTGTTATTGTTATAGTATATATAGTGATATTATTGTTGGCAATATGTATTGTTATTGATGTCAACTTAATGTTTGATAATATGCATTGTGACTAAAGAGATTAATAGAACATGAGTTGTTGAGTATTGTCATTATTTACATTGTATATGAGATATATTTGAGGGTAGCTTTGCATCTATATAGTTTGTGTCTTTAGATCATCAAGAAAGATAGTTTGGAGATCAGTTTGTGTCTTGAGACTAGAAGGAAGATCGTCTTCAGGTTTAATAAATGTGTTTATGGCAGATTTTTCATTTGGATGGTGAGAAAATACACGATAACCTTCCACACATGCTTTGCGATATTGATGTAGCTATGAGCTACATGGTCAATGGGCTATCTGATTGATTACCAAGTTTAGTTTCATATTTGGTTGATTGAGAAAATATGTCTAAAGTATTAATCAAAGTGTTTTCAAAAGTATCCATGTTGATAAAATGGTTTGCATTTTTGCATTTTCATTCTCTAGTTGTGCAAATTAGGAGTTATGCTTTGTAGTGTGTTTGGAACCCGAGTCCGATATTTCAAGTCTTAATCACTTTTACAATAAAATTTATAATGTTATGTTCTTCAGATCACAAATTGACAGATAATTATGTCTCCGATGAATCGCCAAAATTCTCTACATTCCTCTGTAGTGATTGGTTGGGTCATGCGGTCTGGGAATATGTTCTCAATGGAGGAAGGGATTAGTGATACAATTTTGAAGAGAGTTCCAGTGCTTTGCTACACAATATTCTCTATGTTGAAATGTACTGGTCTGTGATAGTTCCCATGTCTCAGTATGTTATTAGTGGATTATTTCTCTTGCGCTAGGATTTAATGATTGATATCTTCAGAAGATGATTGTATCAAGGTTGTAGGTGGTATTTAGTGTCTTCATCTTGGTCTGCATGGCATTTTGAGTTTTCCTTTTATGGTTGGTAGAAAATAGTTAATAGTTTTGATATTTGGGTTGACAGGACGTGTTCTTTTATGTACAATTAAACGTGACTTATTCTATTGCCTTGAATGATGTGTTAAGACATGTTTGAGGTTTTTCTTTGCATTGGGTTGATCTACAACCTAATTATGTGGCTGATACATACGGTTGAAACTTACCTATAATTATGTGGCTGATACATACGGTTGAAATTTACCTATTCTAAGGTCAAACATTTTATTTGATAGGTCCTATTGAGCTGACCCAGTTGATGTTTGTGGATGTTGGAAGGATAGATCATCGGTAAAGTACAATGAAATGTGTTGGAAATAGATTGAGATATGAGTGCAAAATATTACAGGGATGTTTCCTCTAAGCATAAGCATGAAGTGTGTTGAAATTGTATAACAAAGTGACAATCCTACAAAGACGACTACAAATTTAGCATAATACAAATGCTTCTTCTACAACAATTCAACTTATATTGATATTTGGAATCTTTATGTATCTTGCTCTAGCGAAGTGATCTCCAACTTGCATTTCCATTGTATATTGCTTAGGGTAGTGCACTCCTTAGCCCACAAGTCTAGGAGCAATGAGCTTCCTTGGTAGTGGCCTAAAACAAAGATTATAATATTTATTTTATATAGTGTGAGTTGTGATCCTCATTGTGCCTTTTCCCTCCTTGGGTTTGCCACATAAAAATCTTGGTGTTCTTGTGAGGTGCATGCTCTATTTCAATTATTTACTTTTGTAGATTTGATGTAATGGTTAAAAACTAATAAATGGTTAAGTTTTAGTTAATGTTGATTCAACCCCCCTTCTCAACATCTAGGTGTGTTTAACAATTGAAGATAGATCTTAGATTTGAAGATACTGGGTTTAAAGCTAAGATTAACAAGATAACCTTCCCAAAAAAATATATTGATTCAATGAAACCAAAAGGATAGGATATCAACCGATTAAAAAAAGGATAGGATATCAATCTTAATGATTATATAATAGATATTAAAAGAGAACTAAATTCCACACTTAAAGACATGGATTCTACAAGGACAAAATGTGATGAAAATAATATTAGATTCAATAAGGCAAAGAAGGAAGCAATCAAATTGAAGGCCAAAATAGAAGTGAACAAGGAATATGAAGTAAAACTAAAAAAATTCAAAAGATGAAATAATTATTTTGAAAGTGAAAATTGAATAAGGCAATAGGGTTGTTGATTGTTTGGACTTAAAACTTCTGAATAAGACTGATGAATGCACCAAACTTAAAAGAGGAGATTGTCACTCCGATAAAAGAATTAGAAGGTATAAAAGAGTAGGTTGATAAATGCTTAAAACTCAAAAGTGGCAGTGATACCTTGATGATATACTCGTTCGTCAAAAACCACAAAGAGACAAGGGTGGTCTTAGACTTAAAATGGGAGAAAGCTCTAAGACTAATTAGAAAGGTAAAGAGGATACTTAAGATGAATATAAAAAGAAAAAAAAAAGATGTGAACCATTTTACTCTAGTTCAAAACAAGAAAAAAAGAATCACAAAATTCAACTCCAAATCAAATTGCTCATACTAGGTTTCCTTAGTCTTTTCATGGTTAAAGAAGGTAAAGGTTTTTATTTTTGTGAGTTGTTTCTACAATAATTAATGAAGAATCTATACAAGACAAAGGAAACAAAGTATCAATTCCAATATGGATATTTGATGATATGTTTAATATTATATTTCATGAAAGAATTGCCTGGAGTGAAGACCATTGTTTTGACGAAAGACATTTTTGTTGGTTCACAAATTAGAGATTACATGCTTAACTTTTTGGATGGGTATGCTAATGAGGCATATTATTGGGGTTTATTCAAAACATTTCAAAATGAGATGAATAGGAAATATATGATACTTGCATAGATGGTTGAGATACAAGGAATGTATTACATTCATCGTTGATAAGGAAAATTGCTATATGGAGGCTATTCAGCCTAGAATTGTATGGATTCCAAAATTTCTATACGAGCTCTTTAAATATGCATGGATTGTTCTTGTTGAAATATTGGTTATCAAGCCTGAGGATCCTAATGCAGAGAGGTCTGGTAGCTATGAGGAAATATCTAACAACTTGAGTAAGAAGAAGGTGGATGAGAAGTTTGAGAAGATTAAAGGTGATTTGAAAGATAAGTTAGGTGTTCCTTCTATAAGTACCATTGAGGCACATTGATCTACTGATTCCCCGCATTCTTCTGAGGTGCCAAGGAGAAAATGAAGGATTGCTACTACTACCGCCCACTTCCCACACTTTTCAGAATTGAACGAACAACACCAAGTAGAAAGAGATTTGCTACTGTTGCACATGAGACAACATTAATAGTTAATAAGAAGAAACCACAAGAGAGAAAAACATAAAGATAAAGAATAAAAGTGGTTAATATTGTTGAAGGAGGTTGAGAAGAAGAAGAAGAAGAAGAACAAATTGGGGGGTTTTGTTGAAGAGAAGAGAAAATAAAATAAGTCCAAGAAGAAGTTGAAGGAAGTGCCAAAAGAAAAGACTAGAGAAAATTTGAAGAAGGAATCACAGAAAACAAAGAAGACTCCTTTAGAGTCTCTTGAGAAAGATACATTTTGTCTTGATGCAATTTACAGTACGGTCAATATTGTGGAGCATTAGAGAGAATCTATGAACTTTATCTGAATGCGTCATTCTAAAATCAAGAGATTATAGAGAAAGATATTATTATGTACATCATGAAATGTAACTTAATTCTTAGTGATATTTGTGGTCAACTTTCAAATTTCCTTGTAGATATTTTGATGGAGAAGAGAAATAAAGTTGTAAAATTTGATCCAAGTTTAAGAGAGCAAGCTATTATATATGTTGGAGTTACATTATCTAAAGAAGAGAAAACTAACGCACTCCAGAGACAAGCTTAAGAAATGAGATGAAAACATAGGTTAAATACCCTTATGAGCATGAAAGAGGAAGACAAAGAAGAAGTGAAGATAGAAATTGAAGAGATAATTGCAAGAATTTTCAAGGAGATGGAGGGAGAATTGATTATAAAGGAACAAGTTCCTCTTAATGATATTGACTTAAAAGATATCCTTGGTGTATCCACTCAAGACATTAACCTGTTTATTTTTTATACTCCATTAGTAGAGACTGGTTGTAAGGATGATGATGATGATGATGAACATAATAAGGAGACTCCTCCTTTACAGAGGTTTGATACAAATGTACAAGGAGTAGAGAAAGGAGCTCAAGAAGGTGTTCCTCCTCTATAAAATACATAGAAGAATGAAGAACAAAACATTCTCAAGAATTTTGATGCTAAAAAATATATTTTCAAAGGAGAACACAAACATTGGAGGAAAAGACTAGAAACTAAATGATAATGTTGAGCATGTTTAAGACAAGACCAAGGAAACTGACAAAAAAAAGACAAGACCGAGGAAACTAGATAAGAAGCAAGAGGCTTCTTTTGGTAGTAAATATATTAGAGAGGAATACTCATATTCCTTCGAAGACCTACTTGGTCCACATATGCAGTTCGAGTCTATGATGAAACCATAGTTATTACAAATTCCTACTCATGAAGGGTAGGTAGACTTGTCAAGAATTACACCCTTGCATAAGTTATAGCTTGGAGACATCCTACATGTATCGGGAAGAAAAGAATTACCATAGAAACATGTCAAGAAATCAAGTTTAATTAATGAAGTAGTGAAGGTTATAGAAGAGGGCTTATCATAGGTAAAATTGACTCATTATTAGCTTTGAAATATAAATAATTTCTACTAATAAATTATTTCAAGGACCATTCATCTCATGTTAAGAAGAAAGAAGAGGAAAAATCCCTAAGAAAGATTAATGACAAGGGAAGGGAAAAAGCGTTTGACCAGTGTACTAATTACAATACATTGCAAAATAATATAAAGAATTTAAGGATGGTGTTAACGAAGCTACAACTCTATATCAATCTTTTTAAAGGTGGCCAAACTCGACAAATAATAGCAAAGGTAAAATTGACTCAATTGAGTCACAAATCTATCAATTATTCAAAGCAACGACCTAGAAAAATATAAAGATGACTTCACTAGGAATCAAGCGGAGAAGCTTTACTTGTAGCTATCCCTGCTACAGGAGTAGAGGGAATAAAACTTGAAATAAATTTTTTATGTAGAGAGTAGTAGGTGACTTGAGGTTGGAATCTCTATCTAGTATTTTGGGACAAGCAGAGAAGACAAAGCACAAAATGAAAGTGTTGGATAACGAGATGTGGTTGAGGAATCGTACATATAGTTTAAATGCAAAAACTAGATTGTTACCTCAATTAAGGCTACTTGGGGTGCCACTCTTGCTCATCTCAAGGCAAGTATAAGGGTATCTTACCCTCTAAGGCATATATAAGATAATTTTTCTTGTTTTTACAGTTTTGTAGTAGATTGCATGTAATTTTTGGGTTTATAGTTGAATAATTTTGTATACTACATCAATTTTCGAAGGAATCCCATTATAAGGGAAATAATTTTGTAGTGGATGCACACTGTTAGCGGGACTATATGTAGTATCATTTTGGTTAACATGCCCTTTGTCCTTGATGTCAAAGGGGGAGAGATACTAGTTAGGTATTGTATTGAAAATATACTTGGTGAAAGGGGGAGAGTATTTACAACTACAATGATTATTTTATGTAGATAGGGTGTTTCCATCAATGACAGTGGGGAGATTGTCAGGAATGTGTATTGTCATTGATGTTTGACAATATGCATTATCACCAAGGAGATGAATAGAACACACATTGTTGGGTATTACCATGAATTAACATTACAGATGATATATATATATATATATATATATATATAGGCAACTAAGCTTCTATATAGTTTACATCTTGAGATCAACAAGGAAGATTGTCCAGAGGTTAGTTTTGAGACCAACAAAGAAGATTGTCTAGGGGTTTAGTACATGTGTTCATGGTAAAGTGTCTATCTGGATGATGAGTAAGTACATGATAATCTTCCACACGTGCTTTGTAATATCAATGAAATCATGAGATACATGGTTAGAAAGCTATTAGGTTGATAACCAAGTTTAATTTCATATTTGGTTGATTGAGAAAATATGTCTAAGTATTAATCAAAGTGTTTGACAAGTATACATGTTGATACAATGGTCTACATTTGCCCACATTTTGCCACATAGCATTCTCTACTTGTGTGGATTAGGATTTATGTTTTGTAGTGTGTTTGGAACCTGAGTCTAATATTTCAAGTTTTAATCACTTTTGCAACAAGTCATAAGGCTCTAGTTCTCTAGATCACAATTTGACAAATAACTGTCTTAAACGAATCACCAAAATTCTTAGTATTTCTTTGTAGAGATTGGTTGGCTCTTGCAATTTTGGGAAATTATGGATGGAGCAAGGGATTAGTGACATAAGTTTCAAGAGTTTTGGTGCTCCGCAATACAATATTCTCGATGTTGACGTGTGCAAGTCTATCTGAGTTCCCCCATCTCATTATGTTTAGTGGATTATTTCTCTTGCGCTAGGATATAATGATTGATTCCCTCAGAAGATGATTGTTGGACGATTATAGATGATATGCAATGTCTTCATCTAAGTTTGCATGACATTTTGAGTTTCTCTCTAGTGGTTAGAAGAAAACAATCAATAGTTTTGATATTTGGGACGATAGGATGTGTTCCTTTATGTATAGTTAAATCAAACCTATTCTATTTCCTTGAAGAATGTGCTAAGATATTTTTGAGGTTATCCATTGCCTTGGGCTAATCCATAACTTGAGTTTTTGGTTGATACATATGGTCGAGTTGACCAATTCTAAGGTCACACATTTCATTTTCTAGGTCCTATTGAGCCTACCTAATTGATATTTTTGGATGTTTGGAAGGATATCTAAGGAATAATAGATTGTCGGTAAAGTGGAATGAAATTTGTTGAAAAGATAATGTGATTTGATGTGTGAAATATAACAATGATGTTTTAATTAAGCATGAAGTGTGTTGAATCTGTATAACAGAGTAACTGTGCTACAAAGAGGACTGCAACTTCAACATAAGGCAAATGCTTCTTCTACAATAGTTCAACTTATATGGATTCTTTTAATCTTCATGTATCTTGCTTTAGAGAAGTGATCTTTAGCTTGCAAGTCCATTATATCATGCCAAGGACAATGTGCCTTTTCGTAAGGTTTATTTACGAAGCAATGAGCCTAAAAAAAACTTTGTAATAACTGTTTCATATAGTGTGAGTTGATCCTCAACGCAATTTTTCTCTCCTTGGGTTTTCCACGTAAAAATCTTGTGTGGTGTATGCTCTATTTCAGTTCTTTACTTTTGTAGATTTAATGTAATGGGTAAAAATTAATAAATGGTTAAGTTTTAGTTAATGTTGATTCAACCTCCCCCCCACCCCTCAACACCAGGTGTGTTCAACAATTATTTGTATCATGACATTAATATTGATAACATACATTCCATATTGTAATAATATGTGGTCTATTTTATATTGCATATGTAGTTACAAATATATTTTTAGTAAGGTTTAAGAACATCATTATGAAATATCCCATACAAGCTAACATAAATAAGTGTGGTTGAGATACATACATAAACAAATAATTTATCCACTAATCGCTCTCACTTTACCCTGTAAGAGATCTTGATGATCAACAAGTGATAGATATTTAATTTTAAATTTGGTTAGGAACTTCTAATACTTGCATGACTCCCAAAACTCTCCAAATAGAACACTACACCTTGGTATACACATAAATCACAAAACCCTAAAGGATGAAGGATATGAAAAACATGTAAGGTCTGATATAAAATAAAATAAAAACCAAGAAGCGAAGAAAAATGCAAATAAATCAACAAATGAAATTCTAGAGGCTAAAATAAAGGTGGATAGGGTGGAATAAAAAAATAAGTGTAAACCTTAAGGTCAAATCCTAGGGTAAGTAAGAATGTTGGGTTAACCAAAAAATTGAGGAAATAATACCTTATATGTTCTAGGACAAATAAGTAAAATAATCATAAAAATCTAAGATAGAGTGTTAAGGCTATATTTCACAAAATTGAAAAACTTAAATGCACTATTTAGTTGGACTCCAGATAGGGCAATATATTTCTAGCAAAGCAAAGAATTATATCACCAATGTGCTACAAATTAGGGCATTGTCTAGATGAACATTTACAAATTTGTAAATTGATTCTCCCTTCGGTGGGTGGAACACATATTTCCCTGTGCTTCACTTTGGTTTAGATCAAGCGTGTAAAACTGATTTGATGTTCAAACTTGAAGTTGTATTCATTGAAGTGAATTAGTGTTTGTAGCAAATGTAGATTACATCACCACACTTTTGTCTAAAGTAGGGGGGTGTTTATAGACATTGTTTAAAAAAATTCCTAGGCAGGAATTTATTCTTCTTTGGTCAAGGCTCTATGAAGACAAGTTCAATGGCTTTGGAACAATGATCAAAAACAATAATCAAATATGCACAAATGGCTAATATGATGTATATGTTGATAATCTTCCTATGGACATATCACGAATGCTACATGACATTGCTTAATCATAATCCTTTATGATTTCAAAATACATTATAAATTTCCTTAAATACACTACCAAAGCACACATATCAATCTAAATGTGTCCAGGTTGACAAGGTTCATTCTACAATTTTAATTTTGAAAGTTTGAGGTTAAATTTGTCTACACAAAAGTGATCTAGGACAACTCTGCCCTTTAGATTTATTCCAAGATAGCTAATAGAAGATATAAAAACTAAAATTAGTTTCTTGAGATGAGGGATGCTGAGGACAATACAAGATAATATCACAAACCAAACTTCATGCAAAAATATACTACATTTAGATTGGTTATTGCATAAACGACACTCTAAATAGGCTCAAACATAAAATAAAAGGGCATACAATTTTTCACTATAGAATTAAAATCTTAGGGTACTTGAAAAAATAAAATAAAAATGTAGATTTGACAAAAGAAAAATGAAATCCTATAATTTTAACTTCTCCTCCCCTTACCATGGGCATGATGCTCCTATTAATCACCGTGCCATTTGCTTTTCTTTAAAACATGTGCAATGCATTATTAGAGTCCAGTGATTGGTTCATAAGCTTTTTGCTTGGTTGCTCTCTCTTCAATAACTTATTGAATTACTTAATCACCTTTCAATGACAAATTGTTTGAAAGTCATTTTCTTGATCAAGGGATATAAAGCTTGAAAAGCTGAACTTTTAAAATCATATGGCCGGGTAAAGTCTACAAAAATTAAAAAGATATACCCTGCTACATGACTTGCAAGTTCTGATGACAACAGCATCCTGTAAAAATTAACCTCCTTGATTCCTGATATATTGGCAGTTGAAAGCTTTCTACAGTTGACAATTCTTGTCTAGTTCGGTCGATCCTTGGGACTAAAATCTGCATCTCCATTGGACAAGAAGTGTGGACTCTGAGGAGGTTTCTTCTTCAGCATGCCCTAAAGAATGAACAAGTACATGCCTGCTATGACTCATTACAAAAAACTTTTAAACAGGTATCTGACTTACTCTTATGCATAAAATATATAAAAGGTTGTTTTTCTGTTAAGGAACTTATTTATATAGTCACTGCAACCGGGGTTATCCCAAGGAACCAACTGCCATTTTGGAAAGTCTCAGTTTGTGGAACGTTGCAGGCAAAAATAGATTACTCAACACTAACTAGGGACTGAGCATGGGAGCTGTAAGAGATTCTCCATTTGTATGGCTGGCTGGGGTTTCTGTCGTCTTCCTTCTGTAAAAAGAATCATTCTTCGGGGTCTGTAATTGATGGTTCCTGGAATTTCTCCTCTTTTTGGTTACTAAAGTGAAACCATCTCTGTCCCCATCGCTCTGTTTTCCATTGGCACCAACTTCTCCACTACCACTGTCGCTGCCCTCAGAGCATTCACTCATGTTGTGCCCATTTTCGGGCAGATGCTCTTCATCTGGTCGTTGTTCATCGTCATCTTTGTGATCATCTTGATTCATCTGTTCAGTACTTTGACCGTTAGAGTAAAGGGAACTTTCAAAGTGGATGTTTGTTGAGGGTTCATCTGTACCCACATCATTCCTTCCCTTCTGTGCGTAGCCAATGGCAACTATTGCACTGTCAGCTTCAATAGCATCCGAAGCAGCATCAGCATCAGCATCAGCATCATCGGCCTCACTTTCACTTTCGCTGTTACCATAGTCCGCCCAAGACTTAGATGAAATCTTCTTTGAAGTTTTACAAACAGACTGCTTAATTCCAGAGTCATGAAAATTATCCTCATCTGCTGCTGGATTTTGAGCAGCACTTAAATCTTGCTGTTTATTGATTTCATCTTGACTGGAGTAAGCTTCTGATGAATTGGCCTCCTGTGCTTCACTTACTTGATTATTGATGAGAGCGATTTCATTTTTCTCAGTTGAGATTGTAGTGTCTGAAGTCGTTTCTGGCATTTTTTGGTCCGGATTAGCCATCACTTCCACCACAGTTGAAACCACTTCTTCTGGGACAGCATCAACTGTTGTGGACTCAGACATTGAAGACTTTTCATTCTCATCAGATTGAGCTTCTATATCATCCTCATCAGAGTTGGTATGTACTGGTGAGACAAGAGGAGACACAGAATTGGAGGATTGCCAGGCTTTTCCAGGTACAAATTCAACTGCATTAGGGTTCATACTGCAAGGAACATTATGATCACCATTTGAAGTGGTTGTAGTTTGCTTCCCACGAGGAACACGGGGGAGTGTTCTGTTGTAGCCTGCCAAACGAGGGCCATAAGGTACTCTTGCTGCAGGAGACTGATGAGGTGATTTGCGGATAGGTGTAACAGCTGCCATGGTGTTGTTAACAGGAGGTATGGTGGGATAAGGTAAAATTCCACCTGGATCAGCAGCTCTTCCATCTTTGAATGGTGTAACAGCAATTGGCCCATAAATTGGGAGTATAGGTGGTGACATGCCTGGATTGAATGGTGGAGCAGCTGCAGAAAGTTTTTTGCTAGATTCTTGAGGACTTGTAACAGTTAATTCTCCAGAATGACCTCCCTCTGACACTGGCACCTTTTCCTCTACATCCACCTTCAAGTTCCCTGGATCTGCAGAACTATTGCCAACACTGTTAAAATCAATTTCTGTCTTTTCTTGAGAAACAGAATTTTTAGGAGATTCTTCGGAATCCCCCTCTGAGGGTGAAGTAGGCTTATCAACATCTGTGCCAGATGTCACGTGTTCAGTACAATTTACATTTTCAGAAGATGAAATAGAACCTACATTTGGACAAAGCTTTTCCTCTTCTGAAGATTGGACTGAACTATCAGTTGCCTCAATTTCATTGCTCGAGTTGGTCATTTTCGTTTCTGATTTTACTTGTTCAAGTTTCACTGGTTCTATCTGACTGGTTTTTTCTATATTTATTTCTTCTTTTATAATTTCTATACCCTTCCTCGCTCCACATGTACATATGTACTCATCTTTCTCAGCCACAGGCTCTGTTTTCAACTGCTCCTCTTCTCTGATAACAATCTCTGGTTCCTTTTCTACTCTGGGTTCTTTTTCAGTCTGTATTTCTATATCATCTTGAAGAGCATCTGGAGCATCCTGTTTGGATGTATCCAGTGTTGCTTTTACTATAGTTCCAGGAGGTGCCAAAGCTACTTCTTTGTATGAAGGAGTTTTCCCAGGAATAGCAGCTACAATAGCACTTGATGAGTTCGTTGCTGTTGTAGTCAATGGAATTTTATTATAAACAGGAATTGCTGTTTTCAGTGGAGTTGTTTGTCGAGTTTGTTTAGGCACATGCTTTCCCTCTGTGTCATTGGTTACTTTTGATGGATTTGTAACACCAGGGGTAGTAGGTGAGGATTTGGAGCTGCTGTTTATCGATTGTGAAGTACTGAAGTTGTCTGTTCCTATACCAGGCTTGATGGATGGCACAAATCTGCCATTAAAAGTTGTAGCCTTTACTAGTTTTCTTGAGGCTGCTGAATCTGCAGAAACATTTCTTGAGGTAAAATTATTATTTGCTCCAGAAGACATGATTTTCCTTTTAGAAGCTGATACGCTATCATTTATGTTAATGTTGTTTATTCTATTGTGTGCAGGTTCTGGGCTATTCAATGTATTGTTTGACATATTAGTGTTCAATCTAGTAAGATTTGGCTTTTTTATGCCAAATTTACGACCTCCTGCATTGCTAGATCGGCCTCTTGGAACAGCCTCTTGCCATCCTTCTTCCTCCGTCCTTTCAGCTGCTGGAACTTCAGAGGCAGGTGTCTGGTCTTCTGCATCCAGTCCAGTTATGTCATCTTTTGATTTAGTAGGGACATTAGTGCTTATCGTTGGTTCTCCACTCTGTTCTGGTTCTGAAGGTTGTGTCTGAATATCATAAGTCGGGGAAAATTTAATTTCTTTTGTAAAATCATCCATCTCCGTGCTCCATTGGATTTGGGCAGGTTTACTTCTTAACTGTGACATATCATCCAAAATGATATGGTTTAATGTTAGTTCTTGAAATAACATGCAAAACTTGATACATATGAAAGAATTTATTTGCACCATACAGATGATTAATGGAGGTTGTGAATCATGATGTAATGGCACAATGTGGAAAATATAAAGGCCTACCTTGATACGAGTTTGCTTCTTTTTATCTTTCATGTCTGCATTTGGATTTATAAAATCCAGCAGGTCGGACACGCTGAACATATTAATCAGGGTAAAGTCAATATTTAGTTCTTGTCATAATGTGGAAATATAGTTTTGACCAAAAAATATAGCTGATACAGCATAGCTTTGCAGTACCTCAGATGGCCTTTGCTGGCTATGGATGCATCTGGTTTTGGAGTACCATTACGTGCAGCTTCTTGCTGCTCCAAGGCCTTTGAGTCAAAATAGTCCAGCCATGCAGCAGCATCCTGTCTCCAACAAACTAGATTAATGACTGGACTATGAGGCATAGGTAAAAGTAGACTATGTAATAAATAAGTACTTGTATTGCTTTCATTACATGCTCATTTACTCAATAAAATACCTGGTGTAATCTTATGTCCTACAATACCTGTGTACGTAAATCTTCAGAGCCAAGCTTTGCTTGTAAAATTTGCAAAGTTGTCTGTTCATGCTGAACACTTAAAGAATATGCTTCCATCAATGAAAGAGCAATGGCAATTGCATGATAGCTAGCGGCAGTCTGCAAAAAACATAAAAGAGCAAAAATAATTCAATTGTGATAAATTGAGGATGACCACTGACATAATCTCATAACATATGCTTCGTGGTAAATTGTGTGATCCAAATATTCTTCAGAATCCATTATAAACATGCTTGAATGTCACCCAGGTAAGGAAAAGATTCGTCGATATTTGATTATGTCTGCAAGTAATCTTGGTTTCCTCCAATCCAATAAATGAGGGCAGTTCTTTAGGAATATAGAAATAAATTAATATACTTAATTTCCATTGTGCCTTCTTGAATTTCATTTTCTGAATGCATGTGTACCACTATCCAACTCAGAGAGAGAGAGAGAGAGAGAGAGAGAGTTACCTGTATATGATCTGCTCCAAGCAGTCTTTGATTGCATTTTAAGGCTTCGTGCAGATATCTTAGAGCTACATGGATATTTCCCAGACCTTCTTCCATCATGGCAACATTAATGTATGTTGCAGCAGTGTTTGGGTGTGATGGTCCACATGTTAGATGCAAAAGGTACAATGCACGATTGACATATCTGCATACAAAGCCTCACAGTTTGGTTAGAAATGCACAGACTTAAGAGATATCAACTATTAGTCTATTAGTCAATCAAGTGAATCTTATTCAATGGCTAGATTCTCCAATTAACATTTGGAGAGTTTAGCATCATTATGTCCATTAGTGTACAGTGTCTCGAAGCTTTTCTGTAACCCTTAGATGATAGATAATGTAAGTGCTCATATCCTACGTAAGTCTGGATGTGGTAAACCACAGGAATAGGTTTAGCTACATGTATAATTATTAGTATTACCATTGATTTCTACCTTTTCTATCAGTATCCACAGTTTGCATTACAATATTCTCAAGTTTTCTGAAACCTTTTGTGCTAAAAAATAAGGTCAGATTCTTTAAATATTCAAGTGTTTTTGGTCTTAATAATGCATCAAGATATCAAACTGACATGAACTTTTTTACTCCAAGTCAAGCTTCCTTTGTCATTACCCCTCCTAATAGATCATTAACTAAGCATTTATAATGTTAATGGCCTAGTTCTTGAAAACATATGCAATGATTTAATATGCAAGGCTAAGCAACATTTTTAATATCATTAGCTGGTAAAATAACTAATTTGAATAACAATAACAATAGTTTCAATATTGCAAACTTGCCGAGTACTTGTGACTTTTTTTGTCCTGTGAGTATTCTCAGATTTCAACTCACAAGTTACAGGGGGCATTTTTAGTGAGTTGCAGTGCCAAAATCATAAGCACTTGGCAAGTTTGTAGGAGAAACTCGCAAATGATGAGTTTTTGCCGATGACTTTTTTTGCCCTGTGAGTATTCTCAGATTTCAACTCACAAGTTACAGGGGGCATTTTTAGTGAGTTGCAGTGCCGAAATCATAAGCACTTGGCAAGTCTGTAGGAGAAACTCGCGAATGGTGAGTTTTTGCCAAGTTTTGAATTTATGTATATTTAGGTTGCCAATTATGTCTCATGTTTTCACTGAGTTTTCAAATTTGGGGTCTGCTGAGTCTGAGTCAAGCCAAAGTTTGCAAACTATGGTTTCAATGACAATAGTCTTAAATAATCTTACATCACTATGGGTTCTTATCAACTAAGTTACAAAAATGACAGTTAATTTCACATTCATGAATAATATGCATTAACTATATAGTTATAAAAGATTAATACAATTAGTGTTGATGAACTCCTAATATCATGAATTGGTTACTATCGAGTTGAACTAATCAAAGTGTTCCTCCTACACATAATATCATTATATAAATATTGGTGTAATATTTGTGACTATACTATTATTATCAGTCTTAAAACCTGTGACTTGGCAGGCCCAATTTTGGCTCAGACTAAGCAACTTGGCAAAATCTTGACAAATAAAAAATACTTATATTCATTATTTTGGAAAAACACAGCATCAGACAAGTTTTCAGCGCAGACTTGCCAAGAGTTCTGGCCTATAACTTGCTGAAACTCGTGTTTGAGTAAGTAGGTGAGAAACTTGGCCACAGTTGCGGTTCACAATCACTCTTGAGCTTTAAAACTATGATTATTATAACCACTACTGATCATATAGATAATTATTCGATTATATTTTATCCTATGTCCCAAATATGAAATACGTATTAATAATTTTGTAACTAATACGCAATAAACTGCGGCATTACATCCCCAGTTGTAACTCACCCTGCCTGTGGTTTAGAGGTTACTTCTTTTTAGACAAAAGTTAACACTTCAAATAGATTTCTTTCCATTACATATGGAAATACTAAAACTAGTTACATGTAGCAATAAAAGGCAAGCATACTGAGGAAGGTGAAGAGAGAAGTTAAAGGGTAGCACACATTAGTATTACTCTTACATTTCTGGTGTTGAAAACTGGAATTTTATATTCCAGAAAGCACACGAGTTTGTCAATTTAGAAACTGTTAAAAGGGGAAAGATAAGAGTGATAGAAATGTTTAGGCAATAAATATTTTCATAGCTCAGTAAGAAATGACTTTATTTCATTAGATTTATTTGGAAGGACTTGAACTACAAGCATAGAATCTGCCTTTACATTAAGTTTTAAGGTGCTGTGATGTAACACCACACCTTAACAATTTCAATATACATCTCATGCAGTGAAACCAAAATCAGAAAAGTTCATTAGATTTATTTGGAAGGACTTGAACTCCAAGCATAGAATCTGCCTTTACATTAAGTTTTAAGGTGCTGTGATGTAACACCACACCTTAACAATTTCAATATACATCTCATGCAGTGAAACCAAAATCAGAAAAGTGAAAAAAAAAATCAAACCAAGAAAATAGGAAACTGAAGAGAAACACAACTTTACCAAGTGCAATTATCCTAGCTGATGGTTAATGTTTGGAACTCATCACTCTTGTCCAATTCGTTTGACAAAAGGACTATTCTTTGTATGTGTATCTACCATGGTTTCCACAAGGATTACAAAAAGTAAAAGGAAGTGGCCAACAAATAAATTTTTATATTAAATTCATTGTCGGAAGCGTGAAAATGAAGTCATAGAGACCTGAAAGAGTTTATGATTTTTGGTTGCTACCAAACCTGTGGGTTTGGTAAGCACACCATTAACTGTACTGAAAGCAGAGAAAGGGGGAACTTTTAACTTACTTCAGTGCCAATTCAGTGTGTTGAAGCCGATAATAGAATACAGCAAGGTCGCCATAACTTTTCATTGTATCTGGATGGTCAAGGCCAAGCTCCCTCTCATTAATATCCAAAGCCTTTTGCTGATATATCATAGCCTGTTCCATCCAAATAAGAAATTAAGAAACATGTCATTCAACTTAACCTCTCTACTGCCCCCTCCCCCCTCTCTCTCGAATAGAATCAAAATTTCGATATTACAAATTTGAAGATGTTAGGATTTCTGAACACAGCAGGAAGAATCTGATCATATTTTTAGCCACAAAGCAAGTATATACTTAAGGATCGTGACTCGGTGTTAAGTGCCATGAAAGGTGGTTTTGTACGTAGTATATTTTAACTATTAAATAAGTCAGAGCTTCAAGGCAGACTGTTCTAAGAAAAAATTCCAGGATAGAAGTTTAAGGTAGGTTGTTTTAAAAGACACTGTTACTAATGGTCATCATAATAATAGTGGCATTCTTGGAGAAATTATGAACAAATGATTCACAACTTTTTTATGTGAAGCATTTGCTCTTACACTAGTGGTTAAAGTACAGTGCAGGAATATGAGAAGATGACGAGTTTATATAGCAGGGAGCTAAAACTCTTGGGAATGGTTACAAACACAAGGTATACAACTATTAAAAAAATTCAAAATGAAAAGCAGTAGTGTTTTATGTTACCCAATTTTAAATGAAAATTCAAAAATAATGAAAATTCAAAAATAATGAAAATAGAGGATTTTATTTTGTTAACTGGATACTAGATTATCAGGTTCCAAAGTCAAGATTTGCTCAACTTACATGTGTGTGTCATACAACTCCTTGAGAAAAGGCATTTTACATTAAATTAAAAAGTTCCCAAGATGTTTGTATCTATTGTTACATGGAATAACCTCTATTTTTCCAGTTTACAAATCTCACATTCACTTAAATCTAGTTTAGTTTTGTTGTATCAAATGAGGAAGAGACTGGTTAGGAATTGGAAAATTGGAAATAGAAAAAACTAAAAACCTAGATCTAGAGTTTTTGCCAAATATCAAATCTGTTTCCTGTGTCTCTCTTCCCTGTATGGTTTCTATTGTTTTTAGATTTTCTGTTTTACAAAGAAATGATGTCTAAGATTGGATTTGTACACGAATATGCTTTCATTGCAGTGTAATAAGGGAAAGTGATAGAATCAAGAAAAAATGAAGGGTAATGTGATCCCAGTTTACAAAGCAGAAAGTAGAAATCAGAAAAATGCTATGTTCCATGGCATTTCTGGGATCCATGCTGCAAGGAACAATGGACTATGAAGCTATATTTCAGGATGGCTGAAAACAATTATATGTGTATGTGCTTGTGTTCAAACTATTACATGTTTAGCTGTACAAGATGTCAAGATGCTAATTTACATATGATATTCACATAATGCAACAACGTTGAGTGAAACTGCTTTCTTAATATTGATTTGTTTGCAAATGGCTCAACACTCCACTACAAATGAAAAACAGTAATATACACCCTTTTTTTTTCAAAAAAGGGAATGAATGATAAACTTCATGTTGCCAAGTGCATAAAGCTATGCGATTTACTTCACAAGTCATAAATACATGTTTATCTGCGTACAACGCATATCAATGTATCTTGTTTGAATGGATTTGAAACTCTTTAGTGGTAGATATCATTAACTTATTGAACCTCTACAGTATTTAGATCCTTATGGCTCTCATCAACATTAAGAGTAAGTTGTACTCGCCATTTCCACTCCCTTGTGCTACACTAATTGTTACCTCCAAACCAAAAATAATATTAATTAATAGATGCCGCTAAATAATCATCTATCTTCATAGTTTAGAAAGTCTCATGATGTGTTTACAGTTTCTGTCAATTAAAGACAAATAAATAAAGTGGAAATTAGCTAAAACAAGAAGGAAAAAGCTGAATGGTGCAATAAATATACAGTTGGCATCACAATCAAATTCTTTCTAAAGCCATTTCTGTCAGATACAAAATGTTTCAAGGGAATTTTCTATTGAGCTGATCTATTTCTGAATTTGCATGTCAGTTATTGTCATTCCCAAGAAATTTGGAAGATATTTCTATTTCTGAGACATTTAAAATAAGCTCATAATGCTAACCCTCCAAGGTGTTTTTGGTAATATAGATTTGAAGGAAACTTCTTGCACAGCTGGAATCAGCATATGGTGTCTAGAGAATATAATGGATTTTTGATAGATGCAAATCGAATTTTTGTGGAGGCTAAGCATAATTGATAATTGTGGATATGATGCTTGGTAATGTTTGGTTAGAGGCTTTTGTAGGTTTTAAGTTGTTAATGTTGATTTGCAGAAAAGGTTCATGGAACTTTGGATCTAGAAAAAGAAGTTTAAATTGTAGGGTATTACTAATTATATCAAGGATGAGCATAAGGAGAAGCTTGAAGAAGAGAACAAAGCAACTGGATGAATCTAAAGAAGGTCATGAATATGAATCTAAATGAGACATTAGGATATCTGCAGATAACAACAAAGAATCCAAAGAAGGTGATGGACAGGAGTTTGAAGAAGTGAAAAATGAAAATCCAAAGAAGAATATGAGGTCTTGGATACGTGTTTGGGAAGTTCATGTCTTCATTTACTCAATAGCTAGAGGAGTAGGTGGCAGACAAAATTTGAGGAGTCAAGGTTTTGGTATATTAATATCCACATCCCCTTGATAGGCAACAATCATTGAAGCATATTTTGCAGGATGAAAAGAACAATGAGTATGGATAAATGGAATCAAAGAAGAAATCGTGGATATGCTTGGCATTAGAAGAAAAATGAGGACATATATTGAATCAAACAAGCAACCAGTATAGTGTTCACATCATTAGAGGACATCTACCGACAAGTATAGAACTAGAGTAGCATAGAGGATGGTATCATCAAGGAACATCACTTATCAAGGACATGTCACATATGCTTGGTATTAGAAGAAAAATGAGGACATATATTGAATCAAACAAGCAACTAGTATGGTGTACACATCATTAGAGGACACCCACCGACAAGTATAGAACTAGAGTAGCATAGAGGATGGTATCATCAAGGAACATCACCTATCAAGGACATGTCACATATGCATGATAGACAATCATGCCAAGGTGTATACAAGTTTGTGAAAGTCTTATTACTTGTCTCTTCTCATGATACAATGACAAAGCATATTGAGGGCGGTAGAATGTTAGGGTATGAATTGGCAGAATTTTATAGATGTAAGGTCATGACATTATGATGTATATGAGGTTAATGGCACAACTATCTTGCGCCATGCATAACCCATTTAAAGATAGGATGGGCCTAGTGGATAATTGATGCATTGGATCAAATGCTCAACTTATGGAGAAACTTATAGTTGGTAATTAGTTCGACTAATGTGTGTTGGTGTATTAAGATTTTACAGTTTACCCTAGCGCCAAGGTTATTAGATGAGAGCATACATAGAGAGATAGTTGCCATTATAATACTAATAGTCATGGTTAAATGTGTGTTGGTGTATTAAGATTTTACAGTTTATTCTAGCGCCAAGGTTATTAGATGAGAGCATACAGAGAGAGATAGTTGCCATTATAATACTAATAGTCATGGTTATGGATCAATTCTATTAAGTAGTAAGAGCAGTGTTGTAGGTTTAGATCTCATTGCAAGAGATCTTTGAATGATTCTTTTTTAAAAGAACATTGCATGGTTTATCTCTACATTATGGGTACTTCCATATCCATTAGTGAACACAAAAATGATAAGGTTTCATTGATATCCACTATACATCATGAGTTGTGTATTTTTTGTTACATTGCAGCATTATTTTGTATATTGAATATTTGGACCTAAACAAACTATTCTTCCACACAAATGCCTTTTTTATTAATCATGGTCCCTATAGTGATCAATTACAACATTTAGTTTTGACATGTGGCATAGCTCTTAGATGAAAAAATTTGCTCAGTGTTGCCATGCAAAAATTTGTGAAATCTCTAGCAGATTTTGGTTTAGATGTACTTATTTGTATACTTGACAGATATATATTTTTCTTTACAGATTGCATGTAACTCCCTCTCAAATGAACGTTGGCCAATCATGAGGAAGACATCATCTAAGTGCTATTAAAAGTAAAGGGCTTGTTGAGAATGGAAATACCAAGATGAATCCTTAATCCTTAGACCTTCTATTGTGATCATGCAAATGAATCACTAGCTATTTGCAGTCTACCAAAGGTTTTTTGAATTCATAGTCAACTTAATTTGGACAAAGACAGTCATCTAGGTGCAGTCATTAAATACTTAATCTCGTGCGAAGTCATAAAACATCTCTTGCGAATGATCAACTATATGGTTACAAATGTTATAAAAGCATAAATTTTTCATGTATGGAACCTTGAGAATTGGGTTGGGAACAATGGAAAAAACAATGTTTTTGATATACTTAATTGGCATCTTATTTTGGCTGCTAACATTGGTTGGCACTTTATGGTCTAACCCGAACCCTTCAAAGATATGCTAATCATAGTTTGAATACTCTTGGAACTTGCCACGACTTGCGAGTCTCATGGCTTGCTGAGTCAACTTGCCAGGGACTCACAAGCCAAGTTTTGGTGAGTCGAAGACAAAAACTTGAGCATTTTCAGGAAGGACTCATGTGAGTCCAGTATTGGGAAATGCAACAGTCCTGTATTGGGACTTGCGAGTTTCAATGAAGGACTCTTGATGCATGTTGAAAATGGCAAAACATGATAAAAGTGCATTTTTTGGGGGTTTGTTCTCATTTTAGTCATTTCTTTTTGCTCAAAATAGGTCTAAGGTGTGGAGTGGAGTAGGGTTTGAAGAAAATGAGATCAAAGAGTCAAAAGAGAGCCAAGTAAGTGATTTTTAATCTCTTTTTTTTGTTCAATTGAAAATAAAAAAAATCCTGAAAAATAAGGGGATACGCTAGCATTTTTTTTTCCATTTCCCTTCATAAACTATTTTTTGTTTTTAAATTCTTTTTTTTTTCAAATGATTGATTATTGTTTTTTTCTGATTATTTACAAAACCCTACTTATTTTTTAATTTTGTCATGTTAAAACAGCAATGTCAACTTCCAGGGCAAGGCCAAGTAGATCAAAAGACAGCATGAAAGTGTGGCATACTGAGAAATAAAAAGAGGCCGCTTTTACTGAATGTGGCAATTGGATGACAGGGGGAATCAATAGATTAAAATACCACATTGCAAAAATATCTAGACAAAATGTGGATATATGCCCCAAATCAAATTCAAAGATGGTTAGAGAGATAAAGGCCCTTCGAGCTGAGTTTGAGATGAGAAAAGAAAAGTGAGATGAGAAAAGAAAAGTAAAAACAAAGGAAGCCATAGCAGCAGTGATGAATTCGAATGTATCCACTTTGGATCCCCTTGGTGACTGAAGTTCAAGCATCCATCAACCACATTCATCTTTTGGTGACAACGAGGCTGAGGGTTTTATGCCTACTGCTAGTGAGACTCCTCTTTCATCAGGACCAAATTACTTTATTCCATGCAATGTTCTAGGAGAACAACCTTCACTTGAAAGTTTCGGATGGAATAAAGAAAAACATCATGAAGCTAGGATGACAATAGCAAATTTGTGGTACTACAATAATTTACCTTTCAATGGAGCGGACAACCCATATTGAGAAGGTTTGGTGAATGCATTTATAGGTGTAGGCAAGGGATTTAAGACCTCAATAGCTAAAGACTTGAGTGGGCCATTGCTAGAGGAAGCCGTAAAAAATTCACAGCTTGTGGTTGATGATCACAAAAATTTTGGAGGAGAAAAGGATGTGGCATCTTATCAGATGGATGGACAAATGGATGGAATAGGACTCTCCTAAACTTCTTAGTGGCTTCTAATGGTGCATTGGTATTCCTGAAGCCTACAGATGCCTCCATGAAGCCAAAAACACTGAGACTTTGTGCAATTTATTAGATAGGGTGAATGAGGAGGTTGGTGTTGAGAATATTGTCCAAATTATCACAAACAACGCAACTGCATATGTAGTTGTAGGTAGAATGCTTATGGAGAGGCATCCTACGAGCCTACGATTTCATGGAGTCCTTATGCTACACATTGCTTGGACTTGTTGTTAGAGGACATTGGGAAGATTGGATGAGTGAAAAGGGTGGTTGAAGATGCTAAAAATGTTACCAAATTTATCTACAACCATACTTGGGTCCTTTCTTTGATGAAAAAACACATAAATGGCTAGGAATGACACGGTTTGCTAGCCACTTCCTCACTTTGCAAAGCAATCTTGGTGCCATTCCTCATCTCTAGCAAATTTTTGTGTTTGATGCTTGGTTGGAGTCCGCGGTCTCCAAAAAAGCTGAAGCGGAGAAGATTGTAAGTGTTGTTTTTGATGAAACATTCAACAAAAATGCAAAGGAGTTGATCAAGGTAAGTAATAAACACAAACGTAAACTTTATACAAGATAATCTATTTGCTTTTTTTTTGAAGGGTTAAAACTTGCTTTCATTTTTTTAGGTGATAAAACCCCTTTGGTAAGGGTTCTTCGTATGGTGGATGGAGAGAGCATGCCAATGGATTTCATTTATGAGGCCATGGATAGGGCCGATGAGGCCATTTCACATTACTATGGCAAAAATAAGATAAAATATGAAATCATTTGATGCATCATTGATTGTATATGGAGAAACCAACTCCACCAAATGATACATGCCTTGGCCTACTTCTTGAACCCAAAATTTTACTTCTTTGATACATTTAGGTTTGATGAAGAGGTCATGGCAGGTGTTATTGCATGTATTGATAAGATGGCGCTTGATTGTGAGTTGAGAGACAAGGTTCTCGATGAGTTGGAGGTGAGATTTGCTATATCTTATTATGAATTTGGTAATGTTGAGTTTGACTATCTAGAAACATTCGTTTTACAAACATAGTAACAAATTTTCTATATTTGATTTATCATTTAATTTTAATTTTTATCTATTCAAGGTGTATAAGGGTGCAAAGGGGAGACTCTTTTCTTCACAACAAGCAATCGACAGGAGAGAAAGACAACAACCAGATAAAAAAATTAGTTCAATGCTACAAGAAAAATTTAGAACCTTGATTGTTACATTTTTTTACTTAATTCTGATTTTGAAATGATTTTTTGTAGATTTGTGGTGGGATAATTATGGTGTTGGCATGCCTAATCTTCAAAAGATAGCCATCTGCATTTTGTCCCAGCTATGTAGTGCTTTTGGGTGTGAATGCAATTTGAGTTTTTCTTAGAACATTCACACAAAGAAGAGAAATAGGTTGACCCAGCAGTACCTCAATGATCTTGTCTTCATCTGGTACAACCTTCGCCTTTGAACGAGAAAGGTGTTGGACATTTCACATGAGGCCATCGACTTGGATGATATTGATCCATATGGTGAATGGACCTCTCAATGAACAAAAAATGGTGATGATGTCCTCCTTACTGAAGGTCTTGCAGAATTGGAGAGAGGAGCAACAAAAACAGAAAAATTAGATGAAATGGAGGAGAATGAAGATGAGGACTTTCAACTTGAAGAAGAAGAAACAACTCATCATCATTAAGATACCGCAGCACCTACAAGTTCGAGGCCTCAAAAAGTGAGTTACACTAGGAGAGGAAAGAGGATGTGTTGGCTATTTGGACATCATTATATGTAATTTTGTAAACATTTATAAACTTATGCTGCTGTTATACATTTGAAAGTTTGAAACTATGAGTATGAATGATGCAATTTCAAATATTGAGTGTTTTAAGATCATATGACGTGTAATACGACTCTTATGTTCTCTAAATGTGTTAATTTTTCTTTTTGGTAAAACTACGGTTTTCTTCTTTGCCAAGTCCTAGCCGAGTTTCTTGCCAAGTCCCAAGTCCAAGTCTTATTTTGGGCTGCGGAGTCTGCACCCAAGTTTTCAAACTTTAATGCTAATTTTAGTCTTTTTTTTTGGAAAACTTGAGGCCAATTACTCTTAGATCAGTGTTTTTACCATAGGTTTTTTTATTGGCTGAGAACCAACTGGTAAAACACTCGTTCACATTCATAAATACAAGAGTTAAAAAAAAATTATAGATGATACTTCAGTTGTCTTTATTATTATCAGCATCTTTTATATGGATCATAGCTTGGGTTCCAAGAATACGACAAATGAGGGCTCAATTCATACAACTCACTTCATAGATAGGATATTTTCCACCACTATTTTACAGTTTTAATAAATTCCAAAAGAGATTCAATAACAATGATTACAATGAATTCCCTATGAACACTTTTCCGAACTACATACATACTAATTAACCCACCTTTTTACAATCTTAATATACTATTTTGATATATTTATTTTTGTGGTATAAGAAAATTAGTTAGATTGCTTACACATTTGTTTTCAGAAGTTCATCTAAAGGAGAGAGATCAGTTAATGTAGATTTCGAACAGAAATATTTTTTTGTTTTACAAATATTTTGGTTTCTAGGAGCAACATTTTCTAGACTTTCACTTCTGGGCAAGGACAAATGCTGCATTCTTTTACATGCGGGCGACCATATTTTTTAAAAGGAAGAATGCACTGAGGAGCATTATGTTGCTTTAGAATCAAGAATTCTACATGCTTTCATGGAGACATTGCACAACTTCAAGAAACTTCTAGCACCCACTTTTCCAACTAGAATTTTGTTGCTCTCGTTAAATTTCATTGATATGATACTGCATTATATTTAGGTTGCAATATTTATGAGGGAATGCTGATGAATGTAAAATCTCTTAGTCCACTTTACTTTTGGATTTGTGTACGTGCGTGCACATGTACATGGTATGTGCGCACGTGTGCGCGCGCGTGTGAGAGAGAGAGTATTGATATCTGCATACCTGATTGAAATCCCCTGTATGGTACAATACAACAGCCAGTAAGCTGTATGCTCCAGCTGTCATTCGATGGTAAGGACCACAGACTGCAACCAGCTTTGCCAGAGCCTGTGAATTGAAATGCAGAGAACAAATATAATTCAAAGGATGAATATATTAATTATATGAACCACCAAATTTTCTTTTTCTTTTGTCTGAGATAATTTACATACCTTGGTCCCATAGTTAACAGCCTCATCAAGTTTACCCTTGTCCAAAGCAGTTTTTGAAGATTCTAACAATGTCCGACCGTCTGCAGATGAGCATGCTACTTGCTGTAAAAGAAGCAACGCAATGTTAATTTTTTTTATTAAAATGTTGAAATGATTAGAACAGAAGGCAATATGCTGAACATGGCAACAAAATTGTTCAGTTCTTCTACCTTATAGACTGGTACCATGCTTATGATGTCTATCTTCCTAAATGGATATGGGCTGTCCATATCATAATCTCTAGGTGCCAGCTCAAGTCCCACCTAAATTAAGAAAGTTCAGACATGATTTGAAGCGGATCAAGATCATTTCAAGGTAAATTCTAGGAGTAAATGAACAGAATTTCTCAGAACACTCTCAAAGAACAGGTGAAAAACCTTATGGCAAAGTCCCCGTAAAATTGCACACTTTCTCAAATCATGGCGATGTGAATTATTCATTTTCCATCCAAATCTCTTGAACAAAAATAGTTCAATCCATTTCCATTTAAGGAAATCTACACTATTAATATCGCTGTTTTCTTTTGATGGTGTTCCAAGCATTATATTCAAAGCTGCTGCAATGGATGCAGCCAAATCTGAAGTGCTTTCAACAGAAGCAACTACTGCTTCTAATATGTGCTTAAAGGCACGAACCACCATTTCATGAATGCAAAGTGATTGCACGTGAGGAAGTTTGTCTGCAAGTTCAACCTGATTGAATTACAGAAATTAGCTCGAATGAGGCGTGGAGAAAAATATGAAAACTTAAGAATAACCGGATCCAGCATGTTGTTTTAGAAAGCTGTGCCATGAGTTAAAAAAAGGTAAGCTGCTATAGAACTTAGAATCCACAACAAGATGATGAAAGAAATCCAAAAATTTATCTGATTTTATAACTTTATTGATGTATGCTCACCACACGGCCTAAAGAATGCATTTGCAACCCTCGTGTATGCATAAAATCAGTCAATGTCCGCCCATCCACTGGTGACAGTTCTAATGAACCAAAATCTGCTACCTGAGAAAGGAAAATATATCAGATAATGCTTCAAATATGATTCTTGAAATGATTATTTGTAAATGATTAATTTGCTACCATTTTACCAGTTTTGGCAGTGCAACATCATTGTAGTATTTGTGAGCCATCTCAATAAGATCATCCAGGGACTGTACACAAAAACAAAAAGTTTACAGAGTATTAATCATTCTGAAAAAAAATTCTTGAGGAGATGAAATTCTAAAATTGCTTGGTCCATCCTCAAGTTGGTTTCTTGGAATCTTTTGTGGCTAGTGAGAAAACCGATAGGCAAAATCAAACATCAATGAATATTATCACCATGCTTGGCATGTACGCTGTATATATATAGATAGATATCAGCAAGTGAGAAATGACAAGAGTTATTAAGGTTTTTTCCAGTGGCCCTTAAAAATATTATTTTGTCAGACCTATAAAATACATTGACAGCTCAAAAGAAGGCATTGAAATGGTTAAAAGATATGACATCAAAAGGCCGCCCTTGGAAACATGCGTATAGATCCAGTTGATACATGAATAAAAACCTTAGCAAAACTCTTGCAGGATTCCATCAACTTAAAATTGATTGAGCTGCTTGAAGTAGTGTGGGGAGGAGCAGGGATATACTAATTTATCCTGTTGCCTTAGAAGAAGCCTCCAACAATAAATTTGAGTTCTTAACCCTTATTACAGGTACAAACATGTGCCTTGGAAGGACAGTTAGCAAAGTGAAGGTTGAAGAAGATTACTTTTTACTGATTAAGTTAGCGGAAACCAACAAGGAATATCAATAGGTGAGTAATGAGTATTTCTTAGAGAAGAGAGAAGTTATCAGTCCATTTGATATGGTGATTTGGGAGCACATTCTAAAGAAACTTAAGATTTTAAAAGATTCCTTTTTACTCATCAAGTTAGCGGAAACCAACAAGGAATAGGTGAGCACATCTTAGAGAAGAGAGAAGTCATCAGTCCATTTGATATGATAATTTGGGAGCACGTTCTAAGGAAGCAACAGATGATTCCTACTCCAAAGCCTAAACAAAGTAGAGCAATTATAAGGAATCTACTTCTGCAGAGTAACAAAGATGAAAATTTCTAATGAACAAATATTCACCATTCGAAAGTAGTGAACTGATGTGGTTCAATTCAAAGAATAATAATACAATGGATTTTACATATATGGCCAGAAAGGCGAATTGGAAACCTGCAAGTATGTATTACCAAACCCCAAGAGAAAAAGCAAGATCAAATCAAAATATAGAAGTGAAATCAAAGGTTAGCTTAATGATGGAAGAAAATGAAGGTGCTGATGGGACAGCAGTGGTTGAGATGCATCTGGCACATGCCACATGTCCTTATTAAACCGACTGTGTAATAAAGAGCAAATGGCTACTTAATGCCACTACAAGGTGGGCCTTTATAACTAGGAATCTTGGCTGGTCTTGCCTGATGCAAGAAGCTCTTCGGTGTTATGAGGTACCGAGAGTTAATATACTATTATGGGCTTACCTTTCATAAGCTTTATCGATAAAGACTCTCTGCCTCAGTAATTATTAGAGATTTGATGCTATCCATTTTAGGCCTTGCATGCAGGTTAATGTTCAAATTTTTTGATGTTATCATGAGTTCCAACATGGTGAACACTATAAAAAGTCCTTTCCCGTGAAGAGAGACATGAATAATGCAAAATTTGAAAATACTTAGCTGGTAAGGCCATTCATGCAGGTTAATGGTCAAATTTCTTGATGTTATCTTGAGTCCCAAGATGATGAACACTTTAAAAAGACCCTTCCCATCAAGAGAGACATGCATAATGCAAAATAGTTAGCTAATGAATTGCATTAAGGGCTCCATTGAAGAGAAGTTAAAATGGGAAATGTGTAATACGATATTACTAATAAATTAATAATCCTACATTAGGGTACACCCTTTTGACCAGATTCAGATGGTCTCAGGGATCTAGCAACAGAGATAGATACAAAATGAATATTATTTACACAATGCACAACATAGGGTTATATCTAAGCTTTTAGCTAGAAGATTTCAAGATCACTTAAACTACAGTCTACAAACAATTCATCTGAAGAAGTGAAGGAAGAACACAAGAAATTAAGAGAAGACCTAACAAACAGAATTGAGTACAGAGGGCTGGTGGAAAACACAAGGAAGGGTTCTTAGAAGCTCAATCCATATATTCCGGTTATTCTTCCTTCAAAACTTTGTTAGTCTTCAACTGGTCTCCAAATATTTTTCCCACTTGTAAGCTATTTGTATTAAGATTCAGTCAATTAGCTAAATTTCTAACTATGCAGGGTCTACTAAACAATGTGCCAAAGGATTGCAAGGCTTCCACAACCAAAGGTCCTTATTGGAGGATTGCAATATTAGGTGGCCCAAACACTCCCCCATTCTATAAACTTTGTATAGAGCTCTTTTTTTGGTATAAGAAAATTTAAAAAATATGTGGCATTGTACAATACTACAAACCTTGCTGTGGAGGCCAGTTTCAGACTCTTTTAACCGCATAAATGCAGCTTCAGGAAGCAATTTTTTCAGTGGTAATTCCTTTTCTATTTCTTCTTTTTGTGCTTCACGGTCACAAGCTGTTTCTGTAGCCTGGATTTTGTTCTCGATTTCATTACCAGCTGAGATGTCAAGAGATTTAATTTTGTCTGATTCAGCTTTGTTATTCTTGTCATCTGTTGTTTTCTTTTTTATCTCTTTTAGCAATCCAAATTGTTTCCCAAGTCCCTTAACGACAGGTTCATTTTTGCTTTCTTCACTAGATTTTGTCTCATTTTTTTCTGATGCCGGTTGGTTCTGTAGATGTTGCACCCAGCATGCTCCAAGCTCCCATCTTATGAACCTTTTATGATCACTTTGTTCTTCCTGCAGTTTAAGTAAACTGTCTTCTAGAACTTTCTGTACCAAGGTTCTTGCTGATTGAGTATCCTCAGACTCAGAAGCATTGCATTGGTGCATTGCTGAATTTGACTGCACACGGGCTCCCTTGTGTAGAAGGGTTCTTAAGCTGCAGCAGAATGTGGTAAAAACTAAAACATAATTAGTATATAAGTACCTCATGCTATGGTAAGGTTTGTGCATGGATATACTAAATGCAATTTTCAAGGTATGAACATAAACATACAGAGGCAGAAAATATAAGTACACGAGCTACAAGAAACAAGGCTCTTGATGGTTTAGAGCAGTACCTACTGACATTGAGAGCATTAGCACCCCCTTCAGGCTGATCCTCAATGTCAATTTCCCGGGATAGAGATTCAACTCCTTTTTCTGCATTGCCAGAAACTTTCACCACTGCTGTATAGCCACAATGTTTAACAATGATAACTCCTAATGTGGCAGTATCCTGCAATTTGAACCCCGTATTCACATTTCAATTTTAGGCTTCAAACTTTGTCAGAACTTGTCTGGTTGTATATCCTTCTAATTCAAAATTCTCAACTCAAAGACCCAAACAGAACAAAAGATCAATAATCTTAAAAGGAATACTTACATGCACAGTTGTACTCTCATCTGCAGTTATTCCTTTTAACAAATTTCTTTCTGCAAGTTCCTTAGAAGACATTCCTGGGGCTTGGCTACCATCAATCTTTTTATCTAGTTTTCTGCTTGCATCTGGAACATCTCTTGTGACCATTATCTTCAAGTCTCCAACAGTTTCCTCCTGCAGTATTCTGGTGGGATCATGATATTTTGTTTGATCTAAGATTTTGTGTCTATCAATAACGTGTTGAATGGCAGCTACAGCTTTGATGATGGCAACATCAACAAATAAACTATGAAGTAGAAATACTTTTCGATCCCTAACTTGTCTTTCCTCCACAGTTTTGCATGGCATTGCTGCTAGAATGGAAAATTCTGTCGCCCAGGGCCTTAGATCACTCTTCCCATCCCTTCCTTGACCCCCACCATTGCCACCCCAGCTTTCATCCTCCACTGGTAGAGGTGGGAAAACAGATGGTGAATCAGCCACCATGGGTGGGACAACCCATGTGTTTGCACGAAAGCCGTATGGAAGATTTCCAAACTGCAAGATAAATAGAAATCCTTGGTTGTGATAAAGTGGATATTCAAGGATTGGCCTGAATATGGGATTGGAAGTAAGTTTGCAAATGATTTATAACAAAAAGACATGATAAACTACATACCTTATTACGCTCGGAAAAGGCCTTCATTAGACAATCATAAGCCTACATGACAGCATATTAGATTACTTTGCCAGTGAATAAGACAGAAAAGCAAACAGAACAAACAATATTTTGTACATGGCTGAAGGAAATTCTAACCAATGAGATTAAATAATTTTTATGTGATAAATTTCTTATTGTAGATACAGAGAGAAACATATCATGCAATACACAAGCTTTGACAACATAGAAGTAGAGTGCATTTACTTCTATTATTCTATGTAATGTTATCCTGCAAAAGTGATGTTTGTTAAGATATGGGATTCTTCCATGAGTAGCTTCCTGCAAGTTGTAAATTTCTACATGCTTATCGAAAGGCGAATCAAAAGCATCAAAGCATAAGTAGCCATCTTATAGATGAGAAGAGACCACAATTCTGTGATCAATGAAATAAGATACAGTATAATGGTGTTTTTCACATTCTCCATTTACAAAGAGCAATATAGCAATATTATTCACTCAAACATCAATATTTTCACATTCTATAAGAAGTAGAAACAACATATAGTAATATTATTTTCTCAAACATTAATATTTGACAAACAATGGTCGGATTTTGTTTTCTCGCATGAAAATAATATTCTTGTTCAGCTGTTAAGAGCATGTAAATGATTCATGTTTAGATTCTTAGGTTTTACTTGTACACATGAGAAGAGAAAACATTTTTGATAACCGTATAAATAAAATAAGGTAAAATAAATCAGTGCAATTGAAACATACATTAGTAAAAGCCCTGCTCAGTTGTTGTAGCAAGTTAACAAGTGTATGACTTTGAACAAGTTGCTTTCCAAGACTATAAAAACCTTTGGTGCATGCTGTTGCAGTCACCGTTTTCCCATTGCAAAACTTCACCTGTATTTTGGGAATTGGCATTAAAAAATATGATAACTTGTGTAAGGTAAAGATAAAAATTAATGCAAGCAAAATAAAATATGCTTACATCTATTGAAAAAAATTCTCCTTCAGAACGTCTCTCTTCAACAGATTGCCTTACGGACTTCCTTATAACTGCAAATCCCAATATCATTAAGTTCATTAACGTTGACATCATACTTACGTAATTGTCCATAATTTTGCTTTCTTTCTGAAAGAACATAAGATCCGCAAGATTGCCGGCAATTCTATACAGTTAAAAAGTTTGACGGAAGCTTGTCCTTAATAAGCTAAAAGAAATCCAATTTGAAAGCTAGAAAGGTGTGCTTTTAAAAAGAGAACTGCATTAACATCGAATGTGTGCATTTTTATCATCTTTATGATAAAGACAAGAATGAAAGGTTTTGTGGAGAGAAAGATCTACAAACATTGAATAGGGGGCACGAGATGTGAGAAAGAGAAGAACTCATAAAACTGGCCAAGCTTAGAAGGAGGGCACATCCCTGTCATATCCCCTTTCTCTGTTGCCTCTTTGGCCGCATCCATAGCTGCAACAGCCTCAGATTTCCCTTGTTTCAAGGACATGCTACTGCCTTTGACAACATGGTTTGATTTCTTTTCTCCTCCATTATCTTTTATGGTAGAGTCAAGATTGCCTTCAACTTTTTGGGGAGGCTCTGATTTGTCGTCAGATTCTACTTTTCCATCCTTGTTTGATTCTTTTCGTTCTTTATTACTGGAGCATTTCTTTACGGAAGTTTCGTTGGCCTGCTCTGTATCTGTTGTTGAGTGAGCTGATTCTTTTACACCTCCCTGCCCGGACTTTGGCTCCATTTGCTTTCCTGAAGATCCAAAGCATGTCGTGCATGCTACAATGTCTAGTAACCTTCTAACATGTGCAATCGCATCCTCTTCGGTATAGTCCTCTGTAACGGGAAGAAGAATCAGATCTTCAATATACTTAAGGTAGCTAGAATGCGAGATTTAACTACGGACACAAAACAGGAATCCCAGCTTTTGTATTGCTACATTTTAGCTTTAATTACATAGCTCGATAATGGTATCCCGATTTCAAAGAAATGAAAACAAGAAATCTCGCTATTTGCTATTTGAATTAATTAAACAAAGATACAAGTTTATCTTCCACAAGGCTTTAAGGTCACAACATCCAATATTGCTATTTACCTTCCACAATGGTAAGGACACAAGGCTTTAAGGTCACAACATCAAACGAATCCTTAAGCTTGTCGCCGCGAACCTGATTCACAAATTCAGTAGTTCTCACATATTACTAAGAGAATAAAATGGTACTGCGGTAAAGCTCCATCTTTGTGTTATTGGATGTTTCTATCTTTGATATTGGATAATAAATATGTTCAACTGCAAATGAAATGGTACCATTGTGTCTGAAATCCTTATTGCTCTTTAGGCTCAATTCACTAACCATAGAAACAATTTATGTCCATACCTCATGGGACAAAGAATAGTTAGTCAAATGGCACGTCTCCACATTCACCGCTAACAATCGGCGTACATCTAGAATGCGGTCTGTGGAAATTCCCTGCTTCCATAAAAGAAAAATTTACAAGCTAGCCTGATAATTATCCATCAGCTGGCATATAGTTGCACAGTGATTGATATTCATTTTAATTGACAAAGTTTAATCCGAAGTGGAATAAATTGAATTGAGAGAACAAAAGACACGTTAATGTACCTTTAAGATGATTGGAGAATCATCTGGAGTGTTGACTGTAATGTCCAGAACAGTGGGTAGAACTGCAAGCAATGAACAAAGCATGAATGAAGTTAAATATCTACTAATAGAACAGATTTTTCAGTTCTTTTTTATTTGTTTTGATGCAGCGTTTTCGTCATGATGCAAAAATGCGCTCATCAGAAGCTGCTTACAACTTCTTTTACTGTCTCTGAGTTTCATTCAGAGACAAAAAAGCTTCTAGCCTCGGGACCATTTTAGTGCAAAGTGTGACAGTAAGTTACTATTGCTAGCAGAAGATTTAACATTTCTCCACTATTATCCTTCTTCAAATAGGGTCGTGAACTTTCCTTGCCATTTAAGCTAATACCATTTATCAGAGAGAAACCTTATCCAAATGTTTAGCCTCATTTTAGCACCTTAATGGTTCAGAGAATATATACTCAAGTCAGTCAGTAATACAAGATAAAGAAACCGGGAAGAACAATGCAAGCACTAGTATACCTCCCACAAATCTCAATAGAACTGATTGAAATCTTTATCTTTCCGATTCGGAGGATTTTTTTTTAAAATGTTTAAAATGATATAAAACAGCGCAAGGCCAGTAACAGAGGAATGGAAGACTATCGAACGTTGCAGGAAAACCATATGTTCCTTAACCATCAATAACATTGCAGGAAAACCATAGAACTGATTGAAATCTTTATCTTTCCGATTCAGAGGATTTGTTTTGAACTGTTTAAAATGATATAAAACAGCGTAAGGCCAGTAATAGAGAAATGAAAGACTGTCTAATATTGCAGGATAACAATATGTTCCTTAACAATCAATAACACTGCACGATAACCATAGAACTGATTGAAATCTTTATTTTCCCGATTTGGAGGAATTATTTTAAAAATGTTTAAAATGGCAGAAAACAGCGGATAGCCAATAGCATATAAATGAAAGACTATCTGAACGTTGCAGGATAACCATACGAACATCCTTAACCATCAATAACATATACAGCCTCATAAAAAGCTATAAATAAATCAAAGCTATTAGTTTCTCTGCAAAATCTAGCAGATACTTCGAATAAAAACAGAAAAGAAAAAAAAAATCAAAGTTTCAGGAATTTGAAGGAGCTAAAACTTGAGCAATTAATTAGTAAGTGATATTTGGAAGAAAAACTACGTTGTAATGGCAGACAAATAGCAATTAAGGCTTACTCTTCTCTTCCTTCTTCTTCTTATCGCCTTTGGCCTTATGTGGTTTGGCACGGCCAGTTCGGGGGGCCATACCGCATTCGCCTCAATCCCGAATTGGTAGTCCAAAACACCTCCAAAATAAATAAACAAATCCTTTTCCTCTGCAAATACTAACACTCTTCCTACTCAAATTTCTTCCACAAACACCAGCCTGCAGTCAGGTCGCACCTCTTAATAAATAACCAAATTCCTTTCCTGTGCAATACTAACACTGTTCCTACTAAAATTTCATCCACAAACACCAGTCTTCAGACAGGAGCACCTCTCAATAAATAAACAAATCCTTTTCCTCTGCAAATACTCAAACTCTTCCTACTCAAATTTCATCCACAAACACCATTCTTCATCCAGGGAACTCGCAAAGCTAATTTACAGCTCGCTTTCAAAACTCAAATCTTGAAACAGGGACACTAGAAGCCATGAAACAGAGCAGCAACAACAACAATCCTCTGAATCCGGGCACATAAAAGCATCAAACCTCTCAAAAGAAAGAACCAAAAAGAAGAACAAAAAGAATGGTATTCCCCTCCAAAGCCCACTAAACAAGCAGGGATTCAGACAGGAGAATTATGAGCAGAGTAAGACATCAGAGACACAGGAGAAGAGTGAGAAAGACATGAGAGACACAGGATATGATAAGAGTAGAACTAGAAGTAGAAGTAGAAGGACTTCTACTACTGTTGGTGATAAATTGGTAATATACAAACGTGAGGCTCCGATTTGGATGAGGTGGCATTGCGAGGGTGTGGATAAGGTGGCTTTGGCCTCTTACAGAAGAGATCTCGATCTCAGGCCTCTCATTTCCATCTCTTCATTATCATCTTAAAAAAAAAAAACACAAACTTTTCTCATTTCTCTCATACCCAATCCCAATGGAAACGGAATGCTCTTGTTCAGACAATTAAACAAAAACGTTCTTTGTCTTTCTTAATTTTGACCGTCTGAGAACGAACAACAAAAGCACCGGTGTCAAGTTCAGCCCCATATGCCCGTCCGCTTTCACCTGCCATCTAGCGGCCTATAAATTTTGTTGTTACATCACGTGTCGTCTCTCGCTCTCCTCGGAGCCCCCGGTCACATGGATTTAATTTCTGCCCTGCTTTTGTACGTGTTTGCCTTCAGCTCTCTAATTCGTTGGTTCACGTCTCCATCGCTCTCTCACTTGTTTATAGTCTTTACATGGTGAATAAATGACTCAGATTTTTATTAACAGCTGTGAGACCAAACTAAATGTGGGATTAAAAGTAGCAGTAATGTTCAATTAATTTTATGAGTTTGAGAGTTTTGTAGTTAGGGAAAGGAATCAGTAGTGAATGGGGTCTAATAGTTGTTCACTTAGTTTTAATTATTTTTTTAAGTGAATTATTATCGGAGATTTGTGAATCATTACTCGTAATTTGAGTGAATAATTATTGGTGCAATGGGGTCAAGTATCGGTAAACACTTTTTTTGGACCACTTTTTGACCCTTTCGCGCATAACGTTTTATATAGAGTGCATTGTTATTGGCCAGAAGCTGAAACCTTAGCTTTAAGCAATCAAGTCGCATAGGGAAAGGAATCAGTAGTGAATCGGGGTTTAATAGCCGTTCATTCAGTTTTAATCATTTATTTAGGTGAACCACTATTGGAAATTTGTGAACCACTATGGGGGTCAAGTATCAGTAAACACTTTTTTTGGACCACTTTTTTACCCTTCCACGCATAATGTTTTCTATAGAGTGCATCGTTATTGGCCAGAAGCTGAAACCTTAGCTTTAAGCAGTTAGGTCACATACGGAAACAACTAAAAAAAAATCGTCGAAATCAGATATTGTTTGGTACCTCAATTGAACACGCGAAATTAGCTATAGTCACTACTGGTGCCTTTCCCCTAGCTATTATATTAGAATTTATATTTTGATTTTATTGATAAAGATGTGATTTATTGTAGTTGAAAGTTTAATGACAATTGTTTTGATTTTTATTGATAAAGATGTTATTTATTGTAATTGAGAGTTTAGCAGCAATTGATATTAGAAATTTATTGTCGAACTCATTTTTGTTTATGAAGATTGATTTACTGTAGTTTGAAGTTTAACATCAATTGGTATTAGATTTTGATTTTGTTCATAATGATGCATTTTATTGTAATTGAGATTTTTGTCAATTGGTATTAGAATTTTGATTATTTTGATAAAGATGTGATTTTTTATAGTTGAGAGTTTGATAGCAATTGGTATGAGGAAATTTATTGTAAATTTTGAAATTTTTGATAAAGACGTGATTTTGTACTTCATAGTTTAGTAGTCATTAGTAGATGTGATTTATTGTACTTAAGAGCTCAACAATTGATATTAGAATTTAATTGTGAATTTTGATTTTGTTGATAAATATGTGATTTTTTGTATTTGAGGGTGGAGTTTAGACGCAATTGGTATTAGATTTTTATTGTAGATTTGATTTTGTTGATAAAGATGTACTGTAGTTGAGGGTCTAACAACTTTTTGTATTAGAGTTTTATTGTAAAATTTAATTTTATTGATAAAGATGTGATTTATTGTAGTTGAGGGTTTAGTAGCTAGTGGAGTGTTGTTGAGGATTTTAAGGGCCTTTAACAATCAAACACACTCCTAAATCCCATAGTAGCAATTATGGTTCAAATTTGATGGCTACATTTAAACATTTTTATAGAAAAGTACAATCAAAAGATGCTTATTAAAGGAGCTCAAATAAATTAACATTATTAACCATAAATTCATTTCAAAGAGTTTGGATCTCATGATCACGACTATTTAAATCTCTTTACAAAATTTCTAATCAAATTTTAACAAGATTATTATATGAAATGAGAGATTTCACACATCAATATAAAATACAAACTCATTTCAAAGAGTTTGAAGCTCATGAACATAGTCCTTTACAATACTTATTTAACTTTTTTTAGGATTTCTAATCAAAACTTTAGGAAGAGTATCATATGAAATGAGAGATTTCAAGAATCAATATAAAGTGTAAAATCATTTCAAAGAGTTTAGGAGTTCATGAGCAGGGTCTCCTACAATAGTTATTTAAAACTTTTTAGAGAATTATCAATCAAAAGTATAGAAAGATTATCATACGAAATAGAAGATTGCATAGATATTTAAAAAAAAACATATATATTCCAATCAAAATTCTTTACAATAGTTATTTAAACTTCTTTACATAATTTCCAATCAAAATTTTAGGAAGATTATCATAAGAAAGGCCAAAATTCAAATCATGCTATTTTTTTATAAGATTGTTTTAAAAGATATACTTACTTTATAAATGTATATTATAAACTAGAGTATGTCTTGACATGTGAAGGAAACTAGAGTACGTCTTGACATGTGAAGGAACTTCCAATCAATAATCATCATGAAACATGTGTTTGATAAGGAGGGCTAACTATCGAATTTAGATTCCAAGAATAACAAATGTTTAAAATTATAGCTTCAAACTTTTAGGAAGCTTGTGATTTCATAGATTTTATAGAAGCAACTAATGATTAAAAATTTAGTTGAGATTTTATAGAATAACTAATGATTAACAATATTCAACACTTACACATGTGTCAATGAGCCCGCCAGGTATCAAGTCTTGTAGCTTGCAAATGCTCCGACACCATAAGGGATGAGGTCGGGATCGTGCCCCCGATTACACAAATTCGAATGGATACCCCTCAGTCCTTGGCTCTTAGCCAAAGAGATTCTAAATCTCAAAGACCTTTTTGTCTATGCAACGCTCTCCATGCACAATGCTACATAAGTATCGCCTCCAAATATTGACTAAAAATCTAACAATTAAAAACTCTTGTTTTTTTCACAAAAGATTCTAACATATAATAATTTTTTCAAACTCGTGAAAAAATAGATCCTAAAGTCTCCCTTCCAAAAATGGTTACCACATATTTTTCCAAAATTAGGTTTTAGTTATTTTTTTTACTTACACCTACCAATTGCAGTTTAATTGGTGTGAGTGCCCTGGAATCTAGTTAATTAATGTCTTGTAACCCCGTTTTGTCGTTCTTGGAGGAGCCACGTGCTTTGTCTATTGTAGCGCCCGGACAAAACCGCAAAAGATACCCTTTTACAATCAAGAATTCCGGGGGAGAATTATTATTTTTCTTCTTTCATTCCAAGAAAGATTTGAACGGACTTCGCTTACGGAAAGAATATTTAATCATTTCTGTATCGAATTCACCAATGCCAAACATAGTTTAAAATGTATTTAACTAGATTCTTAGTCCTTTTTCTTCGGACACCTGTATTTGGGTTGATGTGATTGTGAAGAAGAAAAAGCACATTTTTTTTTTACAAAATACAATTTTCCTATATAGTTTAGTAATATTGGTGTATTTGTTGAGTTATGATTTGGATTATATATCGTCTACTTTTTTTTGTTTAGTTCGATTTGATTTATATGGGTTTATTTATTTTGGATTTGACTATATTGGGAAATTTGTCTTTTTTATTGGATTATAGGTATGGCCATTTCTCTTTTTAGTAAAATTCTTGTAATTTAAGATTGTCAATCATGGGATCTAATGGTTGTCCAGTAATGTGGGTGATAAAAACTTAAATTCTGCATTTTGGATTGTATATTTGAAGGTATCATCTTGTGATATTATTGGTTGTCAATCACTGTGGGTGATAAGAGTTTAAATTGTGTGTCTTGGATTGTATATTTGAAATATCATATTGTGACACTAATGGTTGCCAATCAATGTGGGTGATAAAAGTTTAAATTCTGTGCCTTGGATTGTATATTTGTAGGTATCATCTTGTGGTTGCCCTTTAGTGTGGGTGATAAACGTTTAAATTTGTATGTCTTGGATTGTATATTTGAAGGCATCATTTTGTGATGATTTAAAGAGAAGACTAGATGATGGATTGGAGAATATAAATGCAATAAAGAGCATACCAAATGTTGTATATTTAATATTGGATCATACAATTGATTTTGTCTCTTGGATAATAAGATTGCGGGTACACTCATTTCTCTCTTCTCCAGATTCTTATATTCGAAGGTTGTGATTCTTGGCATTTTGACTATTATTTGTTAGGGTGGGTATGCATCCAAAGTTGTTGATTTAAAAATACAATCTTGTGAAACTTTTAATGAGAAGAGTGAAATTGATGAATTGGAGAACACAAAATAATTAAGGAACATTTTTTTTCCCTTGTATGAGTTAGACATCAATTATTATTTGTTAGCATTAGGCATCAACAATGATCAATAATTAAGTGATTGACATCCATTTTAAGGCACACTCTAAATACATCTTTGGACATAGTCGTTCATCAATTTGTATTAGGTTTAAGAAAGAATTAATCATCAACTCAATGACTTGCATTGCCACACTTTATCTCCTTAATCACACTTTATCTCCTTAATCATTATAACTCAATCTCAAATCTTAATTGAGGCGCAAGGAAAATCCAAATTTTAAACCTTTCATAGTAGGCACCAGCGTGCTCCTAAGCAAGTCATCCATTTTTCATATATCAAGAAAATAGATGTTGCAAGTATCAAAGGTCTACTATTGCATATAATGAAACCATAATAATGCAAACATGATTGTACCCATGGACAACACTGTTGTCATGATTGCTTCCTAGAGACTTGGTTATTTAGATATTGTTTAGCACGACCATTGATCCAAAATCAAGCTCTAGATTTTAGTTTGCATGTTTATAAATTGTGATGTCACATCAAATAAACTCCACATGTAGTCAACTTTAATATAATCAATCCTGATTTGTCACACTTATAATTTTAGCATATGTCTAATTGTTATTTCAATTGATTTACATCGATCAATTAATGAGGCATAACTCCTTTTTTTAATCTAATTTTAATGACAATTTTTGAACATTAATGCCAATTTCCACTCCATTCTAGGTCCATTTTGACAAAATGTCTTGATGCAATTACTTATCAACAAATAACATAATCCCATGCAAATATGGGCTTATTACTTGATCCACATCCTTCTATTTACACCCATTTCCATACATTTGATTCTATCTTACTCATACTCACCCATATTCTCATCCTTTAACCATATCATTGGCCTAATATAGAAAGGCACAAATATCAAGGATGGTAATGAATATATGAGTAAGAGAATATATATTTGCTTACTCTTATATTCATTACCCTCCTTGATATATGTGCATTTCTATATATATTCGCTTATATATTCAATACCCTCCTTGATATCCATGCCTTCTATATTAGGTCAATCATGCATGGTCTGTGATTGATGTTGCATTATGTGGGATTCACTTACTCATATGTGCATTACCCTTCTTGATATTCATGCCTTTCTATATATTCACTTACCCTTATATTCAATACCCTCCTTGATATTCGGGTCTTTCTATATTAGTTCAATCATGTGGTCTACGATTGATGTTGCATTATGTGGGATTGACTCAAAATTCAAAAATAACATTTAAATATTTATCAACTTCCATCTATTCCAGTAACCATCACAAGCCAACTTGATACATGTTTGCATAATAAATTTTATGTCCTAGTATTTTAAGGCATTCAATGTACATTAATTCATACACAATTTGTATATAAAATTCTTATGCACTGGGAAGATAAGCATTTAAGAAATAATTCTCTTTGGAGTACTAAATTTAATTTAATTTTGTATCAAAACTATTATAGGATATTCGCATGATTGAAGAATATTGATCCATATCCTTGATGCATAACTACTAATATTGGTCCAATATGAAATAACCAAAGATCCCCCCCTAGACAGAACATCCTCTTTTAGCAATAGTTTAATTCCATCAATCAAAGCTTGAATAGTTCTCTTTGATTTTTTTAAAGAAATTATGTCCAATCAAGAGGAATTTGCCCCTTACATTTCAAATAAAATCTATAGGTTTTCAAACACTATTGGTCCTTAATAGTTAATAGAAAATATATATCACAACAAAATAGGTTGTATGTGTCAATTATTAGTAACTTTATTTTGACAATTTACAAATTAGATCAGAAATATTTGAAGTTGATTGGTTGATTTCATGATTTGCATGGTTTATCTATGAAACTTTGAAAATAGCCTGCTTTAGATTTCATCATCCTACTTTTAAAAGACACAAGAAACCATGATCCAAACATTATCACAATGATATTTACCTTTTAACATTTAAAAACAACTAAATAAATTTATTTCTATTGTTTATGAATTCTAAAATTCTTTAACACAATACATCTTTATTCTTAATTTAATTAATTAAATATCTCTAAAGTCATTAATAATCTACATTCATTTATTCATAATGTTTTTTTTTCCAATGCAATTATTTCTTTATTATATTAAAGCTATTCCCATTTATTTTGTATGGTGGTTTTCATCGGTGAAGTGAAGGAAAATGTGCATGGGTGCCCACCGAACAGAGCAATAAAAACACGGTCATATGCAGTTGGTTGCCATTCAAAGAGTTATTTGCCAACAGGACGGCATGTATTGCAGTTTGAGAGAAATAAAAGTCAAGTAGTTGTTGTTATGTACAAACGGATCGCACATAGGAATACCTAAAAGGTAGGTATATTGATACCTCTTGACATATGTTATGCCACATTTTATAGAGAATTTAGTTATCTATTCATATAATGATGATAATTGGGTAAATTTTTTTTATAGAGTTGTTATCAGAGTCACAAAAGTAGAGGTGGCTACAAATCAAGTAGCAATAGGGTTTGGGTAAATTTGACACATGTGGAAACAAAGTAGTATGTGAGGATTTTGAAATGTATGATAGTAGGAAAAACTACAATGGTTTGGAGGGTAAGGAATAGACTAATGTTTTTTGATTGATTTTTTAAGCATTTCTTTTTGTATTGATAGTTGTGAGATCCAAAATATTAAATGTCATTTTTAATGTTTGTTGGTTTGTGGGGATTATTTTTCTTCAAAATATGAAAAATTGGATTTCTGGTTAGACTCTATAATTTTCTTAGAAAACAAAAAAAAATTTCAATTTGTAAAATTCAATGAAAATTAGGTCATGGTAGAGGGAGCGAGATACAAACTAATGGGAATGTTTAATATTCAAGCGGATGCATGAAAATATAAAATGCCTTGTTAATGTTTCTTGAGTTGTGGAAATTTTTTTTGTTCAAAAAAGCTTAAATTTGGATGTTTGATTTTGCAACTTTTTTGAACCCGTGCCTTGAGATGGGCGACACACAAGGATATGACAAGGGCATGTGTAGAGGCTAATTTTCTTGGGGCTTTTGAGGTGGTTTGTGTGTTTTGTCTATGCTTATGCATTGTGCATTCATTTTTTCTTGATAGAAGAGTGTAGGCATAAAACCTAGAGAGAGATTTGAATGTGCATTTTCGTCATTTCATGATTTCGACTAATTGAATGCTACTTTCAACCATTCATTGATTTAGAGCCGCCAGGGCAGTATTTGGGTTGTCTCCAAATTTTGACAGTTTCCACATTAAACATAATATCTTGCCTACTCAAGCTCTTCTTGATAAGATTAAGTTTTAAAACATAATATCAATTGCAAATAGTATATGAAAAATCCATTTTTTATATGATCTAGGTATTCGTTTGTTTCATTTGCAATTGATCAATAATAGTTGCTTGCATACACTATTGTCTACAATTTTACCATAGAAAACATTTCCAATGACAAATTGGTCGTGAAGTTTTTCCATTTCAGCATATGCAAATATGGTCATATGCATGCAATTCTGGTTTTGTTCTACATTGTGTCTATTGTGTAGAATAATCTTATAGCTTTTGTATGATTGTTTCTTAAGACGAGTAATGAATTGTTAAAGTTGTTTTTTTATTCAACTCTTGAAGGAAATCTGCCATGTTCTTTGTCTATATTTGACATTTCTAAGTTAGTACATAGTAAAACCATAGAATAAAATGCTAGTGGCGAAGGATGTGAAGTTGTATCATCATAGCACATGTAAATATGGTCATATGCATTGATAATACAACCCTCCTTTTTTTTCTATAGGGCCTTGATTATGTAGGAGAATCTTAGAGCTTTTGTATGCTTGTTGTTCAAGGTGAGTGATTAGTTCTTAAAGTTTTATTAACTAAACTCTAGAAGGACATATGCTAATTTTTTTTTTCTATATTTGATATTTCTAAGTTAGTACATAGTTGAATAAGTTTCAATACAAGATCTCTTTGACCAAACAACTAATTCAACAATATTCTTACGAACACTCTTCCAAAAAAACAAAGAGTCTCACAAAAGTCAATTATAGTAGAGACATATAAACAACATGACAAAGCACAAATGATGTCAATTCATGAAGCTCTATGGCATGACATTGTTTTTGGATTGGTTCATTCAACTATACGTTGGTGATTGCTTGTTTGACATAATGCATATTTTACTTCATTGTCGTTATACACCCAATGAACTATGTAATGGTCTTGTGGATTATTTCTTGCATTGTCTTCACAATTGTCATGTAGATTTAAGTTATTTTGAACATGACTTACATCCAACGATTATTTATGATTTGTATTATATATGTGAGAAAAACACACATATCTATGTAAATTGAGACTTTCAACCACATATATCAATACCAATAGTGAAATTGGACTTTGGGGTGACACATTTTGTGTCCAATGACTATCATAGTGGTTGAACATACCCATGCATTTGGTCTCTAACATGTATATA
>MU224045.1:987192-1007596 GCA_018584345.1 Thuja plicata | reverse complement strand
CCAGACATCTATGTCACATACAACAGTTCACTTTTGGATATAGTGCATATCTATTCACAGGAGGTTGTAGCCTTCTTTCTCATTGAGCAGCGAGCTCTTGGAAAGTGAGTCCTCACCCCTAACAGGGTTGTTTGTAAAAGACTCCTAATAGGGTCAGACCCTTAACCAGGCCATTGTACTTGCATTGTAAAGACTGCTCCTAACAGGGCAAAGGAACTTTAACAGGTTCATTATACTAGTGCAATATTTGTGGGTACTAATTCCCACCGGGGTTTTCCTCTAATCAAGGTTTCCCCGTAATCATATTATGTGTTATGTAATCTTGTGTTAAGCTTCAAGTTATATCTAATTGATTTATGTTTAAAGTGCTGAAATTGAATAATTAGCTAAACATTGATTCACCCCCCCCTCTCAGTGTTTCCAACAATTGGTATCAGAGCTCTGGTCCTCTGAGAGAAAATTTTAACCACTTGAGGAGATCATGGATTCAACAAAAGTCAAACATCTGAAAAAGAATCTTGAAGCAGCCCTTGAAGATCTAGACATATCTGAGAAAGAAAAAGAAGAACTTAAACTAAAGTTTGATGGCTCACAAATGCTTATCAAGAAACTAAGGAAAGATTTGAAAGATTTCTCTAACAATGATTGGAAATTGAATGAAGAGAACATGTCTTTAAAAGATAAGGTAGAAGAATTCAATGATCAGTTAACTAATAGCTTAATAGCTATTGAAGAGAAGAACAAAGAAAATAAACAGTTGGATGAAGAACTCTTGTAAGCCAATATGAAAATCTTAGAATTGGAAAATATCAAGAACAAAATTGAATCAGAATTATCAGGAGAAAAAGACAAGATTGATAAACTACACACAAGCTCTGATCTGATTCAATCATAGCTCTATGCACAAAAACTAAAAGGTGATACCACTAGTATGGGATATAGTTCAGCTCAAATTGAGATCAACTCATTACAAGAAAGAAAGCTCAAACAAAATCTTCAGAAGAAAAGAAAACTAAAAATCATGAAGAGACTAAAGCAGAATCACCAAAAGATAAGCACAAGGCAGTCAACTATAATTTCTATGCATGTAACAAGAATGGACACTTGGCAAGAGATTATAATAATGTAAGACCCTTCAATGGTTACTGTTACTCCTGTAATAAGTTTGGTCATAGGGCTATTCATTGTAGAACAAATCAAAGAAATCAACCACAATTGAACCAAATGAATCAAACTCAATTCAATCAGAGAAATCAACCTCAAAGAAACTTGCAGAACATTACATGTCAGATATGTAACTACAATGGACACACAACCAAGCAATGCAACATGATGAATAACAACATCAGACCTCCTATCATTTTTCATTCATGTGGAAAAGTTGGACACATCTCAAGGTTTTGCAGATCAAGAACAAAAGGACAAGAGAATCCTAAGAAGTCTCTATTTGAAGAATCAGGAGAAGTTAAGTTTGTGGAAGCTAAAGCTAAATCAGATAAAATATGAGTTGAAGTAAAGAAGGATAATTAAGAGAAAAAGGTAGCAGATGCATCCTCAGTGGATGCACCTTCTACTTCTGGATAATTGACCGTCATGGTCTTAGGGGGAGCTATTCTAGCTCTGAATCCCAACATGGCTGGTATACTCACCTTTGAGTATGTGCCTATGGATTCATGCATGTGATCATGAATTAAGCTTGTATGCATTCATGCATTGGCTTTACTTCGTTCATAACAAAGTTTGAAATTCTCTCTATAAACCGCTTTACGACAACGAGCATTAAATGCAATTGATCTTTATATAAATTGGCAAAAGATCTTAAAAACCTCACTTTGCATTTGAGATTGAAGCATTCATTAAGCAGATAAGCATCAAACATCAAAGCACTACAGCTTAAAGGATTAGTTTTTTTGTGAACAGATTAACGATTGAATCAGAACCCTAGCAGTCACATCATTTTAGAATCTTTGTGAAACCCCACTTAACCTAGTTACAAGTATGGCAACCCCTGTTATATTTGACATTGCTGAAAGGAAGAGATTTGTTTTTAAGAAGCATCCATTCAAGTCCATAATAGATGATGTTGAAGGAGCATTCTCTAGGACTCCACTTAGAGTCGTGCATGTAGAAGACATGCACGCATATGTTTATTGCAAGAAGGAAATAGTTGGCGACAACAACATTGCATCTCTCATGGGTTCTATGATGAAACTAGACTATACATTCAATGATGAATACACGCATCTCATTCATAACCCTATCTTTGAGTATTCAAATGTGCACGAGTTCTATGAGCCAGAATGGGTGAAGATATTACTGAGCAGGATACATGATGATCTATACTGGATAGGTGAGGTTCTTGTCCAAATCACTACAGATCTAATTCATGAGATGACTGGACTTCCTAAGACTAGACTAGCTCTCCCTACTGGAAAGGATGTTAAGAAGCAGGTTGAACAAGTCTGCTTATCTAGAAGTGATAGGTGCGACATGACTGTTGATCCCATTAAGGAGAAAGACATCAAACTACTCACTATGATACTTGGATACAAGTTTCAGAAAACAAGTAGACTGAATAGTGTGTCTGCAGCAACAGTTCTGGAAGCAATAAGGATAGTAAGAGATAACACTCAGTACAATCTCTGTGAACTATTGCACACACAGCTGATAGAGAATATCAAAGCCATTAAGCATGACAAGAGCAAGATATTCAGGTTTGGATCTTTGATCTTCTATTTATACTTCCACATAGTTGGTAAAGTTGCAAATCTTTACCTAGATAGGAGCAAGACCACTATGTCTCAGATATCACTAAAAGCTACATTAGAGAGTAGTGCAAAGGACTCTATGGACATGGATATTAAAACTTTCAGGATCAAGATGCAGATGAGGTTCAGGATACCTGAGAAAATAGTTGAGAAATACAAAGACACCATATGCTTCATGGTGGAGACTGACTATAATTGCATGGAGGCAGTTGATCCTAGGACAAAATGGATTCACCCTCTCGGTTATGAAGTTGAAGAACATGTTTTGGAAGGTTATGCACAAGTCCTCTTATCTACGCCCAAGGATCCCAATGAACCTAGATGGGGTACTTACAGAGAAAAGACAAATCAAGTTGATTCTATCTTATACAGTGCTGACAACAAAAGGAAGGCATCAAGGATTACCTCAAATATCCTAAAAATTCATGGTGTTACACAAGAAGATCTTGACAGAGCTAGAGAAGCTAAGATTTCCAAAGAACTTGAGAAGACTCCCATAGAAGTAAAAATGGAAAAGAATGATGATATGCCTAAGAAAAAGAAGAAGAAATCAAATGAAGATACATCTGCGCCATCAACCACCATTGATCTGGAAGCATCTCCACCTTCAGTACCTAGCAAGATGGCTAGAAGGAAGAAGCAAGTTCCCACAAGTCATCCATCCTTAAGAACTACAAGGAGCAAGGTAAAGAACACACAAACACCTCCTGAGGTAGGTTTTAGACCTAGTCTTAATGTCTCAAGGAACAAAATTGTTAATTAAGGAAGACTAGAATCTCTCAAAAATGTATATGACAAATATCAAGAGATAGACAAATCAGAGATTCATTCTATGATCATCTCTCACATGATTAAGTTCAAAAGGACAGTATTGGAACTCAAAATTGTCATACTAGACAAGGTATGGAACATACTCGATATGTTAAAGAGGCAAGAAATTGAAGACGATATGAGGATAAAAGAAGAAACATTGGATAGTCTTATCCCGGTGTGCTTGTATGATGAGAAAGTCATTATGTTGGATTTAGTAAAGCCGCACCTAAGAACCAAAACAATAATTCTCCATATCATGAACAAGGAGTATGATCTGGTTGGTGAAGAGACTCATAAAGCATTTGAGTAGGTATTTCTGGATAGACATATGTATCCATCAATGACGCCTACAGCTAAGGCAACTCTAGTTCCTCCTAAATAGGTTGCAGAACTAGTAATTCAGAATGCACCTAAGACAGGTCCACAGGTGTCAGCGCCCTCAGTCTCAATAACTTTTGATACAACAAAAGACTTAGGGGATACTATAGTGATTAATAATATCAAGATATCCATGACAGCCTCTGATAATGATATGGACAAAGTTGATAAAGCATTTGTAAGCACTGAAGAAACAAAGGAGGTATGCACTGATGACACATCCTTACAACAAGATGAAGTCCCCCCTAATGATTCAATAGATTTGAATAAAGAACAAGATAATCAAACTAATGAGATACCAGCTATGAAAATCCCAGTTAAAAGAGAATGCATAGATACTAGTTAGAATACCATATTCACACCATCCATTCAACCATCTACCTCATTGTTGTCAAGTTTAACTCCTGACTCAGCTAGTCTGGATGCATGGGGAGAAGAAGATTTAATAAAGATCAGTGTGCTAGACATGGAAAAAGCCAAAGAAAAATAGGTTACGAGAAACCCTCTCTTCTTGGAATCTGTAAACATTCTGAATGACCTAGTACCTGCGGACAATAAAGTAGCAAAAATTCAGTCAGTTGATGATATAGACAATATACTAACAAGCTTCAAAGCACATTTTACAAGCTTAGTAGACTCAGCTACTAGAATTGCAGAAGATGAGTACAAAAAGGAAAGACTGAATGAACTGATAAAGAACTTTTCCTTAGATTTAAAGTCATTGAATATTGGTTAGTCTATGTTGAAAGAGTTGGCAGCTAAAGGCATAAATGTAATAGCTAACTACATGGATAGAGTGAAATTCACCTCTGAACATATCAAGAAGATAGAAGAGGTAGATATCTTGGTTGACAGTGTTAGAAAATTTGTTGAAACATCCACGCAAGACATGAACATCTGCAATAACATCTATCAAGGTCAGCTCGACAATATTGAAAAGGCAAAATTTGAGATTAATAAGATAAGAATCCAATTGAGAAATGCACTAGCGCCCTCCTTAGCAGTTCTGGATGAGAATATCAAATGAATTGATGCCACTATTGTCACATATGATCAAGGTCCCTACATGGAGCTGATAAAAATGGAAAATCTCACTTATGCTCTATGCGCCCATCTCCAAACAATTGATGCAATGAAGGCATTCTGGCAACAAGAGATGAAGAATCTTTAGATTGTATATCCAGATGTATACATGGAGTAAGTATCTAGAAACTTACAAGTTTTTGACACCTTTGTCATTAATTTGAAAGGGGGAGTAATTCATATAATGAATAAATTATATATGAGGAGTAGTGTATATATATGTTAAAAAAATAAGAATATACAGTTTTTGGGTGTTAGTCAATTTTGAGTAACTTGGCCACATTCCTTTGTTTCCATTAATGACAAAGGGGGATATTGTTGGAAAGTTGACTCCCAGGGAGTATATGGCTTATTTTTTGTTGTCATTATGGCAACAAAGTCATATGAAGTTTTGACAGTAAACTATGAAGTGAAAATTGACTAAGTGTAGAAGACAGAACAGAACAGTGACTTGCAGTCGATCAGGGCATTAGCGCACGTGCGTACGATCACATCAGGATATGATCATCTAGACTTAAGATCTTTGGTATGTTTTTATTCTTACCCTATACACGCATTGTACAGAATGGCAGTACAGACAAGCTACAAAAAGAACAAGTACACTAGCAGTTCAAAATACAGAGTATGAAGCCGACAGCATGATTTTGATTAGCGTGTAATCTTTTGTTATGTAAAGGTTAAGCACCTATTGTAATAAGTTTTTAATCATGTATTAAACATTGTTGTAAACACACTTAAGCCAATTTTTTTGGAAGCATTGTGAGTGTTTTTTTTGGGCCGACTAAGGTCTTGTTTATAGTCGCGTCTATTCAGGCATATATATATATATATATGCAATGTAAAGATATATTTGAAGTGTCGAAGAAATAGTCAGTGAAGACATATAAGAAAAGCATTATGAAGATATCAGAATGAGATAGAACCCTAAAAGAAGATAAGAGCATAAGCGCATAACTGGAACTAATCAAACATCTATGTCACATACAACAATTCACTTTTGGATATAGTGCATATCTATTCACAAGAGGTTGTAGCCTTCTTTCTCATTGAGAAGTGAGCTCTTGGATAGTGAGTCCTCACCCCTAACAGGGTTTTTTGTAAAAGACTCCTAACAGGGTCAGATCCTTAACCAAGTCATTGTACTTGCATTGTAAAGACTGCTCCTAACAGGGCAAAGGAACTTTAACAGGTTCATTATACTAGTGCAATATTTGTGGGTACTAATTCCCACCGGGGTTTTCCTCTAATCAAGGTTTCTCTGTAATCATATTATGTGTTATGTGATATTGTGTTAAGCTTCAAGTGATATCTAATTGATTTATGTTTAAAGTGGTGAAATTGAATAATTAGCTAAACACTAATTCACCCCCCCTTCTCAGTGTTTCCAACACATCTTTCTTCTCTTCTTCACTTTTCTCTTTCTTCTCTCCATCTTTTATTTGCTGCTCTTCTTCACTTTTCTATTCAGTAGATTTGTCTTATTGTGCATCAGTAGTATCTTTCAGTTCTTCAGATGTGTCTTTTTGTTCTTCAGATGCATCCTTTTGTTCTATATCATCCTTGTCTTCAGGTATGATTTCATCTTTGGTTGGTGTTTTCTCTTTTTCCTAGATTATATTGATGGTGTCCATCAATATTGGCATATTTCCTAGTATGTTCACTTCTGCAACATCAAATGTAGTGTCGTGTTCCTCAGTTTGGTCCTTGGAAATAGTGACATCTTCATCTTTTTAAATTTCATCTGTAGGATCATCGGCGGTGTCAATGATTTTATTGTCCACAATGTTGTCCATAGTGGTGTCCAACCATGTCTCATCTACAACATCCATATCCTTGTTTCCTGTGGTATCCATTTCATCTTTGTCCAATTCTACATCTGTGATGATAATTGGCTTAATGCTCTCATTAGCCTGATCATCCTTGGACTCTTGATTCTCGGTTAGAGCTCTCTATGGCTCAGGACTTGTATCCATTTCAGGAATATCAATTATTTTCCTCCATTCGGCTTCACTCTTTCGGTCTAGATCTAGTAGATGAACTTTAAGCACTTGGTAGGCTCTCATCTTTGGTGAAAACCTTTTGGAATGAACCTTCATCATTTCTTTTATCTCTTCCATTTTTTATTCGGGAGGCATGACTGGTACTAGGGATCTTTCCCTAATTCATTTCTTTGAGTGTAGGGAAAATGTCCATCTTGCTGATAGCCTATCTTGAATTTCTTTGGGCATATTGTCTGCCAGTTGTATTGGGAGGTATTTAAATATGCACATCATTTTGATGATTGCCTCCTCAATCTTGTTTTGATCCAAGGGATCCAATGTTAACCATTGCTTGACCTTCCTACTATTTACTGAACCTATTTTGATAATTGAGGCACATACCTCATTAACTATTTTAGGTATTTTGTTCTTTTCCTCTTGAACACATTCATCTTATTCTATGTCCTCAATGTCCTCCTTAGTTCTAATTAACTTTCTTCTTTTTGTTGGCCCTCTTTTCTGTGTTGGAGGTTTCCTCTTGTAGGTCCTTACTTGACCTTTCTTCAATGGTGAAAGACTTGTGTCCTTAGCTATTTGAATTCTTGTCCTTGTAGCAGTTGTAGTTATAGGATTCTTAGCTGGTGTAGGTAATGGAGTATCTAACTTTGTAGACTTAGAGTCACTTTCCTACTTAGCTTCACCGACGGGTGACTGTCCCTCAGTTTCTTCTATTTGTTCAGTTTCTTCCTCTGTAACCGAAAGCCTTTTCTTCAAGTTCTTGACCATTTTATCTTTATTCCTGTCTATCTGTTTCACAACCAAGCTAGTTTTGATTCTTTCTTTGGCTTCTTCATAATTTCTGAAATTGGGTTGTGTTTTGTCTAAGGGCTCATTTATCAATGCATCAATTGCATTGGATGCTTGATCTATGTTTAATTTATAGTCAAGTGGTTGTAGCCATGCTGTCCTTGGTACAACATGCTTGATGTATGTGAAATCTGTGTCTACCATGAAGCATATATCATTCTTGAATTTATCAATTAATTACTCAGGGATCCTTACTCTTTTCTACATTCTCTCCTTGAATCCAGTAAAGTACTCATCCATAATTGTCTCAAAATTGTCTCCTAGTGATTTTATAAACTCACTGATCTATATCTTGATTGGTCTAGTTATATCCCATTTTACATCTACTATTGATGGAAAGGATTCTTGGAAGTAAAAGAAAATGCACATGATAAGTGAACCAAACTTACATGAGTTTGATTTCGCATTCCTAATTGTCTTTAGGTTCTCTTCTAGCTGCTTGAGTAGAAGTTTTGATAGATCCAATTGAGTTCCTTTCTTTACAATCTTATATGTTGTGTCCACTGCTCTGGATGCTATGTTGTTCATCATGCTAGATTGAAAGAACTTGTATACTAGGACACATGCTCCCAATTTCATTTCCTCATCGATGATGGTGGATACTCTTAGTCCTCTTCCGTCCCATGTAGCTCCTATATTCTTCTCAATTTCAGCCTTGGGTGGGTGCTTTAATGTCTTTACCTTTTTGGTTATTGGGTAACCGGTGACTGCATGAATAACATCTCAGGTTATTGGTTTAGGCTCATCCATCCATAGCTTATGATTGTGAATTCTACTCAATACTAGCCGAATCCACTTGGTCTTAAACACTTCCGGGAACCATAGGGCATTTGTGATCCCTTTTACTTTGATGTGCTTGTGCTCATCTTTTATAGTTCCATCACCTTTGCATAGCTTCTTAAAATCTTTTTCAACCTCCAGGTCACCAATTTCTGCAATCTTGCAGTGAATGTATGCTCACACATCTTCAATGAGCAAAAACATAGCTAGTATTCATAAGAATGCTCCAACATTGTTAGGTTGTGATGCAACCTCTGGGCATATCTTTAATGTGGTTCCACACAGGTAGAGTTCTTGACAAGATTGACCTTATCCTTCTTGATGCTCTTCAACTTAGCAGTTTTTGATGTCGTGGCAATTGTTTCAGAAATTTAGGGATTTTTGTAAAAGATAAACAAAGTTCTCATTTATGCTTTGTACTTACTTCAACCTCTGTAGTTTTAATTGATCTTCTTGGAGTGCTTTGTAATAGGTTGGAGTCACTCTGCAATGTTGTCGCTTCTAGCTCTGTTTTTGCTCTAGTCACTTCGCTCAAATCGCAGGTGAGAAATGAAACTCTTTCATCATCTATTTATAGAATTTTCCCTAAGTCAAGTCATTAATACTCAACCACACCTCCATGTGTGAAGATGAATTCATCGGTTGACACCAACTTCCCTCTCGGTGACCACGCGATGCTTCGGGGTAGTCTCCTAACTTGTTACTTTTACCGATGGGTTTCGGTGTATTGCCAAAACAACTTGTCAACTTGCTTGATTAGCGATGGATCTCAGTTTATACTAGCAAATTTAGCTTTTACATGTTAACCGATGATTCTCGGTAAGTGCAGACAATACAACTTTGAATGTATACCAACGTATTTTGGTATGTATTAACCGATGAAATAGTTTTCATAGAATTTAACAAGTAATACCATAGTGCACCTATAATCATGCTAATTTGGCATTTCAACTATGTATGATTAAACTGATGTAAAATATAACTTGGTGTAATGTAGTTCCATAATTACTTGTTCTGCTTAGGTGGGTTTGGTGATGTCACCAAATCCATTGGATAGGGTGTCACCAATTGCATTGCTCAGTCCAGCTTCATCATTGTTTGTAGATTTCCTCCACATTGTGTTTCTCATCTTCCTGATGTCTTCAATGGTGTTTCCATTGGTAAAGGTGCTGGTCTCTGTCATTCGGTCTCTGCAGTCGTTCTTGAGATGAATGACTTTATGACAGTGTAAACATGCCATTGCGGGGTTAGTCCATCCTCTAGGCTTTCTTGACCATTGTCTCATACAATTTGCAGAAATGTGACCAAATCTTCCACATGCTATACAATTTTCCTAAGTGTTTTAATCCCATACATAATGATTACTGACTCTTTTCAGTTGATAGGCAGTTCCTTGACCTTTAGTCTTCCATGCTTGCTTTTTCTTCTTCCAACATTCAAGAGTAGTGTTCCCATTCATTTTGCAAGTAGGATAATATTTGTCCATGTATGTTTCCTTCTTTGGTTGTTTCATCTTAGACTTACATTCATATGCTTTATGTCCTTTCTTATTACATTTATGACAGAATCCTATGAATGAAGATGTGGGGTTAGGAATACCTTTCATTTTTCTCTTGCATACATTTGATGTGTGGCCTTGCTTTCCACAGTGATTGCATGTCAACTTTCTTGGTCTTGTATTTGAATAGACATTCTTTTGATCAACTTGATTGGGTGATTCTTCATTCTCGGTATATCCTAGTCCGGTGATGTTGTTGGATCTCCTTTGTCCATCAAGGAAATCATCCATTATTTTATTTCTTTCTTCATCTCTTTTGATTATCTCATTATGTTTTTGTTGAATTCTGAGTCCTTGTTTCAAATTTTAATTTTCTTCCCTTAGATCACCGATAGCTTCTATTCTTTCAATGAGCTCAACATTCATTATGTTTTCCTCTTGAATCATAAGAATAATCTGATTTGTAATTTCATGATGATGTTCTATAAGTCTCTGTATTTCAGACTCTTTTTCTTGTAGCTTTCCAATAATCTTTCTTCTATCATCAATAGCTAGTGTTATCTCTTGCTCAACTTGTCTATCATTTTTCATGACATCAACCATTCTTACCATCTATTTCTCTTGACCGATTTGCAGAGATTTTACTTGTCTAGCCAGATGTTGATTGATTTTATTTAAGTTTTTGATGCTTTCTTCTGATGTATTTGATGCTTTGCTTGTAGTAGATCCTGAAGACTCAAATAGATCTGGTATCTCTTCCTCTTGGTAATTTGTCTCATTACAGCGAGATGCAATAATCTTTCTTTCATCTAACAATTGTCTCGTCTTGATTCTAGCTTCTTTATACTGCTCATAGAAGATCTGAATTTCTAGCTTATGATTCTCAATACTTTTGTCAAACCTATACTTCTCCATTGTATGATCTTTTCTCTTAAGTCTTTAATATTTCCAAATAAGAGTTCTATCTCTGATACCAATTGTTGGAAATAATGGGAAGTGTGTACTGAGAGGGGAGGGGTGAATCAGCACCTCTAAAACTTTTATCTCTTTTGTCCTTTAACCTTTATGTAATCAATTTATTATCCAACCATCTATTCTATACTATCTTTGTGTAAGACATATCAATTATTTAACTTAATCAAACATGTAAACATTCATAGAAAAATTCATGAAAGTAATTGACTCATAACATAAGATATGATATCGTAGAAAACTTTTGTAAGAAGGTAAAAACTGCTGTGGGGATGACACCCACAAAATCTTCACTATCTACAGATTGGAAGGGGTCGGTTAAGGATTACTATTTGATCACTTTTGATGATCTAACCTATTAGGAGTATCATGTGGGATCTTTTTAAAGTCTACTCTGTTAAGATATTTAGCAACACTGTTTAGTGTGCACTCGATTAAGAGATTTACAAAGGATTGTTAAATCTAGCTTCCTTGAAAGGATTTTTACTTTTGCTTCACTTGTTAGAATGTAAGAAAATTACTCTTTGACCTGATTGTATGCAATCTACTATTTTTGATTACAGATCCATTCAATATTACATGTATATATGTATCACCTATTGTGATTGAATAATACCTCTATTGGTCGGTAGCCTCTGTTCTTGGTTCTTGATAACCAATTTCATATTTTGTTGTTTTGGTTCTTAAAACTGTCAGTTTGATCCATAGATGTGTTCATTGGCTACATTCATCCTCTCCTCATATATTTATAATGATTACAACATCTATTTATAAGACAGATTGACCTAATTAAGTTTCATGTAAAACAAACTTAACTCTATGATCATAGGTTTACAACTTTACCTTGATTTCCTAGTCTGTATGTTTTCAATTAGTTAGATTGATTAAAACAATTAAAATAATGTTGTTTTTCCCTTAAGTAATGGTTTTAAAAAAAAAAAAAACTCTATAAATAGAATATGAGTGTTTTATCTGACGTGGAAGTCAGATCCACTTTTTTCGGGATGTAACCGACTTTCGGTGTCTGATGCTTGGTTTGCATTGTAATCACTTTGACTGTCTTTCAGGTTGCATTGTATATGTTCTTTTGGTTTTCAATGTGCATGTTCTCTCGGTTTGTACTGTATCTACTTGTCAGGTTCCTTTGTCAGTTTCATCCTATCGCATTCCACTTTATCTGTCGAGTTCCTCTTGAACTTAACACATTCGGTGATCTCTAATATTTGTACTTTAAGTGTTCCTGAAAGTCTATATTTCGGTGTAGGTTTACCGAAGGTTCAAAAACTATTTTTCTTTTGTATACTAATGGAAAAATAATTTCTTCATGAACATCCATGTCAAATTGTTTAAAAAGGGAACATGCAATTAAAACTGCCAAATGAAAATAAATGGTTGTTGAAAGAGGTGAGATATGTTCCCAGTTTCAGAAGAAATTTAATATCATAAAGACAACTATGAAGTGAACATTGCATAGTTATATTTAAAATCAATTCATGGAAGGTCACTAAAGGCTCATTAATAATAGAAAAGGGGAAAAAGGTAGGTACTTTACATTTATGTACTAGAAATTTTTGCTCAAGCTTCCACAAAAATAGATACAACATTACGACATAATAGACTTTAGTACATCAATGAGATGGGCATGAAGATTCTCCATTCCAGGAATTTATTGCCAAGTTTGAACCAAGTTGACTTAGATTCCTATGAAAATTGTGTCTATGGAAAATAAAAGAGATTCATATTTTTCAAAGTTGGGAAAGAAAATAAGAGTGAAAAGTTAGAGCTTATGTATTCAAATGTATGTGTTTATTGTAGGTGGAACAAAAATTAATTGGATTCTATAGTTGTAAAGGGTTTTTGTACTCTCCACCTTAGAAGAAGTGTATGTTACGGATCCTGAGGTTGGTAAGGAAATGATTTGGTTGCAAACATTTATGGAGGAATTAGAAAAACAACAGGAGAATAGCATGTTACATAGTAATAGTCAAATTTCCATTCATCTTGTAAATAACTTAACCCTTCACTCTAAGATGAAACATATATAATTTCAATACTATTTCATACACTTAATTTTAGAGGATGAACAATTGAAGTTGGTGAAGATACACACTACCAGGAATCCTACAACTATGTTGACCTAGGCAATAACTCAAGAGAAATTGAATTACTGCTCACTTTATGTTTGCCTTTAAGCATGATACTAGTGGACATGAGAACAACACAAGTGCAAGTGTTTCAATCCAAAAGGAGCTAAAGGTGTAGTGGTGTTCATTTAAGATCAATCTTCAAGTGGGAGATTGTTTGGTATAGAGATTGATCAATCTCCAAGTGGGAGATGGGAGATTTTCAATTACGATAATCAATCATATTTTTGGCCTTACATTTAGGTGTCTTTGCCGGCTAGGTTTCCCCCACAAATAAATTAATAGGAGAGTGAATGGGGGTAGATCCCCTCCTGTAAGGCCTGGGGGGACTAGTGAGGGGTCGAGGGCAGAGCCCACAAAAGGGGTTTGGAGGCAGTGCCCCTAGTAGGGGTTGTCGGGGGCAGTGTCTCTAAAGCAAAAATTGTCTATTATTTAATAAACGAGTTGGATATTGTTTTGGCATGTAAATCAACCTTTGTAAACTACCTTAAAGTCCTATAAATAAATGGTTTTGTAATATGAAAGATATAATATTGCAATTTCATCTTTGGTGGATAATCAAAAGAAGTAGACAACTATTTCTCTAGTGGAGGTAACCCACATTGGTTGAATCACCTTAAATCTGTGTGTGCTAAAAGTGGACCTCGACTTTAGCAGTGCACTTCAACATAGTCATTATTCATCAATTGCATACAAGAATGAATATGGATTCATTCATCCTGCATGTCTAAATGAGTCGACCTGTTTCCTTCTAGAAGGTAGCAGTATGAGCTTTCTCTCAGATCATTGCAAGTTCAGTGACTACACCGAAGACCTAAATGAAGGATTTAGAGCTATATGATTGATTAAACTAAATGCAAATACAGTTTTTTGTTCATCCAAACTAATTAGATTCAGTTTTAGAAGCACCAAATGAAATGTGAAATATTCATTTTAAAAACACCAAATTCAAGTGTGCTTTAATATTAGATTTGCATGCTTGAAAATAATAAACAACAATAATAAATAAATGAAAGCTAAAATGTTAAGAATGCTAGAATGAAAATTTAGTATAATAACGTTAATAAAAATTTAGGATCCTTTGTGAAGGAAAAGAGTTTCTCTTTTATAGAGATCTCTCTCGAATCGACGGTAAAGATCGAACAAAAAGAGTGGCTCAGATTCGATTAAAGAAGCACAATCCATGTGCAAGTGATTCGATTGGTCGAGAGAATCAGTTGACTGAACTGACTGATCAGTTATTTTGGAAACTTCCATATTCAGTTTTTAGTTAACTGAAATGTTTTCAAAATGATAGACAGTGGAGAATTAGTTAACTGAGTGGAACTGGATTATTTCCAAAATGATAAATCAGTAAATTGGATTTGATGATGTCATATGTATTTTTAATAATTTAATTGATTTTGAATGCACATTTATGTTTTTATAATTAATTTAATTCCTTTTTGATTTAATTGACAATTTTGTAATTTTTATTTAATTAATATATCAGAATATCAATTAAATAATTAACATAAGGTTTATTTGCCAATGTATTATGATTTTAGGAATTAATTAATTAATCAAGTAAGATGATCGATTATGACCTGGGGTTTAGGTTAGATCAGTTCAAATTTGATGAATTGCTTGTTTGTTTTAGGACTTAGAATAATCAAGATTAGGGTTTCTTGATTAAATGTTGAGATTGGGGGTCTAGGGTTTAGATGACCATTTTTAGGTGATTACAAAATCTATATGTTATTGTGTTTCTTTATTTTCCCTCTCTTGTTCTACATTATATGTTATATTATTTATTTCTTTAATGTGCCTCAAAACCCTAACAAAAATTTCTAATGGAACGCAATGAACCCTCTAATTAGCTTCGAAAGTTTAGAACATGACAGGTTTCAACAACCCACAAAATTAATATTCTCTTAGAATTTTCTTTTCTGAGAGGAAAATAGATAGTTTAATACTTAAGGAAGTTAAAATCACTACTAATACTTTTTAGAACATTGCTAACTATATTTGGTCAAGTTCTTGCTTCCTCATTAGTGATGTTATTGGTTCTTTACGTAATGTTATCACTATGTGGGACCCTAGAAAATTGGTGTGAACTCTTCTCTCTAGCTTTACTAAGAGTCTAATAATGAATTTTTAGTACCCTCACGACTCATTGTGTTTGGTTAATGTTTATGCTCCTATCATTCATTTTTTCTATTAAGGCTATCTGGAAGGAGATCTATGTACAAATTTTGGTAGATTATTAGAATCATTGGATGATTGATAGGGACTAAAATCCCCATATTCCCTCTAGAAAATTGATTGGGTTAACAGACTATACTGACAACATGGTGAATTCAACTAACTTCATTAATAAAATAGGAATTCTTAACATTTAATTGCTAGGTCAAATTTTCACTTTGTCTAATCACAAAAAGGGAGATAAACTCTGTTGGAGATTTGCTTCTGTGCAAATAGTTGATTGTATGTTTGTCATTGATGACAACATATAATATACAACAGTGTCCTGTGAGAAATTATTAGTACAGATATTCGGGAGCCTTGCACATTTACATATATGTTGTAGACATGTTCTAGATGTAATTTTCATACACGCAGATTTAGATATGCAATTTTAGTTGAGTTATGTTAATCCATTTTGGCAGTTACAGTTTCTAGAGATTATCTGTTAAGAGCTGACATATTTACATTGTTTCTTGAGTTGCGCCTATCTTCGGGATATGTGTGTTTGTATTCATGTTTAGTTATGAGTTAATGATAATTATCCAAAGGTGCTAAACATGTTTTAATAGAAGCATGATGTTTGAGTTAATTTGGTAGAGCTGACTATGTGAAGCGACGCGTCTATTCATTTTGAGTTGTGCGGTCCTACATTTTATTGCCTGCTTAGTAAAGCTGACAAGCAAGTTACTGAAGTGTTTCCTACAATTGTCATGACCTTATCCTTGTGGAAGATACTTATAGCAGTTCAATTGTGATTGCAAAGTGTGAATGAAGTGAAAAAAGAAAAAGATAGAGCAGTGCAGAAAGTTAGACAGTAAGTCTACATCATTTCATCAATTGAAGATCTATGTGAAGAATCGGAAGAAGATTAAAATTCACTGGAACTAATCAAGACAACAGGTCTACACAAACATTTCATTTTCAAATATAGTGTATATCTGCCATTCAGAAGGTTGAAAACTTCACCATTTGAGCAGTGAGCTCTTGGATAGTGAGTCCTCACCCCTAACAGGGTTATTTGTAAAAGACTCCTAACAGGGTCCGACCTTTGACTAGGTATTTGTACTTATTGCATTGTAAAGATCAACTCCTAACAGGGTTGCAAGATCTTCTAACAAGGATCATTATAAACTACTACAGTTATTTGTGGGTGCTAATTCCCACTGAGGTTTTTACCTGATTTTGTTTTCCCCATTACCAAAATTGTGTTGTTCATTTCTGTGTTATCTTGTTGAGTTTATGTTTAAAGTAATTCTGTACTTAATTGGAAAAAGAATTGAATCTTGTAGATAACTGATTCACCCCCCCTCTCAGTTATCTCTTGGGACCATTCCTAACAATTTGTATTAGAGCCAAGTGCCTTGGAGAGAAAGCCTAACAACTTAAGGTAGATCAGATGGCATACTTCAGAACAAAATGATAACACATCTACAGTGCATCGGTTTTGACATTTTTGAAATAGCCACACAAGAAGTTATTGTTCCCTCTTTGAGAGACCTTGCAAAAGATGATGCTACCAGTAAACAAAAGGAGGTATTAACCACCAATGCAATTTCCAAGGAAGCCCTTATAAATGAATTATCTGACAGTGAATTCTCTAAGATCAAGAAAGTAGACAGAGCCTACACCATATGGAAGTATTTAGAAGATATGTTTGAAGGAGATATTCAAGCAAAGAATGCGTGGAGAAATAAATGAAAAAAGAGGTATAACAACTTAGAGATGCTACCTGAAGGGAACATCAAAGCTTACAATCAGAGGATTAATGTTCAGAAATTAGAAACAATGGTGGAGAAATTTTAGAGGAAGACATAATGGACAAACTGATGACTACATTGACAGTAGACTATGAGAGCAAGATCAATATCTTAGATGAGACTATGAAATTTTCAAAAGGCTTCAAGAGAGACACTTTGATCAGTAAAATTTTTGCATTTGAGATATCAAGATTGAAGATAGAACCTAAAATTGAAATAGCTTTCAAAGCCTCAGTCCATGGTAAGAAATTCTTGGGTAGCTCTAGCAATAATGAGAAAGAAGAAGTGGATACAGAACTAGAAGAAATCATTGCTATGATTTCCAAGAAAGAAAGGAAAGGTAAAGGAAAATATGAAGGACAGCCACCATTCAAATGTTTTTCATGCAACAAAGTTGGCCATTTCGCATCCAAGTGTCCTACAAGAGTCAAGAAGTTTAGATTAGATTATAAGCCCAAATATACTAAGGAATGCTATCATGCTGAAGATGGTGTAACTGATGATGACTCAGGAGAAGATGAAACTGGATTCATTGCCATTAAAGGCATTGAGAAAATGCTTGAATAAATGGACATTGAAGATGAAAAGAAAGCACAAGAGTTAGCATTAGTTTCCAAAGAAGACATCAGAACTGACTGGATCATTGACAACAAATTCTCACATCACATGACAGGAGACAAAGACAGATTTGTACAACTAGACAAGTACAAGGGTGGTATGGTTAGATTTTGAGATAACACTCCCAAACCTATCATAGGCAGAGGTTCTATTACCTTAGATGGAAAGAACAAGACAAATGATGTTCTTTATGTTGATGGTTTACATCATAACCTATTAAGTGTTGGACAATTGCTTGACAAAGGATATTAGTTAGAATTCAAAGAAAACAAGTGCATCATTAATAACAAACAAGGAGATATGATTACATCAGGCTCTAAGACTAAAGGTAATTTCTTTCAGCTCAATTTAGAAGTAAGTTGGTTTTTTGCAAAAGTAGATGACCGTTGGCTATGGCACAAAAGACTTTGTCACATAAATTTTGATAACATAGTAAAGATAAGAAATGTAAAGGTAGTAAGAGATCTTCCTAGTATTACAAGACCAGTTGATACTATGTGCAAATTATGTGTGATGGGAAAGCATGTAAGGAGCTCATTCAGAAGCAAGCAGGACTCAGAAGAAAACAAATTGGATCTAGTGCATATAGACCTATGTGGCCCTACTCAAACAAGATTGTACTACAAAGAAAGGTATTTTATTTTGTTTGTTGATGATTTTTCAAGGATGATGTGGGCTGCGTTATGAAAGGATAAGTCAAAAGCTTTTGAGAAGTTGAAAATATTCAAAGCTAAAGTTGAAAATGAGTCTGGATTAAAACTAAAGTATTTGAGATCATATAGAGGAGGATAATTCACCTCTAACCAATTTTATAAGTATTGCGAAGAACATGGAATCAAAAGATAGTTGAGTGCTCCTAGAACCCCTCAACATAATGGGATTGTAGAGAGAAGAAATAGGATCATACTTGGCACAATGCGCACTATCATGATAGAAGGCAAAGTTGCACACACCTATTAGAGAGATGCAGTCAATACATAAGTCTATACTATCAAAAAAATACAACTAAGGCTAGGCGCAGATAAGACACCTTCTGAACTTTGGTTTGGTAATGTACCTACTATAAAATACTTTAGAATCTTTGGAATCAAGTGCTACATAAAGAGAGATGATGTTGTTGGTAAGTTTGATGCCAGAAGTGATGAAGGTATTTTCCTTGGTTACTCTACTAAAAGCAAAGAATATAGATGTTTTAATTTGAGATTGAAGAAGATAATTGAAAGTACACATGTGAAGATTAATGAGAAGTTCATGATTAAGGAAAGATACTATGATTATGCACCTATGGTTGAAGATGAACCTAGGCCTAGTAGTAAAGAAACAATTATTGAAGAAATGTTTGATTGTATTGATGTATCATGCAATGAACCTGAAACAAGCAAAGAGGAATCACAGATTATAGATGAAGATGTCACACCTAAAGCTCCAAAATTCACAACTAGATACCATTCAAAGGAAGATATCATTGGAGATCAGAGCAGTAGAGTTTTGACAAGATATAAAGCCAAAGGTTTAACAGTTGATGAAGAGGTATGTTTACTTTCACAAATTGAACCTTTAAGTGTTGAAGATGCATCCAATGATTCAGATTGGTAGAAAGCTATGAAAGAAGAATTAGATCAGATAATAAAAAATGATACATGGGAACTAGTCCCTAGACCTTGTGACAAAAATGTAATTGGTACAAAATGGATATTCAAAAATAAGATGAGTGAAGAAGGTACAGTAGCAAGAAATAAAGCAAGATTGGTATGTAAAGGATTTGCGTAGAGAGAAGGAATAGAATACACTGATACATTTTCCCCTGTGAGCAGAATGGAAGCTATCAAATTGTTTTTGACCTATGCAACATTCAAGAACTTCAAATTATATCAGATGGATGTCAAGTCAAGATTTCTGAATGGTGACTTGAAGGAAGAAGTTTACATAGAATAGCCTAAAGGATTCAAATTATCAAACAAACCAGACATGGTATGCAGATTAAAGAAATCCCTTTATGGACTTAAACAGGCCGCAAGAGCTTGGTATGAGAGAATTGATGGTTACTTAACCAAGATTGGATTAAAAAAGGGAGCAGTAGATTGCAACTTATTCATGAGAGAGACACCTGATGGACTACTACTTGTTGCTATCTTTGTTGATGACATTATATTTGGAGGTAATGACAAACTTAGTGCAAAATTTGCCAAAGAGATGCAAAGTGAGTTTGAAATGAGCATGATTGGACCTATCAAATATTTTTTGGGATTGAATGTAAAACAAACAGATAAAGGTATATTCATAAATCAGTCTAAGTATGTGAAGGAGATATTGAAGACTTTCAAAATGGAAGATTGCAAACCAGTAAGCACCCCCATGATAACAGGATGCAAGATTTCTAAGGATGATGATTCCACAGTAGTTGACAAGACACTATACAAGTCTATGATTGGAAAACTCATATATCTTACTCAATCTAGACCAGATATTTCTAATGCAGTTGGCATTGTTGGAAGATTTGCAGCTGAACCTAAACAAAATC
>MU224045.1:961496-987123 GCA_018584345.1 Thuja plicata | reverse complement strand
TATGTTTTATGGTATCCTAACTCAGAGAATATACAACTTCATATGTATACAAATGCAAATTGGGTAGGTTGTGTTGATGACAGGGAGAGTACCTCAGGAGGAGGAGTATTTCTTGAAGATAGGTTGGTTAGTTGGACAAGCAAGAAGCATAATTGTATCTCTCAGTCGACAGTAGAAGCTGAGTATGTTGCAGCAACATTGAATTGTTCAACAATGGTTTGGATCAAACAAATGATTAAATACTTTGGTATTCAGATTGATTATCCTATCGTTATTCACTATGATAACACTAGCACTATCAATATGTCAATGAACCCTGTGATGCACACAAAGACAAAACACATTGAGATCAAATATCATTTTCTAAGAGAAAAAGTTGCAGACAAAGAAGTAAAGTTGGATTATGTGAGCACTAAAGAATAGTTAGCAAACATTTTTACAAAGCCTTTATCAAAAGATACTTTTGAGTATCTCAGGGAGAAGCTGGGAGTAATTCCCTTTACTGAGTCTGATTAGAGTTTGCAGCAAGAGCATCAATCCTTGGTGACTGATGAGTGGTTGACTACTCTTCTTCTAGAGTAGTACCTATGCTTATTTGTTTTTGGCACCCTTTTCCATTGATGTAAAAGGGGGAGTATATAGTCAGGGGGAGCATATACTCTGGGGGAGTATATAGTAATGAAAAATATAGTAATAAGAGATGCAACAATTAAGAGGAGCTTTTGATGAGGATATTGAGAAGATTGTAAAAAGAAGGAAGATAATTTGGGTTGATGGTGTTTTTCATATCATATGTTGCCATCAATGTCAAAGGGGGAGATTGTTCGAGATTTTCTTCTGTGCAAATAGTTGATTGTATGTTTGTCATTGATGACAACATATAATATACACCAGTGTCCTGTGAGCAATTATCAATACATATATTCTGGAGCCTTGCACATTTACATATATGTTGTAGACATGTTCTGGATGTAATGTTCATACACACAGATTCATATATGCAGTTTTAGTTGAGTTATGTTAATCTATTTTGGCAGTTACAATTTCTGGAGATTATCTGTTAAGAGCTGACATATTTACATTATTTCTTGAGTTGCGCCTATCTTCAAGATATGTGTGTTTTTATTCATGTTTAGTTATGAGTTAATGATGATTATCCAAAGGCACTAAATGTGTTTTAATAGAAGCATGATGTTTGAGTTAATTTGGTAGAGCCAACTATGTGAAGTGACGTGTCTATTCATTTTGAGTTGCACGGTCCTAAATTTGATTGAGTGCTTAGTAAATTTGATTGAGTGCTTAGTAAATCTGAAAAGAAAGTTATTGAAGTGTTTCCTACAATTGTCATGACCTTATCCTTGTGGAAGATACTTACAACAGTTCAATTGTGATTGCAAAGTGTGAATGAAGCAGAAAAAGAAAAAGACAAAGCAGTGTAGAAAGTGAGATAGTAAGTATACATCATTTAATCAATTGAAGATCTATGTGAAGAATTAGAAGAAGTTTACAATTCTCTGCAACTGATCAAGACAACTGGTCTACACAAATAGTTCATTTTTAGATATAGTGTATATCTTCTATTCAGAAGGTTGCAACCTTTACCATTTGAGCAGTGAGATCTTGGACAATGAGTCCTCACCGCTAATAGGGTTATTTGTAAAAGACTCCTAATAAGGTCTGACCTTTGACCAGGTCTCTGTACTTATTGCATTGTAAAGATCAACTCCTAACAGGGTTGCAAGATCTTCTAACCAGGATCATTATAAACTAGTACAGTTATTTGTGGGTGCTAATTCCCACAGGGGTTTTTACCTAATTTGGTTTTCCCCGTTACCAAAATTGTGTTGTTCATTTCTGTGTTATCTTGTTGAGTTTATGTTTTAACTAATTTTTTACTTAATTGGAAAAAGAATTGAATCTTGTAGATAACTGATTCACCCCTCTCTCAGTTATCTCTTGGGACCATTCCTAACAAACTCATTCATGCTAAATTAGATGTATTTAGAGTCTCCTCTAACTGGGATGTAGGCTACAAATCTCTTACCAGGGCTATACCTAGAATAGTCTCAAACCATAACCCTATAATATTATATTGGTTAGGCAAACCTTTAAAGGGAACAATCCCCTCCTATTATGAAATATGTGTGTTTCACACCTAAAATTTAGGATTTGCATCCAAAATTGGTTGAGTAACAGAGTCCAGAGGACAACTATGTATAGGGTATCCTGAAAACTAAACCTTATAAGAAACAAACTTAAGTGTTGGAATAAGTGTACCTTTAGATACATTATTTCAGGGAAGAAGGAGATGCATACCAATTTAACCAACATGCAGGTGAAAATTTCTAATAGTGACCACTTTGAGATAACGCTTAAAGAAGAAAAAGTCCTAAGAGAAAAAAGGAAAGAGAACTTGAAAAGGGAGAAAATATATTGAAAGAAAAAGTCTCGGGTTCAGTGGTTGATTAAAGAGGGAGATATGAATTATGCTATTTTCCACAAATCTGCCCTCAACATAAGAAGAGGAATACTATCTAATATTTAAAGGTTGATATGGATCAAACTATTAGTGGTGATATTTTGTTGGGAAATATGGATTCTAACTACTTTTTTAATGCATACATGGAGGTAGGAAGAGAATTTGATCCTACTCTGGAAGATCAGCTGTTAAACTGCTTACCCACTTCTCTAAGTTCAATTGACAATGCTCAAATCATGGCCCCTATTACTGAAGATGAGGTTAAGATAAATTCTTTTTAAATGTGTGCACTCAAATAATAATGGCTACTAAGGACTTTTTTTGCATTGGTAACATTTTAAAAAAATTGAGCAACTCCTTCATTTCTTTGATTTAAAAAGTCTTTGATCCTTTTAGACTATCATATTTTACACTTATTAGTCTATGAAACATGATATACATGATCTCAAAATTTTTGGTGAATAGGATCAAGTCAATGTTGGATGGACTTATTAATAGAAATCAAAAAATATTTGTCCCAGGTAGATTAATCTTGGATACTACAATTACAATGCATGAAAATATACTTTCCATGGATAGAATCTGACTCTAAAGAATGGTCCTAAAGCTTGAAATTTCCAAGGCCTATGATAGAGTGAGGTGGGATTTACTTTTCAAAGTCGTAAGGAAGATGAGGTTTCAAGATAGTTCGATCTACCTAATGAAGGAGTATGTAACTAGAGTAAAATTATCAGTCATTGTCAATGGAGTTCCCAAAGGATTATTTGGAGCTAACAAAGGTCTAAGACAAGGGGAACATCTCTCCAATTAACCTTTTTTAATGTTGGCTGAATTTTCACAAAGAAATTTTCTGAATATGGTCGATGAGGGTAGTCTACAAGGTGTTAAGTTTGCATTCATTGTTCCCCCATTTTTCATACAATAGTTTGTAGATGGTACCATCCTATTTAGTTTGGCCTCAGTGGTTGAAGGTAGACAATGTAAAACCTTCTTGTATCTCTATGTTGATCTCAGGGAAAAACATCAATTATGAGAAGAACACCATGTTGGTGCTCAAATCGACAGATTGGACTTCCTATGGATTTCTCTTGTCTAATGAAGATAGAAACAATCGATTTGCCAATGAATGAGGTTTCAACAACCTCCTACAATTTTGATTCCACAAAACCAAGGCTGGTAGGCCTACACTTTAAAGTTGTCTTTAAAGTCTTCTAAAGGTTTCCTATAGCGGATAACTGATAACTTCAACTCCTGCTTCTCAATGTGTTAATAAGATCACAAAACTTAAAATATGTGGTATTCAAATATAATGTATTTAAAATTGCGTGATATAATTGAGATATGAACTAGATAAGATGAAATAAAATAGTAATTCAGAACTTGAAACAATGGAACCTTATACCGTAATTTGATTAACAAAGAGAGACCAGTGCTTTATTTCAATAATGGGCAATAGAGTCGATAATTCTTCAATCCTACGTTCAACTTTAGAGACAGCTTTGAAAACAAAATATTATCACCTTAAAGGCATTATGAGATGCACATATAACTAAAAAGTTTAAAAATACTTCAATTTAATACTATCCCTCAGATGATGGACTAATTGATCAATACTTTAATCAATAAGATTTTAACCATGCAAAAATGAGAAAGAAACAATTGAATATACATAATATAAACTTAAATTGAAATATACGCAAATCAAAACTATCACTTTAAGGAACGTCGATTGGTTTATCTGAAGGACTTGATTGTAAAGAAATAACAAGAACGATTGCAAAATTGAAATAAATACAAAATTTATCTCTGCTTGATAAGAAAGTGTATATCAGATCCTTGCATACAATGTTTGAAATTGGCTATCTTTTATTCCATCATTCCTCGAGAATCCATCATCAATCACATCAGTCATCATGTATCGTTCAATCTTATTCTATCTTCTTTTATAGATTTATGACTGAATATAAATATAAAATCAAAAGGGTGTGTGAAAACATCACACCCTTTCCCTACAAACTAATCTATAACCAACTCTCTTTAACTATTACAAAGATTGGATAACAAATGTATCCTCTTAATCAGCCATAAAAACCAACCATTTGGTTGGATAACCTGCCTAACTGCATACTTGATAAATTTGTATAAAAATTCTCCACAGCCACATTTAAAAATCCATGCTTGGTGCGTTTGAAGTCGGTGGATCTGCATATGGTGTCTATCCTCCTTCTGCACAACACTCACATACATTTGTAGACTGCAGACATTTAAACTGTTTGGTTCTTCTTTATCTCTGCAAAGCATGTTGAAGCTAATGGCTCCGACGATGCATTTTATTTGTGCATGATCACCCCATGCGGTCTTTTCATCACAGCTATGGTGTTTCATTATTCTTAAATGTTCCTACACCATGGTATGCATTGTATGCTTCAATATGTGTAGCATTAATAGCACATTGTGCTTTTTCAACAACAATATCAAAGCCAACTATTTTATCCATCAGCAAGATATCATTATCGATTATCTTATGTTGAGAGTATTACGATTGCCACGGTGACTGATTCAGGTAATCACGATCTCTTTGACACCTAGGATCCAACTCCACAATGTTGACCAGATGTTGATGTGCAGAGAAGTTGATGTCTCGATGGTAGGCAGAATGTTGCAAGTGATCACACAGTAAATATGTCTTTGTCGACAATTTCACTAATTGAAACCATCGACAACAGTCTTCTCTAGCGTATAATTTTTCTATTATCTGCCACCTCCTATTTATCCATATGTTCTCTGACGTGTGGTCTTTGGAACCATATTGTTCATCTCATATACATGTGCATCGATACATCATAATCCATACACACATAAAACCATAGAAAAGTATAGACCACATGACCTGCACTCTTTGGCTTCCCATTTGGCCGTTGTCCAAAGTCCTCGAGAGAATCATCTATCCTGCCCACTATATCTATGGGCTTTGGCTGTGTAAGTATATTGGATGTCCTTGTACTGTCCTATCCTATTTTCCTGCTAGATCCTCCACTCTATGCTGACCTTGCTGGCTCAACCCTCTTGTGTGAGACATATCATCCTTAATCCCTCTGGTATCCTTGCCTCGTATGTTGCCTTGTACCACCCTACCTCATGTGATAGTGGCGTGATCTGTTGTGTCTATTGCTTGACCTCATTCACCCGCCCCTTGTTATTTCTGATGGATGGTCTGTATATTGAACCTGCAATGTATTTGGAGGAAATCGATCCATTACATGGTGCTTGATTTATCAAAATAAATGTCTTTGCATTCCAATCCAATCATATATTGGTGTTGCTGATTCCAGAAACATATTTTGGATTTCCCGTAGACTGTAAAATATTTTCCACCAGCCTCTACATTGTACGTGGGAGTTGATATATTTTCTTGGAGACATGGTGCTGCTTAAGAAGTCTGTATCGACCACTTTTATAGCTTGCCACCTTCTTGTTTTTCTGAAAAAACTAAATAATCAATAACAAAACTATCATTAAGTGAAAAGAATAACATAATAACCCAAAATGAAATGTAACAATAAATTACAAAAAGGCTTTTATCTTTTTTCCCATCATACCATCACATAACGTTTAAATATTGAGCAATACACAATATATAATAAACATTTTAATCATTTGATTCTTTCAAATAGATAAAGGTTATAAATATAAGATTGGTTTTCAAATTAATCGTAGGAAATAGAGATAAATCAAAATCAACGATATAATCTTTTATCCATATAATCATATAAAACTTTATAACTTTAGTTAGTCTTTCTTTGCACTAACTACTTTTCATTTTGATAAAAACTTTGTTTTGATTTAATAATAATAATAATAATACCATTTAAACTTTATCTTTCTTTATGACATGGAATTCATATAAGTCGGCATACTAACAATATAAATTTTGTTAATGATAATTAATAAAAGAAATCATAAATATATACTAATGTCATAGATAAAGAATAAGAATATAAATACTTAAAGATTATACATAACTTTAGGAACGTTTTCAAGATTAACATAGTATTAATATAATCTTTAACTTTTTTCTATGCAACATTTTCCAAAACATCGTTTATTCAAATTCCCTTTCATGTTCATAAGCATACCATATGTGTGAAAAGGAAATATCATTTATCATCTTTGTTATCGATCAAACTATAACACATTGTAATCTCCCAATCATAACATATATAACAGTACCACCTTGTCTCTTGAAAATACCAGACATTCAAATCCATGGAAGCTTAATTAAACCAAGATCAACCCTTTTTAATTTATTAATGGATTTCTTAGTTAAAACATTTAAAGGCATCATTAAATTAAAGATATAATCATCTTTTAAAATATTTCCTCTTAGGTCATGATTGTAAATTAACCGCTTTTACCATCAATATGAATTAGTGATTTATAATGCAATGGTAAAATATGTAAAATTCCCTTTAATTGTATCAGGATTTATATGAAAACATCACATAAGACTTTGAACTTAGTCAGAAGTACATTCAAGATCAATTGCAATTACATTATGTCCTTAAGGGAAAAAATACAAGATTAGGTTCCTAGATTTCTCTTAGTGAAAAGGAACCTTAAGAAAATGAATCTAAGACAATGAGAATCTCAAAAAATTAAACATTAAGACATATGAAAGTGAAAAAATATATGATAACACTTTGATAAAAGAAAGATGGTAAACAATAGAAGCTATAAAAGACAAGTAGGTATACGTAAATAGTTACTTCTCTGAACAAGAATGGGTACAAATCACTTTGTCGACATGGGTTCCACTAGTGGCTCTTTCTGGGGATGTGTGTTTATACCTAAACACAACACAATCCAAGCTATCTATGGAAAGTAGACCATTAGAAAGCATAATGACAACATATATATATAGGAAAAAGGAAAGAGAAAAAACACTTGCCTATTGTTATCTTTAATGAAAGAAAGGTTTAAGATACTGACCATGCATAGGAAGTTCTTGATTGTAACCTTCCAAATCTTGTAAAATGTAAGAATTCTCACCTCCTTTACCAATGATGACAAAAGGACCTATCCATAATGCATCAAACTTTCCATGTTTACCTTTGTCTTGATCTTTCACATTCCATCTCAAAACTAAGTATCCTTCCTAAAATTTCCTTTCTGTGGTTTTCTTATCAAATAAATCTTTTACTTTCTGTTGCGATTCCTGATTTCTTTTATGAGCTCTATTTCTCACTTCATCCAATTCTGCAAGTTGTAATAGTCTTTCTTCAATGAAATCCACTTCTTCATATTGTTCTTCATTTATAAACTTATACACAGGCAACAAATTATCTAGTGGTAAGTGAGCTTTGTTTCCATAAAAAAGTTCATATGGAGCATACCCAGTAGATTTCTTAATTGTAATCTTGTCTACCCAAAGTGCGAGAGGTAATTTTGTATCCCATGCTCTTTTGTTATTATCTAACATCCTTTTGATAATTTTCATTATATTTTTGTTGCTGGATTCTTCTTGGCCATTCCCTTGAGGGTGATAAGGGGATGAAAAGGACATCTTTATTCCATACTTCTCATGAAATTCAATAAATTCTGCAGATCTGAAACACATAGCATTATCACAAACAATCTTATGAGGAACACCAAATCTTGTTAATATATTTTCTGTCAAAAATTTGATTACCACTTTACTCGTAGCTTGTCTAGTTGGTATGGCTTCTACCCATTTAGTGAAGTAATCAGTAGCTACCAAAATCCATTTATGCCCACCACTGGATATGTTAGTTATTTCACCTATGAAGTCTATTCCCCACATTTGGAATGGTCCTTCAGTAGTCATAGGATTGAGAGGTAATGCACCATTATATTTGATTTTTCCTAAAAATCTCTGACATGCTTCACATTTCTGAACATATTCATGGCAATCCTTAAATATGCAAGGCCAATAGTATCCTACATTCAATATCTTATGTGCAGTAGTCTTTGCTAAAAAGTGCCTGCCACATGCTCCATCATGGAGATCTTTTAACACTTCTTTAGCTTGGTATGTATCTAAACAAAAGAGAAGTATACCATCCATATTTTTCCAATATAAGTCTCCTTGCATCAAGACATACTTAGATGCTTGTAACTTTATTTTCCTCTTTTGAATATCTATAATGTTCTCAGGACATCTCATCTGTTTCAAAAAATATACTATATTAGTGTACCAAGGGCATCTTTCAATACTTGTATGAGTTTCACTTAGATCAATATGATTCACTTGTAATGCATCCATATTTGACTCTTCCATCAACTTTGCTAATCCTTGTCCTCTAATAATATTAGTGATTTGGATCTCTATGTCAAATTCCTGAATCTGATTTAACCATCTGCATCTTCTCCCAGTGACTTCTGATTGTCTGAATATATCCTTTACTTCTGCATTGGGAACATAGGCTAACACTTTTGCACCAACCAAATAAGGCCTAAAGGATTTCATTACCTTTACAAGAGCATAAGCTTGTTTCTCATTGATATCATAGTTTAACTCAGAAGCTTGAAGGGTTTTACTAAAAAATGCTATTGTTTGTTTATATCCTTCATCATTCTTTTGTAATAAGACAACAACAATGGTATGATATGATGCAAAAGAAAATAATTGAAATAGCTTAGTATAATCTAGGGATTTGAGAATAGGGGCTTCCTTAATTGACTTTTTAATCTTTACAAATGCCTCCAAGGCTTCATTTTTCCATTTCATGTTTGCACCTTTCTTCGACATTATAGCTATGGGTTTAATTATTTCTGAGAAGTTTGGGACAAATCTCCTTACAAAATTGATTTGTCCAAAAAAGGATTGAATCTTTTTAACACTCTTAGGAACCTTAATTTTATCAATTGCTGCAATCCTTTCTGGGTCTATTCTCACCCCATCCTTGGATACTATATGTCCTAACAACTTTCCTTCACTTACTGCAAAATGACACTTCTTTGGGTTCAAAGATATCCCATATTCAAGGGCCCTTTGAAACATTTGTTCCAAGTGTCCACAGTGATCTTGTACCCTTTTGTAGTAAGCATTTAAGTCATCCTGATATACCACCATAATCACATCAATGAAATCCTCAAAGGCTACATCCATTTCTATTTGGAAGGTAGCTCCCACATTAGTGAGTCCAAAAGGCATTCTAGCATATACATAAGTACCCCAAGGTGTTGTAAATGTTGTTTTATATTGTTCTTCTTCTTTAAATTTCACCTAGTTATACCCTGAGTAACCATCCATCATTGATAACAATTCATTTCTTGTGACCTTCTATAATAATGCTTCCATGTTAGGTAATGCATAGTTGTCTTTTAATGATGATACATTTAAGTTTCTGAAATCCACACAAAGTCTAATATCACCATTCTTTTTCCTTACAGGAACCAAATTTGAAATCCATGTAGAGTGTCTAATTGGCTTTATTATACTAGCATCCCTCATCTTGATTAGCTCATCTTTCATTTTAGGGGCTAAAGTAGGGTTTATACATGAGAAATTGAAGCCTCATAATCCTTGTACAACTATTTTAAGACCTCATTATCCTCTTCTTCCCTTGGTGAATGCTCACTTTCTCTCACGAAATGAGCATTATACTTTTCATTTGAATGAGCACTAGTTGGCCTACCATGTGACTTTGGAGAAGTAGGTAAATCAAACAATGAAACAAAATACTCTCCTGCACCCTTTTGATGGATTTTACATTGTTACTCAAATTTCTTCATTAACTTATCCATTTTCTGATAATGCATTTCTTGGACTCGTTCATTTTCAACTATAGAGGAGTTTGAATCTTCCTCCTTTTGATTTGAAACACTTAATTTATCATTCTTATTAATTTCATCTACAAAACTAACTTTCTCTTTACGCTTAGTTGATGTCGATGAGTTAGGTTTTCCTTGATTTGAGTTGGTGATCAAAGTTGAACTAGAACCATCTTCTTGATTTTCTTCTTTAGGAGAACTTGATGTAGGCCCTTTACTATTATGTGGAATGAATGCCTCATTCATAGTTTTAACAATATTACAGTATTGGAATGGATTCGCATCTCCACTTATAGTAATTTCTTCTCCCATGTATGGAAACTTGATACATTGATGGTATGTTGAAGCTACCGCTTAAATTTCATGGATCCATGGTCTCCCTAGCAAGATTTTGTAAGTTAATTTCATGTCAATAACTTGGAAAATGGTATCCTTTTTAATTTTCCCCACTTTAATGGGAAAACCCACCTTTCCTTTAGAAGACCTATCTTCATTATCATAGGCCTTAATATTGATCTTCTTCTTTGTATCAATGGCCCCTTCGGAGAACCCTACAACTTTTACTAGAATCAATGTGCAGATGTTTAGACCATCTCCCCCATCAATAAGGACTCTTTTAACATGGTGTTTATGTATAAAAACATCTATATATAGTGGAAGATTTTGTGTATGGTTAATAGACATATCATCTCGTTCGAAAAAGGATAAACAATGAGGTGCAATGAAATGACCCACCATATTTTGAACTCTATCCACATCTAGGTTGTTGGGAATGGTAGTTTTCACAAGAACCTTTTCTAAATTCTCTTTGTGATTCTGTGAGAGCTTTAATAATTCAAGGATTAAAATTTGGGCTAGATTCTTTTGCAATTGATCCACAATATTGTATTTCCTTTGAGAAGAAGATGGTTGATTAGGGAAAATATTCTAAGGGGTAGTTCCTTGTAAGGTTATCTTTGACTCTTTCCCCACTAGTAACAACCATGGAAGTTTCTTTTGATGATTTTTCTTTTACAACAACAACATTGATAATATTTTCATACCCTAATAAGGAATTGACTGCATTATCATAGCTATGTGCAAAATTGCCTTTATTATTTCCTCCTTTGTTATTTTGATTAGTATTTGAAGATTCCCGTTTTCTCATGATTGAGTAAAGGAGTTTTAAAGTTCACATGATCTTCATTGTTTTGAGGCCCTTCAACATTGATCACACCATTATCTATTAAGTCTTTCACCTCATGCTTTAATATCATGCATTTGTTTGTCTTATGTCCTTTATTCTGATGATACTCACAATGATGATTATCATTCCACCATGAAGTTTTGACTTTTGGTTCATAGGGCCTTGATTCTGGTAGGACAATAATCTTATTAGCAAAAAGAGTTCTTAAAGCATTCTCAAGTGGTTCACCCAAGGGTTGTTCAACAATTTGTTGTTGAGTGGGATCTTTGCTGATTGATTTATATTATTCGCTTGGTTAGATCCTCTGATAAGATTGAAATTAGTAGATTTTAATTTATTTTCTTCAACAACTCCATAATTGACGAGGCCCTTGTTAGTGTTTTTGAACCAAAATTGATTGTTATTGTGATAAGCCTGATTGTTGTTGGAATTATTGTGATTATTAGGAAAACTCTTATTTTCCTTAAATAGCTTAATATCTCCACTCTTCACCAAAAATTACTCTATGGTAACTCCATTTTCAATGATATTCTCAAAATTAGGTGGGCATTGGAGTTATAGTTGATAGTTCATTGTCATGTTCAAACTATTTAGAAAGATATACATTTTCTCTTTTTCGGGCATACTTCTAGGATACTGATTAAATATCATTCTCCATCTTTGTAAGAAGACTAGAAATGATTCTCATTCTCTTTTTTTTGTGTTGCATAAATTTATCATTGTGACCTCATGTTTGATGTTATATGAGTAATGACTCACAAACTTAGATGCCAACTCTTCGAATGTTTGAACGTTTGAGGGAAATTTTGAGAACCATTCCATCATGGGTTCTCCAAGACTTCTTGGAAATATTCACATTAAATAAGTGGTATCATGTTGTAGACGTTCAAAAATGTTAATATTATTATTAATATTAAATTCCCTTTTGTTCATCTAACTATTTAATTTCATCTATGGTATTTACATATTTTATAAATACTATCCTAATGTATTTTATTTTAATAAATTTCCCTCAAAAAACCCCCTTTTAATGAATTCATATTATTAAAATCCCTCCATAAGACTAAAATTCCTCTAAGCTTGATTTAAATAAAAATACTTTATTTAAATCACTTTCCCCTTTCCAAATCCCACCTCTTGCTAATAAATCCCCTAACCTTGATTAAAAGGTAATCTACCTCTAATCATGTGCACAATCCCCTTTGACTTTTCCAACCTAACCCTTAATATTAGCCACTCATCTCCCTTCCACCTCTTAATCTCAACCGTCCATTTCCTTTTCAATTCTATAAAAGAGGCCTTCCTCTCTTGCATTCCATCATTCACTCATATTTCTATTGTTATTATGATAGAATTGCTTTAGAGTTCTCATTGCTATTTTATTAATTTTAAAGCTTAAATCACATAGATGTTACATGCTAGAATCATTTGGTAAATCAATCATAGTTTCTTTCTTTCTTTGCATTCATAGTAGCTTCATCATTTTGAGAATTTTGAGACTAGTTTGCTCCATACTAGTTCTTGAATCCTTCTCTCATCCATCCTTGTTGTATTTTGAATCAAATCTTAAGCATTTTCACTTGGGTAAGTCTTGATATTTTGTTTGAGAGAGCACATTCACACCTCCATAAGAGAGAAAATCAAACAAGCCTCTTGGGTGCACCTTGTTTTAGCTCTATCTGATGATATGAGGATAAATTTGCATTTTCATGCTTGCTTTTATCTCATTTAAATTTTGGATGTTAACCCTCTAATGATTTCATGTTTTTGTGAGTGATGGAAAGCTGATATTTTCCTTTTATACATTCTGGCATGCCAGGTGGGACCCACGTTCCTTTAGCATTCTATTCTCCCTCTCTTTTTCTTTCATTTCCATTAGATTTTACAGATCGGCATTTGTGTTTTACATAGAGGCGTCTGCGCAAATGCTGGTTCATTCTAAACTGTCGTGCGGCGTTTGCTCTTCATGAACCACCGTCTCCGATATAGACCATTTTGATAGAGATTTTTGCAACCCTAACCCTTCATTTATCAAGTCTTATTTTGTTTCCTGCTGCTTTTTGGTATTTTATAATTCTGTTTTTAAGCAAAAATCAATTTTACAAGTAGTTATAATGTCAAAATTTCATTAAAAGGAACAATCTTGATAAATCATTAAAGATTTTAAAGTTTTAGGGTTTTAGGCAGTCTCAACATGGGTATTTTTAATCGATGTGAAAGCTAAGAGTGGGAGAATAGTAACTTGTTTTGCTATGTTTAATTGTGTTTCTTGGCTTTGCAGATACAACAACGTCTGTGCAAATGCCAGGTCAGACCAATCATTGATCGACATCTGCACTTCACAGACCGTTGTCTCTATTGGTATTGCATTTTCTGTGTTTTTCTGTGTTTTCTAGCACTTCCTCTGCACTCTATCATTTTGGTAAAAACACAGAATCGGTGTCTGCACCCTAAATCAACATTTGAGATCTATCAGTTTTAATTTTATCATTTTTTAACAACTCTTTGAGTGGTTTTATGCTTATAACGCTTGTCAAAGGCCAACTTTCAGAAACTACTAACTAGTTGTGTTGCAACACTGCTTGTCAAAGATAACAATTCAAAGATTACTCACGTTTTTCTTGCAGGTTTCCTTAATAAAAAATCAACCAAAAGATCGTGCTTGTTAGCATTTTCTTTGATTTCTTAGGCACAAATTAACTAGAGGGGTCTTTTTTTGTCTAATTCAAAGCAAGTGTTAGGGGAGTATGCTCTCTTCCCTTTTGGGAAGATCAAAAACCTAGACTCATTTTCTTTGTCTTAAACACTTAAATCTTTGGGAATGAACTAAGCTTTTCTTGCATGTTTGTGGAGAAAACGATACTGGATAGGAGATTACGCTATTTTCCCCTTGTGGGAAAATCATAAATCTACACTCATTTTTATCACCAATCTAATTACTTTTCAAGTTAAACCTTTAGAGGGCCTGCCAAGGGAGAAATATCTTGGGAATGACCCAAGTGGGGAACGAGCGAACCCAGCTACTTCCACCCCACTATAATAAAAATCTTATTTCAATCCAAAGAGAGAGAAGACATGAATATTTTCTACCTCTTATGCTCCTTCATTTGTAGGGCCTCATTGCCTTAATCTTGCTAGCCAAGACTACACTCAACTGGGAACTTGTAGGGCCTTTTCAGTCTTAATCTTGTTTACAAGACTAAAAGGGGGGTACATTCAACTTGTGTAGGACTGAGAGGTCTTAATCTTGCTTTCGATACTATACATTTTGGCTGCTTTTAGGGATATACACCTTAATTTCACTTGCAAAACTACAAGGGGTATTCATGAACGAATGAACTTACTAAACATTGGTTAAAATAGAATCCTACCTGATATACCTCTGAAAGTGTCCTAGTCTTTGTGCAAGGATTGACCCAAGTGGACTTTACCTGGATCACCTGAAGATTTTACACCAAACATATGTATTCCCAGGGGTGTTTAAAGCATTATGGTGGCATGAGGGAGATTATGTGATTCAAGCATTGAGCCTCTTTCAAAACCCACAATGTGCCTAGTCCAGTCCAAAGCCAATATCACTTTGTGTGAGGTGAAGGAATACTATGCGTGGGAAAATATTTTTACACTCAGCCAACTTCCTTAGGTAGGCATCTACTTGTTTAATAAGTGATCAAAGGTTGCACACACTCCCCTGCTCCTCAAGGTTGCTTTGTCCCTTGTTGGACTATTTTTGACATTTGAATGACCATGTTTGACTCAAGGTACACTTAGCATAGTCACTACCTTGATGTGTTATTTGAAACTTGTTCTTGCCATTGAACAACACAACCAAGATCTTTATTAGCAATAAATGACTTTTCAATTACAAACATTTGTTCCTATAGCATGTCAAATTCGGGAACACATAAGAAAGTCAAGACCCCATTACCTCTCATGATCAAAGAACAAAAGGAAACTAATCGCAAGTCTAAACAATACCAACATATCCTTGATTTTTTCAATCAATAGATCCACTCATGCTTAAAATATGATAGGGTTATCTATAATAACAAGATTGCACATTTCAGAAGCAAGTATCACATGAATGACACCTTTGTCAACTTTTAACAATACGACTAGTAGGCACATCACTACATCACCCAGTTGCTCCTCTTCTTATGTCCTTTTAGCTTGCATTTTAGGAACCTCATTTTAATCCTCATCCCTAGGAGTTGCATAATCCAACCAACATAGCAAGCATCCAATCTAGCATTATCCAATCAATCAAATCCAAGAATCCAAAAAAAAACAATCTTATTGTCACATCCTTTGAGTTTCATAGTACCTACATCTTGATCTAAATCCTTCCTCAACTTCCTTAGCTAAGCATTCCTTAGGATAGCCCACTTTGTCCTTGTAACCTCATCACCTTGAGAAAAAGGTTGGTTCACATCGACAAAGAATCCTATCTTCTGAAGACCATAATTTTGTCTTGGGTTGACGCCATCATCAAACTTACATTAGGGAAAGCAACTCATAATCCTTTGTTACATCAAGTCATCCTAGGTCCATAGGATATCCTTTTATCATTTAGAATCATCCCTTAATCATACATTCTAGGCATCTTGCATAACATCCATAGGAAACTACATTATCATCTTGCATTCCTTTAGTAACATTCATTTCATGCCACCCGAAACCAGATCCAAGAACAGGAAAGACATGGGCACCAACTATGTCGCTAGTTTGTGTAACCCAATGATAGACCATAACAACACCATGGTCTATTTTGACCCTCATAATTAAGTGTCAAGCAAGCATATATGGGTTGAACCCGATGAAACCCCTACTCAAAGTGCCATGGAAGCATTTGTGAGCCATCCTAGACATGCACAAATGGTCAGTGCCATCATTGGACATAACAGTCACATTATTCTTCCCAACTTTCAACAAGATGGAATCCAACTATCATCCATAATTGTTCCACCATGAGTTGGAATATCTTTGAACATCCCAACTAACTTTTCCCACCCTGTGGTGGAAGAAATATTTGATCCCCGACTCTGATCATCACAAGTTGGATCCATTATCCCCCATCTGCTCCAACCAAAAACTATGCAGCCCATAGTGCACACAATCACACAACCAACACTTCTTTCTATCATGGGACCCCCAATATCACAACCATCACAACTAACATCCCAACCCATTCAATCCATTGCTTCTCAGCTAATCGTAGTCCAATCCATAATTACTCAACCAATTGTCTCACAGCGGTTAGTCACGCAAGCTGCAAGAAATTCCAACCAGCTACCTCTCTAGAAAAAATGCACTACTGGCATGCCACTCATAGGAGTCTCCAACCATCCCTCCTTCTCAAAAGGGCCCACATTCCATGCCAAACCCACAGCCACTCAACCTTCCTCAGCACTGCTTTTCCCATCACTTGTGCAAGCGCAAACCAATCTGCCAACCTCTCAGCAAATTGCTCCAGTTGGACAAATCGCACAAGCCACATCATCCTCTGCTTGGAACTATTCTAAGGCTACTATGTAGGCACTTGGGATACCAACACAATTTGGTAATGCAAATCCTTCCACTTCCCAAGTGAAAGCATCCTTCATCAACCCCTTTTCCGCACAACCCATTGTGCAACCTACCCAACATCAGTTGCCAGTTTACACAAACTAATTGGCCATGCCTCCATCTGCAGCATCCCAAATCATCCCACCTTAGCAAGAAATCATTCCTTCTCATGTTAACTACCTTGCCCCTCCCACTGGGAGCACTCTACCACAAGATAATTATTCCACACACCACAATGCAACCCTTCCACCATTTTACGCAGGACCAAACTAAATCCCCCTACCTATCTGCTACCTCAACAAGCACAATCACACTACCAATAGTAGTACATCCCTCAACCATAGTTTCTACCTTCACAACCTATCCACCAATCTCCTTATCACACTCCTTGGTATCCTCCACAAAATCCCCCTTATTCTTGAACGCCTTTTGACCCATATCACGCACCTAGATCCAACATGATGGGAGGACTGCCTCCTCCACTAGTCAACCAAGAGTGGGAAGAAATGAAGAATGCTCTCAAAGAGCTCTAAGCCAGGACCAAGATGAAAACATTCAAATTTGAATAAGTGTGTCCCTACCCTTTCGATTGATCCATCTCAACAATTCCTTTCCCCAAGCATTTTGAAACTCCCAAATTTGACAAGTAGAGGGGAAAGGGAGATCCTACTAGCCATATCAAAGAATTTTACATGGCATGTCAAGAGGTCACATACAATGACAATTTCCTCCTACGCCTCTTTTCCAAAATTCAGGGAGGATTAGCTCTCAAATGGTTTTACAAGATCCCCTATGGTTCGATCACATCCTTTGCTGAGTTGTCAGAAAAATTTGTGACCCAATATGTGCATCTTTTTGAGAGTGAGTTATCTCTCCTAGACCTGTGTAATTCCAAGCAGAAAGAAGGAGAAAGCCTAGCAGACTATCTCCAGAGATGGAAAGGCCTTACTACCACATTATCTTATCAACCTCCTAAAAAACATCTGATCAAAAATTTCATTGACAATGTGCACCCTAAATTGGCACATCATGTCCGCGTGAACTATTTGCAGACATATCAAGAGATCTGTAGAAAAGGCATGGACCTTGAGAGGCATCTTATAGACAATGGAACCATCAAACTGTACAAGTAAATGAGTCACGACTGACCTAGAAATGATAGATCCCACTACTGGAATAAATTTTTTGCTACTAGAATAAAAACAAGAGCGTCGTGACTGATGGTGCCACAAATACCAAGCATGTCCAGATTTTCATCACTGGACCTAACGGCCCCACTCCTGCATATCAAAAATTAGTGCCTTCTTATCAAAAACTGACGCCTACATATCAACAACCTCTATATCAAAAACAACCTGCATACCAACCTGTTACTACCCAACAAAGCGCTCTAACATATCCCACTTTGGGGGAAAATTTTTATTCCAATTTCCAAAATCTTGCTAATCAAACCAACACTATATCCATCCCCGAGAATAAAATAAACCTCGTGCTGAGAGCATACCAAAGTGCGCATTCACCCCTGTAGGTGAATCCATAGATTTCATATTTCAGAAGATGGCTAAGGCCAATCTAATTGTGTACCTTCACACATAAAATTTTGATAAATTGGCACCAAACCCACATGGTATAGGGATAATGAGTATTGTGAATATCACCATGTTAAGGGAAACACAACCGCAAAGTGCACAAAATTCAAACATTATATTTAGGATCTCATAGATAAAGAGGATATCACTATCGATGCACCAACTCAACCCTCGCTGAATACCAATATGCAAATCTACCAAAACGTGTTTCCTCAACACGACATTGGGAAAGGACTTACCAATCCCACTCACCTTTTAACCTAGGGAAGGGAAAACAAGGAGAAAACATTGAAAAGGAAGACTACACTTCCACATATATCAATAATGATCATCTCATTGGTTGTATCTCCCAAGCCAATCCATCAGTTAACATCATCCATATCAAGGGTGTGGACAACCACTGTGCGGTTACCACCCACCAAGGAAGAATTACTGTCACAGGTTCTAGTGTTTCTCCTCCTTCTGGATCACAATACAATTTACTGGAATACCTAGGGAATATTCCTACACAAATCTCCATCTTGGATCTCCTTCGCACTTCGCCTGTCCACCAGGAGATCCTCAACAAAGCCCTACAAGAATCACGTGTCCCCAGTGACATTGATCTTGCACAATTATAGAATCTTGTGGCCCACTTATCCACCTCTTGTGGAATCTCTTTCAAGCCAGCCGACATGCCCCAATTTGAACCTGATCACAATCTCCCCCTCTGTATTTCTGTCATAGTCAATGAATTTTCCATTAAATGTGTCATGATAGACAATGGTTTTGCCCTTAATTTATGTACTTTGAAGTTCATTAAAGAATTGGGATATTCTAAAGCATATGACAACCTAGAAAGAACATCAAAAGGTACTATTTCATTCCCCATTCAGCTAGGCCCTATAGTACAATATACAATATGTCATATTGTTGATCTTGACCTTCCTTTTAACATCCTCCTTGGACACCCTTGGATTCATTCTATGCAGGTATTCCCATCTACCTTTCACTAGTGCATAAAACTACCACATAATGACATTGAAGTCACTATCGGCACAGATCTCCAACCCTTCGCATACTGCTGTGCGTTGGAAGCTTCCTTCCCACATTCCAATCATTGTCCTAGGATTGACATTGGCACTTCTATCACTAGTTCTTCTCAAACCCATTCAGATCCAGAGACCATCCTTTCATCCACCCTTTCAACAATTAAAATCAACAACAAAGGTTGTGGAGAGTACAGTCTATCTGATGCCTTTGCAGTGGGATCCCTACCATGTGACCCACACACTCAAGGTCACCCACTTAATCCAAGCATGACAAGACCAAAAATGACTGAACCACTACAATTGGGCTCTACCACATTTATTTCCCATGACATTTTGAATAGCCAGGAGATTGCCCTAACATCAATTGGTGGCTTTACAAAGATCGTCCACCCATAGACAATGGTTTCCTAAGCTACTTCAAGGGAAAATATCCAACAACCCACAAGCTAGTTACATAAAAATAGGACTATCAAGGAGGTGGCTTGGGTTATGAAGAGCATGGCATGAAATCTCCTATTTTTCCCACCAAACAAGAAAATCACTTAGGCCTTGGTATGGATTCTGCCACGATTGGAGGCACCAATGAAACATCTATGCTTATGGTAATCCCTAGGTGAAATCACTGAAATCAAAGATGTCCCTAAAGAGAAGATTGTGAAACCCTATGACTATGTCCTTGATGATGAAACCTTCCTGGGAATTTTTTTCCTTTGTCAACTAGCCATCAACTTCATTGACCTTCCCTTTGTCCATCCCAAACTCATAGATTGGGACTAACCAAGAGCTGTACACATTAACGAGCTCCAAAGTGATGAAGCACTCCTACGATTCATGGGAGCTACAAAACAAGTCCTTGACTGGGGGCATGAATCAACATATGTGTACAAATTAGACCCAAAGTCATACTTTTGGGAAGAGGAGGCCTTCAGCCGCAAAAGTGAAATAGAAAACAAAAATAAAAAATTGATCCCCTAGTTAAAACCCCCCTGGGGCGCTATCTGATCGCAAAAAAGTAAAAACAAAGGGTGTATCCACTGGTGAAAACCTCTTTGAGGTGCTAGAGGATGAAGACCCTCCTCTTCCCCTCATCTGCGATTATAGACCTGAGCATACATTGGTCCTCATCGAAGAAACAAAACCCGTCAACCTGTGTACAGAAGAAAATCCTAGCATCACCTACATTGCAGCATCCCTGACTAAAGTAGAAGAAACAAATCTCATGGCTCTCCTACAAGAATCCATTAATAAATTTGCATGGTCTTATTCTCACATGCCAGGATTAGACCCTAACTTAGTGGTACACCATCTGGCTGTACATCCAAATGTCAAGCCAGTAAAGAAGAAACTTCACATAATGCATCCCATAGTGGCACTATTAGTCAAATTGGAATTGGAGAAACTTCTACAGGCCAAAATTATTCATTCCATTGACTACTCAGAGTGGATTTAAAACATGGTGGTAGTATCTAAACCCAAAAAATCAATCAAGATATGCATGGCCTTTTGAGATCTTAACAAGGCATGTCCGAAGGATGATTTCCCCTTGCCCAATATTGATATGATCATAGATCTTACTGTTGGACATGAGATTTTGTATCTCATGGAAATTTTTTCAAGATATAATCAAATCTGTATCATAGAAGAAGATCATCATAAGACAACATTCACAACCCCTTGGGGTACCTTCTTCTATAATATGATCCCTTTTGGCTTGAAAAATGCAGGGGCAACTTATCAACGAGCCATGACAGCTATCTTCCATGACATGATCCACAAGATTCTTTAAGATTATGTGGATGATATACTAGCTAAATCTATCAAAAGGGAAGATCACCTAGACATGCTCGAGTGTGTATTTGATTGGCTTAGACATTATTCCCTAATGCTCAGTCACAATAAGTGTGTTTTTAGAGTCACATCCAGAAAGCTCCTAGGGTTCATCGTATCCAGAAGAGGCATTGAAATAGGTCCAAAAAAGGTACAAGCCATCATGGAACTTCTTCCACCAAGAACACTTTGACAATTGTGCCGCCTACAAGGAAAATTACAATATGTGCAACATTTCATCTCTCAACTAGCAGATAAGTGCCAATAATTTACCCATCTCCTCCACAAAGATAACAATTTTAAATGGGATCCCCACTGTCAGAAGAGTTTTGAAAAGATCAAAGAATATTTTTCAAGTCCATCCATCTTGGTACCACCTGTACCTGGTTGACCGCTCATCTTGTATATTTCTACTACTACAAAAAAACTTGGGGCACTCCTTGCTCAACTAGATGACAAGGGCAAAGAAAGAGCTATTTATTACATCAACCTGACCTTAGTGGGTTATGAGATCAATTATTCCCCTATGGAAAAAGAATTCTTGGGAGTGGTTTTCACCGCTCATAAACTTTGCCACTATATGCTCTGTCACACAATCAAGCTCATTTCAAAATTGGACCCTCTTAAGTACCTACTATCTAAGACTACTCTCACTAGTCGAATGACAAAATGGGTTATGTTGCTAAGCAAGTTTGACATTCAATATGTAGACAAAATAGCCATTAAAGGGAAAGTCATCGCAGATCAGCTACTAGAAGCACCGTTGGTGGATGCATATCCTTTGGTCACGAAATTTCCAGATGAACATTTATGCATGGTAGAAGAGAAACCCACCTGGAAGCTTTACTTTGATGGATCCTACACATCTCATGGTGCAGGGGCAGGAATAATTTTTTTCACACCTCAAGATGGGATTCCCCTATGTTGGGACTCAAAAATTCAACAAGGGTTTTTGAGTACCTTGTTAATCTTTTGCATTTTGACCCCCTATAAATGTTTTTTATGCCTTTTTTATCGGATGGAATTTTGAGGTATACCATGCATATCAGGTGTTCATCACTCTTTTTTTAACATATAAAGACATCCCAGGTTGTCAAATTCAAGTTTCGAGTTGTTTAGTGATGACTTGTTTTGAGCACTTGTCCATTCTACATTTGCTGTCAAAGTGTCAATTTGTTGTAACAGGCACAGTTTGCATCTGAATAACTTGCGTCCTTTTGTGTTTCATGGGTCATCATTTTGGGAATGTTCAACATGTATATCAGAGATCCTATATTTTAAATCCTATCATTTTGAATCCATTTGATAAGTTTCTGGATTCCCCAAAGTTGGTCCTGCAAAACTGTCATGTTTCTCTATTTTTCCCGAATAGCTAAATAGTGTACTTTGAGCTTCTGCAAGTTGTATATGGTTGAATACCCTGCATAATTGATTTTTCCCCTATGTTGAAAACATGAGAGTTTACCTATCTAAATAATTTTATCCCTTGGTCAATCTGCTTGACCACTTTTCCAACTTCATTCCAAATCATATTTCTACATATTTACTATGTTTCAAGTTCAAGAAGTTGTAAAGTGTTGACTTTGTAGATTAGTACCAATTGATTAGTTCATTTTCAGAATGATTTACTTGATGATTCATATTCCATGTGTGAAGGTGAATCCATGTTTAGAGGTTCAAATTGTGAGGTTTCTTTTTGATTGGTTTTTGAAGTCAGAGTCAAAGATGTTTTATGCAGATTCACAGTGTTAAACATAATTGAAGTTTGTAGAATGGTCATTTTCAAGAGAGTGATAACTTCTTGTCTGAAATTTGTTTTCAAGATCCAATTGTGGAACCATTCTCATTGCATGTAAATGAACTACTTGACCCGGTTGTGAAGTCTCAGAGCTTGTCTTGGTAATCTTGCAATGACTGACCCAAATGAAGTTTGTTGTTTCGACATTTGCACTTGCACAGTATTATGAAATTGTTAAAGTTTGATCAATTGCATATTGTACCTGAAGTTGATTTTGGTGAATCCCTTTTGCATGCATTTTCAATGTTGATAAATGATTCATTTCTCCAAGTGACAGATCTTTAAGAAGTGATCTGATGTCTTTTCAAGTTGCACTCCTAGCAGGGTATGCATATGTTTGAAAATTGCTAATTGCAGAATATAATGAAATGGTTCACTTTGCATTTTATTATCTTTTGGCCTGAATCTTTTCAGGCTATTCTAGTTGATGACAATAGTTTAGATGCTAGAGATAAGTAATTTTTCCATTTCCCATGCTTGCAAAGTGTTGTTCAGTTGGTATGTAAGGTCTGTTCCAGAGACTACCTATCATCTTTCGGATCAGTTTGTAGAAGTGCGCATGATGGTTTGTTATGAACAACATTTCAAAGTTCATGGTCTGGCTTCACTAAAGGCAATGTTTGGGTTGTTTGAGAGATTTTTTCCTACTGTTTCAACTACACAAGTAAACAAAATTAGAAGTTGGCTTTTTAAAGGTCATTTCCATAAAATAATGAAGAGAGCACTTAAAACAAAAGGGAAAAAGCATCATGACAGTAAGGTAGTTGATAATTTCCAGGTTATCAAGTTACAAACTAGTGGAATATTTAAATATCTTAATGAGATAAAAGGAATTACCACTGACTTTGTTCAGAAAGTGAAGGCAGATTGTCATGTTGTAGTTTCTTTTTCGTTATTGTTAAGACTAAAATGACACATGATTGGAGAGAAGCCTGTAAGGAAACTCAGGTGCGGAAGCAACTTCCTACACTAATCTCTATAGGAAAGTATTGTGAAAATTCTTTTAAATCCTTACAATTTCAGATTCGTTAACTACTTTAACAATGATATTGCAGCCACATACCATGCATACAGAAAATAGAGAATGACACAATGATTTACCATGGGGAAAACCTTTCGGTAAAAAACCCTAGCACTCCAAAACTTGCACAATGTATTATCTTCAACACAATGGTTACAACACACTTGTAATGCAAGTTCTTTCAGGAGACAATTGACACACAGACAAATCTAGTAGCACCAGATTATACCAACAATACACTCTTTTTTGTATCCTTTTCTGTAACCCTAAAAATGCTTATATCATGTGCTTTCCTTTTTAGGGCAACTTCCAAAGATAGCCGCATTAGGGTTGTACCATTCTTTGAGAAAATAGGAACCCCCCCACGATTGTGGAAGAGTGTAAAGTACTCAACTTTATCAGTTGCCACATGTCTTTCATGTCTTCACATGTCATTGAAATCTCCTAGAAATAGCTCTTACGTGTCATAGGAATCCGTCATAATCATTTCAGCCATGATATCCTTACACACCATTCAAGATGCCAACACATCAAGTGGAGTGACACATCAACATGCCAACTAGACATGTACACTCACACTTAATTACATTATTTGCAAGAAAATACATTTTTAAAAACAATTAATAAGAATAGGAATTATCCAAGGTTGAGACACCTTATTCCTAACATTCTCCCACTTGTCGAACACCTTGTAAGAGAAATAGGAACATAAAAGGAACTAACCGCTATAAGCCAAAAGGCCCATAGACTCTGAACACCATATGAACTTTGCAGTGCCCACTGGTTTCGTTAATGCATCTGCAAAATTCTTCACAGTATCTACCTTCTCCAATTTTACCTTTCCATCTTCCACCATATCTCTCACAAAGTGAAACTGCACATCAATGTGCTTCGTTCTGGCATGGAAAGTTTGATTCTTTGCAAGGCAAATAGTGCTCTAACTATCACACCAAATAGTAATATGTTTTGCATCAACACCAACATCAGAACACAATCTCCTAAGCCAAATGGCTTCCTTAAAAGCATGAGTAGCAGCCATGTACTTAGCTTCTGTAGTGGACAAAGAAACCACAGGTTGTCACTTACTCATCCAACTGATGGCACCACCAAACATATTGAACACATAAGCATTAGTGGATCTCCTACTGTTAATATCACCTGCCCAATCTGAATCCACAAACCCATGAAAAAAAATTGAATGCAGAGATCTAGAAGAGTTACCATGGTAACATATGGAGTAATCTGATGTACCCCTCAAATATCTGAATACTCGCTTAACTGCATCCCAATGTACCTGTCCAGGGTTAGCCATAAACCGACTCAGGACTCCCACTACT
>MU224045.1:887107-930176 GCA_018584345.1 Thuja plicata | reverse complement strand
ATATATATATGGAGAGTTGATCAGGGATCATGTGTCATGTGCTTTTATGGTTTTTAATTATGTATGGATGCACTCCTATATGATGGTCATACTGACATGTTTGTGATGCAGGATGTGATGTTTTTATTATGCTATATGATTATGTATGCATATGTGATTATGAGATATAAATAACATGTGATGCATGATGTGATGTGAATGATGGATTATGTACTAACATGATTTGTAGGATGTGATGGTTTTTTTTTTCTTATATGATTATGTATGTATACATATGTTTATGTGATGTGTTACATATTTATGGTGATGTGATGTATGCATATGAGATGGATGTATATCTTTGCAGGGACTATGATGGATGTAAATAATTATGCAATGTAATAATATGATTACTATGTGATGACTATATGAGATGATTATTACAGTTATGTCATGATGGTGAATGAATGCAATTATGTGCTAAAGGGAAACATGACTACTATGAGATGGTTAATGAAACTAAAATGAACGATGCATCTAAATGAAATGGATAGAAATGTAGGTGATGATGATATATGTTTAGTATGACTAAAGTGAGTTTAATATGAAATTGATATGCAACCTAAGTGAACCTAATATGTGAATTAATTGATGATATCAACTAAATGAATTAAGTGATATTGAAATACAAACTAAATGAAGTGATAATGAAGTGAATGAAATGAATATGCAAACTAATGGATAAATATGCAAAAATGAGATGAAATGTGCAAAGTAAAATGAGATGGATATGCAAAAGTGAAATGTGCAACTAAATTAATAATATGCAACTAATTAATATGCAAGTGAGATGAGAGTGATATGCAAGCGAAATGAGAGTGATATGCAATTAATATGTAAGTGAGATGATAATTAATATGCAACTAGATGATAATGAAATGGATAGGCTAACTAAAAGAATTTGAGATACAATCTATGTGTAATTATTATGCAACGGTGATATGCAATTAATTATGTCAAGAGGTGTAACCCTACAGTGGCATCAATACTTATAGGAGGTCATCCAAAGTAATGATGTAAACAAAAAGAACCTGTTAAAATGTTTGAATAACTAACGGAAAGTTGGGACTGAGAGGGGAGGGGTGAATTAGTACGACTAAAAACTTTTAACCATAATTACTGATTAAACCATATATTGTTTTATGTTGATTACCGAGTTCGTAAATTTGAAATAAAAGTAATGTAATTCTTATGAAACCATAACATCAAAAAATTAAACAATTGAGCTCATAACACCATGATTTTGGTAATGGGGAATTCCTTAGTTAGAGGATAAAAACTATGGTAGGGATGACACCCACAACCTTCACTAACTGCAGTATAAAGGGTGCTCTGTTAGAGCTACAAATTTTAGATATTTCTGATAGCTTACCCAGTTAAGATTATTTATAAGACTTTTTAGGTCTACCTGGTTGAAGGATTTTTACAAACTCTACACTTAGAGATGTACCCTGTTAAAGGATTTACAAATATAAGATCGGTTAAGATCTACCTAGTATTGGGATTTTAAAGCTCTCAATACAATAGTATTAATAACTTAACAATGTCTGTAAAAATGCCTCAAATGTAAATGTTTTCACACTCTATGTGCTTTGATATGTGTTACCTTAATTCCCAAATTGTAACAATGTTCTATTCTGCTCTATTGTAGTTGAATTTCTGCTTGGTGCTCTCTACTCTGCTCTTTGTTCTTCAATAACTCCTTTTATAGAAATAACAATAACAACACTCTGGTCCTCCTTCTTTGTATATTCTCTTGTGTCTCTTATACATACAAAATTCATCCAATATATAGATGAGTTTTTCCTCTTAATCTTATGTGTTAGGTACGCTGTAAATTTCTCTTAACCGTTAGATCTTCTTTCCACCTTGGTGACCATGTCACTTTTACCTCAGTACTTGTTGTTTTTCTTGGAAATAAAAAATTTTCATTTTGTCATTTGATCTCTTCCTTAGATCTTCACTCTGATTTATTTGAATTTTTGATCATGTAACAAAATATTATAAATACTTGTATATGCATAATTAATGCTCTAACAATCATTAAATATGATCTAATCATATTTTTATTAACTGTCTCACTCGTTTAAATAACTCCACAATACTCGGTTAAGTTTTCTTCATCACTTGGTGTAATATCGACTCAGTGTACTACTTGTGCTTGGTGTAGTGTGTCACTCGGTAACTATAAGTGTTCGGTGCTCTGTCAACTTTGTGCTTTACTGATTGGCTCGGTGTGCATTATCGACTTGTCTTATCTTTGTCTTTATCCATTTACCGATTGATTTTCCTTGACTCTATGACTTTGTCTATACTAATGACAAAAAAATATGTTGTAGAGATAACAATCTCCCCCTTTGGCATTAGTTGGGCACTTTTGAAAAAAACTTCAAAGTCGTCAAAATTAGTAACTCCCCCTCGAATGTTGCTCTCTATACATTTTTTTTTCATTTTCCACATATATATATTTGTTTTTTTTTCAAGTATATCTATCTCCTTTTTGTGTTTTCTGATAAGCAATATATCTATCCTCCTTTATCTCCCTTTATCTGACTAAGATATATATCCCCCTTTTTGACAAAAAGTGCCAAAAAGTAAAACTTATTAATCAAAAATATGTTTATACCTCTGTTGTATGCTTGATAGTACAATCTCCCATGTATCTTGGAGATTCTGAAGTATAACAATGTATTCTATAATATCTGTAGATAAGCCAACAATGGTGTCCAATTTACTAATATCTGGAAAAAATTTCTAGTTCTTTGACTTTCTTCAAGTGTATTTGCATTGATTGGATATGGGGAATCAACAATACTTATAATTCAAGCAGTTCCAATATAATTTTTTCCTCCTCCATTCTCAATGAGGTTTGAACTCCGATGAGTTCTTGTATCTTTGAGTAGTAAGTCTGTAATGCTCTAGGGTCAGTAATAGTTGCTTAAGCTACTCATTCAGCTCTTTCTCAATATTTGCTTCCTTCTTGATTTCAAGAGTAAAATTTGAAAGAATACAGAACTTTTGAATCAATAAAATTATGGATGTTAGTTTCTTTTAAAATTTACAACATAACTCGAAAAGAGTTACCTTCTCTATGTCATTATCTTTCAATAAATCTTCTATCAATTTCTTCTTCATTATTTCCTTATGAATCTTCAACATATATTTTGTCATATCCTTGTTTGGTTCTTTGATTTGTTGGGCTAAATCACCAACTTGGTCTAGTAGGGAATCAGATTCATCAACAGTTGCTTCAAGAACAATGTCCTAGGGTATGTCCTTAACATGGTCAAGTATATTGACCTTTTTCATTTTTGCAATTAAATTCCCATGTTCAGCGTTTTGAGCTACAATATTAGCATATATAGATAATTCCTTAAGCTTCATCTCATTAGGGTATCCTTTAGGTATTATGATTGGCTTGCTCAAATCAATGATTTGCTTCTTCTTTTTTCTCTTCTTCTTCTCAATCAATCTGCTCTCTCTAGTAGAGTGTTTGGAACATGATTCCTTAGTTGCATCAGGTGACTCCATATGGGTACCGGCTATGCTCTCTTCTACTTTTACTTCTTCTTTCTATTCAACTTTATGTTTCTCCTCATTATTTTCCTTAAGATTTGATTTATGTTGCATTTCACTTTTAGTATATATTGTCTTCTATACATTCTGATTTGTTGCTATGTTAGTATCTTGCTTCTAACCATCGGTGTCAGTTGGGGGTTCCAACTCGGTGTTCTTTCCCTGTTCTGTCTTGATGACCTTAAGTTGTCCATCCTTATCCTTATATGTATCAACTGGTATCTCAGTTTCCATGTATGGTGTATCTAGTACAAACTCAGTATTAACGATATCATCAATTGTATAGCTTTTCACTTGTGTCATGATCGTATCTTTTCTCATCAAAGGTGCATTATAAAAATCCATACACTCGGTATCTTTCATTTATGTATCCATGATGTTAGCACTGTATTCTAAAAAAATTCATATTTCAAAAGTGACTTTTTCCTGCGTTAATGATTTTCAGTTTTGGCATTTTCATGTCAAAAAGTATTAAAAATATGCTTAAGTATTTTAGTGGTCATCTTTCATGTTTAGTTTCACAGTCATGTTGTTTCTCTTAAGTGGTCATTCAACTGTGCAAGTGAGTGAGTAAAGGGATTGTAATGTGGTCGTGCAATTGTGATAGTCTTGAAAAATGTCACCTTAACCATGCAATTGAGTGACGAGGTCATCAAAATGTTTATCGCTCACTTGCCATGTATTTTTACTTAAAGATTTTTAGTCTGCGAGTGTGCGGGTAAGGAAGAAAATTGTGTTGTTGCTTACTCGCAGAGGTAACTTGGTTTAACATTTTATTGTGCGAGTATGTGAATGAAAGGATTTTTGTGTAAATAACTCACTCACTAAGGTATGTCTCATGTTGTCTTTTGTTGTGTGAGTGTGTGAGTCTAGTTCAAGTTAAGTTTTCACTCACTCACTGAGGTTTTTGATCTAACATCTTTTGAACTGCGAATGAGCAACACAGTCTATTTCAATATTTTTCTATTGTTATCGCTCACTTGCCGATTGAAGTCATCTAAAGTTTTTTAGTTTGTGACTAATAATCCAAGGAGAAAGATGGTGTCATCACTCACTTACGGTGGTTGGTTCACTTAATATTTATGATCAGCGAGTGTGTGACAGAAGAGATTGTATTTCATCTCTCAGTCGCCAATAACCAATAGTTAATAATTTTTAAGTTACGAGTGCGCGAGTAAAGGATTTTTATGTTGTCGCTCACTCGCTAAGGCTTATCAGTTAACAAATTTTGGATTACGAGTGAGCGATGTGGCTAATGATATGTTTTCAAAAGGGTTCATCTCTCACTCGTGAGGGTAAAAGATCAAGTCAAAAAAATGTTGCGAGTATGCGACAAGGCCAAAATTCAACCAGTGGTTTAGTCATCACTCACTCATGCAAGTTCAAACATGATGAGATAAAGTGATGCGAGTGCACAACTGAAAGACTAAATAAAATCAACGGCTCTCGCTCACTCATTGGATAATCTTGATTCTAAATAAGGATGTTGTGAGTGTGTGACTGAATAAAAGTAAGATCTTTATCGCTCACTCGCATAGAAAGTTTTGAGTGTCTATTTTGTACAGTGTTCCACGTGTCTTGTTCCCAGTTTTAAATGCCAGAAAGAAAGACATACATAGTTTATTCCATCAAGGATATACAAGTTTGAATTAATGGTAGCACTAGTTGCAGAAGCCAACGGCATGATTTCACAATTGTAAGGAGTTGCAGTAGAGAGGACAAGATGTGGATGTGATGGGCTCTACGTATAACTGATTTGCCTGGATTTTTTACAATTCTCATTTTCTGCTTTTGTGATTTTTTGAGTGAATTGCAGAGCATATTTTCTAAGATCAATTTTCAGAAGGAAAGATGAGTCAGGCTAATAAAAGCGTAGCTTTGAAGGGAAATGGGAAGAAATTAGTTGCAAGGAAGAAATATTCAGATGAATTTGTAGACCTCTTATTGGGAACTTCTAATATAAATAATGCCAACTAGGAAGAATGGAAGGAAAAATGGTGCCAATGCTAAAACTTAGTCACTCTCAACTATTCTGGTAATACTTTGTTTCATTGCTTCTGGAACAATAGGGTTAAGTCAGTCCCTATTTGTAATCCATGGAATATGAATATGGAAAAATTAATTATCTTTGATGTCTACATTGATGTGGATTTGATAAAAGAGCTAGCTAAGAGTTACTATCCATTAGATAGGGTGATTAGGAAGAATTAAAAAGAATCCCTAGTGGCCATAAATAGAAGGACGGTAGCAGAGGTTTTCAAATTTTTGGTACAATATGTAACGAAATTGACCTAGAGAAGATACAAGCTGACTATGAGAAGCAGGAGAAACTCATAAAGAAACAAGAGATGTCGAGGTTCATGCCTAGAGTGGATATAAATCTGGTGATAATTCCAGACAATGTAAAACCTCCATTTGACCTAACTTTCTTCCACAATTATATCAAGTGTACAGTCTATGGTTTGAGCAAAGTGTTGGGTTTTGATGGAGATTCAACTACTCCTACTGACTTGTTGATGATGGCCATGGATATTCAGCATCTAGAGGTCAATACTGATTATGATTATGTAGGTTATGTAGTTGAGGCCATACATACAATATTGGTGGAGATACAACATGATGTGCCTGTGCCTACTTTTAAACACTACTCACACCTGATGTTTCTAATTTTGTATTACAATAGGGCATCTATGGACAAAGATTTAGAATTATTTGATTCAGAGTATGGGGTCAAAATGCCAATTCAGAGATGGACCCAGGTATGGGATAGTGCTTCAATACACTCTTCTTTTGTTTTCTTTCATAATTGGATTGTTGATCCAATTCTAGATATGTTGGGAGTAAAAAGGGAAAGGTTGTCAATTGATGTTAGGAGATTGTTAAGACCATGGAATTTTATTCAGGGCTGGTCTATTAGCCATAATTGGGGTGATTTATTTTTCTTTGATCAGTTCACTATCATTAGGGTTTATGGGTGCTTACATCCACCCCATGTTCTCCCTAAATTTGTCCCACTTAGAATTTCTTTCTTAGAATTTATCAGGAAAATTACTTGGGTAGATAAAGAATTCTTATAAGGGCATAAGAAGGGTACTTTTACCCCTAGGTTATGGGTGGGATTTGACTTTTCTATAAGAAAAATTAATTTTGAACATATCAATGGCTTCTTAAAGTAATATAGAATGCCAGCCACAGTGTCAAGGTTTTGTGACCCAGAACAATTCATTAAGGTAGCTTTGAAAAGTATGACTTCCTAGCAACAGGTGAGAGATCATGAGGCCTTAGATGATGAAGATGTTGTGAGAAATAATATGAATAGATTTGAGTTCTAGGAGAGAAGAAGAAAATGGAAAGACCTCATGAGGGTAGAAGCTGAATGGGAGGAATCATATAGCACTTTTTCTGGATTTTTTCTTGATACCCCATATTTGCAGAGAATTGAGAAAATGTTGGATTCATATGACAACCTGAGGCACAAGTGCCAAAATTCAGTGCTGAAGATGTACAGTCTCAAGGATCCCCACGCATAGTGGCCTTGCATGATAAAGAGCATTTAGAACATCATGAAGAAGAAGAAGAGGCTGGTGAAGAAGCCACTTCTGCTAGGGAACCACCTAGCAAGAAATGAAAAACAAAGGATAAGATGGTTATGGCTAGAAAATGCATGGCCAAGGTTGTGGTCACATAACATGGAAGGTATTTCAGAAAAATCAGAAAACAATTGCAAAAGGTGCCACAGGATGAAGGCTAGGAGAAAGCAAGATGATCGTGAATACAGAAATGGATGAAAGGGTGACGATGGCCAATGAATTCATGAAGGATGATGAATTTATAAAATCAGAAGTATTCAAAAGTTTCCTAATCAAGATGAAACAAAAGGACTTAAGGAAAAACTTGATAATAGGGGAAGGACAACAGGAAAAAAATGAGGAAATTGTAAAGACACTTCAGGAATATGATCCTGAGAGTGAGCTGATCACTGTGGAACATGCTAGGCTCTTGGTGCAAAATAGTGGAGTATTATTGATGCCTGATTGTGATTTACAATCCACTTTTATCATTGATCAAATTAGAAGACAAGAGAATCCCATGTTCAAAATAGAATTTGAGATAGATGATGTACTGAGAGGATCAAATTTTGATCCTAAGTCTAAAACTTTGGCCATTTGGTCCCTTTCCCCTACCACACAAAAGCCTCTGGTCTTGATTATAAGAGAAGAAAGGAAGGAAAACATAATGATTTGGAATCTACAAAACACCATAATACTAAAATTGCTCATTTGATGACCTAGGTTTCATTTATGAACTTGGCTAAAACTGAAGATTTGTCTAAAAGATATGAGCAGAATTTCAGCTAGATGATTGCACTGGCCAAGAAGCATGAATAATTTATGGTTCATAACAATTATTTGGAAGAACAAATAGAGCAATTGAAGAAAGAACTACAAGAAAAGCAAACAAGTGAAGTTCCTCAGGTGGCTGAAAAAGCTAAGGTAAATGCTTCAACAGAGACAAAGGGTGACTTTGCACCAGAAGAAGGCTAGACAAAAGAGCCCTTAAAGGAACAAAATGATAATGTTTTTTTCTATAATTCTTGCCATACTATAGCACCAGGTGGGTGTATTAAAGAAGAATACTTCACTGGTACATACATTGTATGGATCATTACAGGATGCTTCCAAGACTACTGCAGAGGCCATGATATTTCTTGAGCCTACTTTCAAAACCTAGTCAGGAAGGAACAAATTGATAGATAAATTGAAGACAACAATGCTATATAGTGATGATTTCCCTAACAAAGTCACAGAGACCATTGAGATGGTAAATGATGTGAATACTTCTTATGCTTTCTTCAATGGAAAGGGTGAGTTGATAAATAATAAGTTACAGTTGTTTGGTGATCAGTGCCCTGCACTCATTCCCAAAATTTATGATGATGCTGGTGTTCTACAGACATAGCCAAAATGGGAGAAGGAATTTGATAAAATCTAGAAGGCTAAGGATGTAAATAAACACTTAGAGAAAAATACAGATATTGGGTTACTGCAATAAATGGATTGATAATTTGTTCAAGGCTGAGGTGGATTGACAAAGTTCATTGCTTAGGCAAAGACAATTGTAGATGCAAGGTGGATAGAAGCATTGGCCAAGCTAGAGTAGGAGAAAAATTTTGATTGTCCCACCACCAAGGAGGTGAAAAGGTGGGAAGAAAATCTGAAAAGATGAGAAGATATTATCAAAGCAACAACAACTTCTGTTTGACTTTGCAGATCTTTTGCCACCCATGTTCTATTTCTAAGTGGTTATTTTGTTGAAATTAAGTTGTTACAAGATTTATGTAATCTTCTCATGTAGTCCAAAGCTTGTTTCATCCTTAGTTATAAAAGGATTCCAAGACTACTGGGAAAGGGATAGCCATTTTTCATTTGAAATACAATTGTATTGTATAAACTTTGGTTTGGGACAAATATTTGATAAGGGTTTTAAAGTCTACTATTGAGTGTAATGTTTCTTTTTGATATAAATACAAATACAAATCCATCAACAATTTCTAAACTTATGATGAATACTTGTCTTCATTTATGTACTTTGAGTGTTTCTTAAATTGAGTGATCAAGGGTTGTTCAATTTATGTCTGTCAAGTAGATTGTGAAGTTATCTCAGGGTTTCTTTTAAGGAAAGATTAAAATGCCTTTAGGATTATTTTAGTAAAACTTGAAGTGAGATATGAATTTGATGATTATTTTAGCATATGGGTGAGAGTTGATAAATAAGGTATATATGTTTTCAGTTTCAGATCTATAGATGTTTATGAGTTTATATTCATGCCAAGTGGTTATAAATATTTAGAGTGACTCCATACCCTAGGATAAGCATTAGTCTATTATTCAATTGGAGTGGATGACTATCATTATCAAATTGATCTTTACTATTCTATTATAATTTGTCAAATAAATGTTACAGAAATTAGAATCTGTAATTCCACTGTGCACTTAATGGAACAAATGTCATAATTTGAATATCCCAAGTGAAGAAGGTAAACCCACCTGAGGTTGTGGAACTCAAAGTGTAGAGGGTTTGAAAACCCTCTTTCTATCATTCTATTTCTTGCTTGATCAGTGTTTGGGATAATAGAGAAAGTTTACTACAAGTATTTTATGTGTTAGCAAGAAAAGGAACTGACAAAAAATGGCGACTCTACTGGGGATTTCAAGGAAGAAACACATTTAAAGGTTAGTTTGAAGCTCTCTTTTCATGAAAGTTAAATCCTTGAAATCCAGTGTATGAAATCACAAGTTTTATGTCGTATCTCATTATCATATTCTTTACTGTCATTTTTAAAGTGAAATCTCGTTATTTGTATTCCTAATAAGATTTGGGTGGCGACTCTGAGTAATTGGTTATAGTGTTTCTAAGGGAAAAATTAGCAGATCAAGTGTTAGGGGATTTCATTTTGGATAGGATGTCAGAGGGTGATGTTCCTAAAGCTCCTAGAAGAAATTATTCTAGGAAGGGAGAATCTCATAGTAATACTTCCTGGAAACCTAGGTCTGTAGGTCCAAGTCAACCCTTAGGTACTATCCCAGAGAAAGAGATTACTATACCCTTGAATTCTGAATCTAGCAATCTTGGTTATTATGATGATTTTTTTGGTGCCCCTACATCAGAAAGTGTATTACAATAGAAGGGGGTAACATCAAACCAATACACGGGGAATTTTTCTCCAAGTTCGTTAAATATCCCTTATGAATGAGTGGAAAATCAAGGGGAGGATAATTTGATGAATATATATGATTCTTCAAGTTCTGAAATAGAAGAAGTCCTTAGGGACACTAACCTTTTGAAAAAGGAATTAAAAGAATTAATTATTATCAAGCAGAGAAATGATAATGCTAGAGAAGATAAAATCGTAAATGTTATTATTGAGAGAAAAGGTTTGAAGAAATGGGTTGCCCAATTGAAATTGGAAGATCAAGGTGCAAAAGATGGATTTCATGGTTTGAATAGATAACTTTTTGGTGATGTATATACCATGAGAAAAGAGTGCCAAGAGAGGGAGCACTTGTTGAAGAAAAGTGATTCTGAAAATAAGGAACCTGTATTGAGCCAGGTTCTTACTTATGAAACTTAGAGAGCTCCTAAGGGTCAAACCTCTTTACAAGATACACTAGAAACTAATTCTAGATAGACAACTTCTAATAGAGGAAAATAAAAAGTTAATGGCGTACAATTTGCAAAACCTAAAATTGAAGAAGGAAAATCTTAGAATATTTTCTCACTTGATATGGAATTGGAGATGGATAGAAAGGCCAAAGATGATATTGATAAACAATTGGAGAAGGCAAAATTAGAAGTTGCCTCTGCAGAAATGAGAAGAAAGATTGCTTTCTTAAATTCCTCCACTCACACAAATGTGACAAGTAATACTACTTCAGCTTCTCAAACCATGTCTGGATTTAATTCCAAGATTCAAAATATTAGTGCTAATGTTAATGCCCAGATATCAGGTGCAACTCAAGGAGTTGCATCACAGTCAGGAGGAAGTGGACTGGGTGGCACTGGTGAGGCCAATTTAAGGCCTATTTGGTTTATGATTTCACATGTTTTTATGGTTAGGACTTGGAAACTTCATGAGTTTTTCATAGACTTATTTAGACTGCTTATGCTTTAAAAATACTATATGTGTGTGTGTGTGTGTGTGCGCGCACTTTAAGTTTAATGAATATGTTGTGTGTGTGTGTGTGTGTGTGTGTTACAAGGTTATGTGGAATGAAATCTTGTATCTTTTCATCTTTCATTAGTTGGGTATTTCTTCCTGTAGCCATGTGATAAGAGAAAAATTTAATGTAGAAAAACTTATTATGAATTCTATCTTGGATATGTGTTGCGATTTTTGCATGTGCACACTAATCTCTTGCAGGAAATGGCAAGTTAGTAGGTGAAGAAGAATTCAGCATCAGAAGATGAAGTGGTGCCATAAAGTTGAATAACTATTTTGGGACTCATAATGACTCCACCACTTTTAGTCAGTAGTGACTATCGTTGCGGACTGGGTCAATGCGATTAGCAGNATGTGCACACTAATCTCTTGCAGGAAATGGCAAGTTAGTAGGTGAAGAAGAATTCAGCATCAGAAGACGAAGTGGTGCCATAAAGTTGAATAACTATTTTGGGACTCATAATGACTCCACCACTTTTAGTCAGTAGTGACTATCGTTGCGGACTGGGTCAATGCGATTAGCAGCAATTGTGGAGTAAATCCAATAGTCATAAATTCCAAGATTCATGCACAACTGAATGCAACTTACTCCTACATTAAATGATGTTGTTCTTGTATCTTAAAAATTGTCATATCCCTGACGTTGGAGAATCCTAGTTTTAGGGAGTTTTGTTTTAAGTTGTTGTTAAATAAGTTGGAGTTTTAGATTCCTGAGTTAGATAGTTTTTGCGAGAAATCCTTTTGTAATCCAACAATAGATAACTAAAATTATGTTGCTACATTTTGTACTTATGCTTTATGAATGAATGTTTGATATCTTCAGTTCTTAATCTCTGAGTTTTTATTCATTCACTCTTCCATGGGGGGCCACGCGGGAGTTGAACTTGGTTCATAGTTAAGTAGGATTTAGTTTTAAGTTTTGCTGAAGTATTTAGAACCTTATTGCTCCTACAACCATTCAATAATAGAACTATTGGTTATTTCTCACAGCATAAGTAAATAGTTAGTTAGTTGTTTGTAGCATGTTTCCAAAACTCTAGATTAAATTGTTGTTCCACTTCCTAACTTAGTATTTCATTCATTATTTTCATTACATAAGTTATGATGACACTTGAGATGGATTAGAGCACATACCTTGCAAACATCATTTCAAGCTTACATCCATGGTTGATCATTCAATGAGTTTAGTATGTTATTTATAGTATGATATTTAGCACTGTTTTGTCACAGAGCCACTATAAAAAGGATGTCCAATCCTTATTTACAAAGGTATTATACTGACTAGTCATTTTTGGCACCACTGTCGGGGATGGTGTCAATCTAATCTAGACTGGAGTCATTGTCTTAGTTTTAGTTCTGCATTATTTTGTATGCATAGAAGAAGAAGAAGAGATCATCTTGGGAGATTCCTTCCTCACAATATCCAGGTTGAACCATTCGATATCTTTAATCCTAAGCTGAGGAACCCCAATTTGAGAACGTAGAAGAAGAGGAACCATTTGAAAACCCATTTTCTGATGCACATGAACAACTATCTTTACCATCATCTTTTGAAGAGTCATTACATTTGAATCAACTTTTTGTTGAACCTGAGTATCAGGACAATCCATTCACTCTAGTTATTTATTAGCCATGATAGCCAGGTCCTCCTCCAAGGATGGCTCAACCTACCTTTCCTTTCCCCATCCCTACTCAACATGGTAAACAAAATCTAAAAAACATACCTGCCTCTGCACTTCCCAAATTTTATGGCCTTATTATTGAAGGCCTGGAAACCTTCCTCTTTGAATTTGACATCCTCTGTAGGATTTATGATTAATTAACTGATGCCCATAAGCTGACATTGTTTCCATCTACTCTTAAAGAAGCTACTCTAATATGTTTCATGGGGTTAGGACCCAATATTATAGGAGATTGGGATGCAATGAGAAATATGTTCCTATAAGATAAGAAATTTAGATGATGTGTTTTGTTATTTAAATGTAAAGGAAGATAAGATGTTCTGTTTAACCTCAAATACACAAAGGAAGGATCCAAATTGATTAACCCCAAAGGAAGGGTCAATGCATAAATGAATCAATCGATTAGAAATAAGAATAAAGAGGAAGACCTTAGATTCCATTTTTATAAAAGAGAATATGTGATAGATTTAGGAAGATTAAAAACTTTAATTGAAATGAATTGAAGAAAAGTACTAACCTCAAAATGCTATAGATCTTAAGAATTTTGTTTTTGGTGCTTGCACTGAGTTTTTGGAAAATTTTCAACTGGATCTGGAATAGAAACGTAGAGATGAACAAAACCCAGAAATCTTTTTCTAATCTGGCTCAATTCCAATTTTGACCCAAAAGTCAATGTCACCTTTGACCTAGAATTTCTAATTCCAACCCAGAATTTTTGATTCTGACCCTGAACAAAATGTCGATTCTAACCCAGAAATGAATGTTACCTTTGACCCAGAATTTCTGATTCTGACCCAGAATCTCTGATTCTGACCCAGAATAGAATGTTGATTCTGACCTAAAGTCTTTGACAAAAAATCTATTTTCGGATCCCGATAGTTTGCCAAAAAGGGTATCTGAATCTGCACTCCAATTCATTGTTCTGAACCTGTCCCTGCAAGAAAAATGGTTTGTTTGTTGGGGGGGTTTACCGTGGTCAAACCCCAGTTTTAGAATTAACCTCAAAGTATAATTGAAATTGCATAAATAAAACAAAGTAAATGAACAAATTCACCTTGCTTGTATAGAAACCCTTGTGGCAGATTCGAACCCGTGGATCCACAAGTATGTATACACCAAATGGATGTAGAATGTAGAATTTTAGATGTAGGATATCTCAAATCAATTAATTTTAGATCTTCAACACCAATCTTGAATGGATCTTGGAATAGGAAGAGGCTTGGAGGAATACGGATGGAGAAATCTTCAACAAGAGGGCTCCATAGAGCTTGAATCCTTCAATGGATACCAATGGATCTCCTTGATTAATTGAGTGCTTGAAATTATTTGAATGCTTGAATGCTTGATAGTAGATTTTTTCTTCAATAGATCATACATAGAGTTGTCTTAGATTGTTCGTCCTTATGCTTCAAGTCTTAGAGAAAATGAGAGGAGAAGGCTTGCTTATATATGAATCTAGGGCACAATCTTCTAGAGAGGCCTACATAAGAGAATTAAATTCCAATTAGACCTATATCCCTAGAAGTGGAACTATATTAAATATAATTTAAGAATCATCACTTCAAAAACCGAAACAGCCGACCCGAAAGTGAGAATTAAACCTTTTCGAAGCCCGACATCTGAAAACCCCGGAATCATGAAATCTGGACCTTGGGTCGGAAAAAAGGTTGATTCTGACCTAGGTCAAGGTTTAGGTCAACCTTGAACCATAAAGGTTTATTTTGACCCTAAGGTCAAAAGTATCAATTTGCAGTTTAGGGTGCTAGAAACAAGCTGGAGAAAAGCAAGAAATGGGGCAGAACAGGGGAAAAGGCCAGATCCAAGTCAGAGACCCATTCAAGGTGCTTGACATGACCCCAAACCACTTACTTAGAAGGATAAACCAGTCTGCAATGGAAGTGCTTCCATTTTCTAACTATATAGTTCCTTTCTAAGTATAAGGAGTATTGTAGGGGTCATGATTTAAAGGGAGATGACATTTTCAAAATGTCACAAAAGGAGGATGAGACTTTGGAAGATTATGTCTCAAGGTTTATGTTTAACCTACAGCATAATATACAACATCAGTTGAATGAGGAGTCACAAAAACATCTTTTCCTGAAAGGTGTAAATGATGGAAGTATTGAGGCCTTAGACCTTATCGCGGGAGGAGACATCACTCAGAACAATTGGGCTGACATAAATAATATATGTCTAAACTATTCAAGGGATATTGTTAAGAAAGGTAGAGGAATAAGAGATTTACCTCATAAGTCCAATGGTTCAGGGGTATCTAAGATGGAATTGTCCAATCTTCTATCTGATTTCAAGCAAGACATCATTAATGATGTTGTCACTCAGCTGGAAAGCATGCAGACAAGAAGGAAAAAGGAAGACGTTGATGCTATGTTAGTTGAATATTGTATGCATTGTAGAGAAAGGAAAAGAAACTGCAAATGCAAGACTGTTGCAAGTTTGGAGTCCCAACCAATGCCTATTAAATTCAAAGTTGTTGATGAAAATGGATAAGTGTTCTATGTTTCTCAACGCAGACCATGGGCCCAAAGACCAGGTATGCCACAAGACCCTCTCCAAAATTATAGCAACAATAGTTAATGGAAAATTTACTATAATATGGGTTCCCAAGGACTTAGTGGGCATAGAAATTGGTAGCAACCTCTGCAAGGTTGGTTGTAACCTCAGCAAGGTTGGCAACAACCCCAGTAGGGTTGGTAGAAACCTCAGAAAGGTTGGCTGCAACCTCAGCAAGGTTGGAAGCAACCTCAAAAGGGTTGGTAGCAACCTCAGCAGGGTTGGAAACAACCTCACCAAGGATGGAAGCAGCCTAATTGGTGGTCTAACCAATCTAATCAGTAGGCCTTAATGCCACTACCTCAACAGAAGGCTATAATTCCTCCTCCTATAGCCAATAGAAATCTACCTAAGAAAACCCATCTACCAGATCATCCTAATCCTAATCCTAATAACAAGCCACCAGCTTAGCAACAAATCTATGCCATCTCCTTGAATGATATCCATCTAAGGTTAGGAGCCACTCTTCTTTCGCCTCAAAAACCTATAATAACAGAAGTCAAAGAACCCCCTACTGAAAAATAGGATGTGACAACTCCACACACCTCTCCTGCAGACAAATAACCCTCATTCCCTCAAAGGTTAGTAGACCAAGCTGACCCCTTAGAGAACCAAGCAGTAGAGGATTTTCTCAACCAGCTGAAGCATATGACAGTAAAAATACCATTACTAGATGCTATCAAAGAAGTTCCTATTTATACTAAGGCCATTAAGGAAGCTTGCATAAAATAGTCAGGGAGAAAGAAGAAGAATCCTAAAACTATTCATGTCTTAGGATAGTTGTCTGATATTATGTTGGAGAAGTTGATTGTACCCAAATATTCTGACCCAGGGAGCCCTGTAGTTACTGTCACCATTCATGGAATGCAAGTACAAAATGCCTTATTTGATTTGGGTACATCTATAAATGTAATTACAAAAGAGGTATTGTCTCAATTGCATATTATTGTCCTTAGAGAAACGTCAACCATACTACAACTTGTTGATAGTTTTACTATCAAACCAGACAGGATGATAGAGGATATCATAGTTATATTGAACTCTTGGGAATACCCAATAGATTTTGTTGTCCTTTCCCCCAAAGCTAATATGGGGGTATCCTCTAATCCTAGGGTGACCATGGTTAGCTACTATAGATCCTTTCATAGCATGTAGGTCAAGGAAGATGACAATATCTAATGGTATCCATACTAAGAACTTGACCCTATATTCCCCTGCTCAACTTCTATTGCAAGATGATCAAGTAGTCTAGCCAGATTTAGGAGATGTTGAATCATAATTCAACTCAATCCATCAGCTTAGTATGATAGGCAGAGATCCATTTGTAGCCTCTCGATAAGATGATGAGGTAATCTCATCCATTGTCATGAATGAATATGGAGTAGACTCTCAGTTGTGTTCACAACCGGACTATATCCTGGAAACTATTATGTTGCCACCAAATGCACCTCAATGCTCAACATCCTCGCAATTTATTCATTCATTATTACCACATGAGATGGATTCTTCTCCACTTGATCATATATCCATGATGGATAAGATAATTAACATCAAAGTTAGTCCAGGGAAAGAGTTGAATGTCAGTAGTGCTTTGTCACTACCACGTCAAAAAAATATACTGAAGTTTCTATAGGAAAATAAGAAAGCATTTGCCTGGGATTATATAGACATGAAAGGATTGGATCCTAAACTTTGTACTCATAGGAGAGTTAATCTTGTCTTAAGAGACATAGTTAAGATAGAACTGCAAAAGTTTTTAAACGTTGGTTTTATCTACCCTATCTTTGATAGCCAATGGGTTTCACCCTTAGTTATAGTGCCAAAGAAAGGAGGGAAATGGAGATTTTTTTTATAATATAGGGAACTAAATTTAGCTACTAAGAAAGAACATTTTCCATTTCCATTTATAGATCAAGTTCTTGATAATTTAGCTGGCAAGAAATATTTCTCTTTCCTAGATGGTTTTAGTGGTTATAATCATATCCAAATAGCTCTAGAAGACCAGGAAAAAACCACCTTTACATGTCCATGGAGAACCTTTGCATACTCATTCTTACCTTTTGGCTTGTACAATGCTCCAACCACTTTCCAAAGAGCTATCATAAGTATTTTTTTTTATATATCTGTTGTCTATATGGAAATTTACATAGACAATTTTACTGGCTATGGGAACACTTTTGAAGAAGCTAAAGACAATTTGGAGAAAGTACTCAAGAGATGCCAAGACTACAATATTTCTCTAAATAGTGACAAATGTTTCATAATGATGGAAGAAGTTGTTTTGTTAGGTCATTTCATTTCATCACACGATATTCAGGTAGATCCAGCAAAGATTGAGGTAATTAGCACCTTGCCCACACTAGAAAAGAAAAAGGATGTCAGAAGTTTTCTTGGACATGTTGGATATTATAGGAGATTTATCAAGGATTTCAGTTAAATTGTAGCACCTCTTTATAACTTGTTGAAGAAGGATTCTGAATTCTCTTGAGATTCTGAGTGTGACAAGTCCTTCCTACAGCTTAAGGAGGTTCTAACAAAAGCACCACTATTGAGAAGTCCAAATTGAGGATTGACATTCCATATTCACACGAATGCCTCATACTGTGCCAAGGAGCAGTGCTTGGACAAAAAGTGGAAGCAGTAGAGCATGCCATTTATTTCATCAATAAAAACCTACAAGGATCAGAATTAAACTATACTATGACAGAAAAGGAATTGCTTGTAGTAATTTATGCACTGAATAAGTTCAGGCATTATATTACTGGTTATGAGATATTTGTGCATACTGATCATTTATCCATCAATTACTTGATGAATAAGTCTTCCAAATCAGGGAGGTTGGCTCAATGTTTACTTCTTATGAAAGAGTTTAATATCACTATTGTGGACAAGTCGGTAAATGCCAATGTAGTAGCTAACTTTCTCTCTCACTTGTGTGTTCCTGATGATCCTACAGCCATTGATGATAGTTTTCCAGATGAGCATCTTTTTCTATTATCAGCACAAAATCCATGGTATGTTGACATTGCAAATTACCTCACCACATGTAGGAAACCAACTCACTTCTCTTCCAAATAAAGGAAATTGCTAGCAGAGAAAAGTTTTACCTTTTCTTGGATTGTTGGATTTATGTTTTACACCAGTTCAGATCAAATCATGCATAGATTCATAAGAAAAGATGAAACTTATGATATCCTTCAGGCATGTCATGATGAGTCATGTGGAGGTCATTTTGCAGAAAAGAGAACAACATTCAAAATCTTAACCACTAGATATAATTGGCCAACTCTCCACAAAGATGCAGCTAAATACTCAAAGAAATACGATCAGTGCTAACAAATGGGAAGGCCTACTAAATCAGATGAGATGCCCCTGCAGCCTCAGGTAGTTGTAACACCTTTTGAAAAATGGGTAATTGACTTTGTGGGACCAATTGAGCCTGCTTCCCAAGGTAAATCTTATATTTTGGTCTGCACTAATTATGTCACCAAGTGGCTAGAGGCTAAACCTATGAAGCATCCTAGGGATAATAATGTTGCCAAATCTTTATACAATTCATTTTCACAAGATTTGGTGTAGCTAGGGAGTTAGTATCTGACCAAGGAGCTCAATTTACTTCAAACCTCATAGCTTCTTTAATGGAGGAATATAAAATTTGGCATGGAAAATCATCTCCTTACCATCCGCAAGCAAATGGCCAGGTCAAAGTAAAAAATAGGGAACTTGAAGCCATCCTTACCAAGACAGACTCAATTCACAAGAGAGATTGGGAAACCAAGCTTCTTGAAGCACTCTAGGCTTATAGGACCACTTGGAAAACTACAATAGGATTCACGCCATTTCAGCTAGTCTATGGTAAGTCTGCTATGATGCCTATGGAATTTGAACATAAAACTTTAAGAACAGCGTTGGAACTCAATATGGATCTTACCAATGCCCAAAAGGAGTGCATTCTAAACCTAGATGGACTCGATGAGTGGAGAAAATCTTCCTTATCTAACACAAAATTAGTGTAGCAACAACGAAAATAATGGCATGATAAATTCAGCAAGGATAAGCAATTTGTATTTGGTGACTGGGCTCTCCTGTATGATTCAAGATATTAGCACTCCTGATAAGTTTCAAACATGGTGGTTAAAAACCTATGAGATCATTGTTGTTTTCCCAAATGGTGTTGTTGAATTGTCCACTGTTGATCCCGTACGCTTCAAATTACTAGTCAATGGGAAAAGGCTTAAGTTGTGCCATAAGCCTCAGAGGAAAGAAGAGTTCCTACAGTAGTTTCAATTCAAAGATGGCCATGGGTCTCCTATAGAAAATGTCTATGAGCAATCCGCTCATATTCATTCTTCTATTTAACTGTTCACATCACTCCATAATAAATACTTTCATCATGAAATTAATTTCTCTGTAATGAATTCCATCTCATCATTTCTCATCTATTCACCCATCCACCTCATAATTTCTCCTCCAACGGATGACACTGTCATGCTGTCGTCAGTACCTTGTCAGGTTTATATACACTATTCATGGTATTAATTTCATTAATTTATTTTTCAATGGCTACGCTATTGTCACATGTGCAATTTTGGGACTAATTGCTCAATTAAGTTAGGGGGAGCAATCATATTTTTGTTTTATGTGTCTATGTAATTATTTTATGCTATTATTTTAAACCATTTTTGCATGCTTCTTGACAAATTTAGTTTTTGCATGATGTGACAACCTATAAGGAACTATTTATTTTGCACATAATTTGCAAAGGTGGCTAGTACGAGAGTCTGAGAATTAATTATGAATAGTTAATTCATGATATGTTTTAGATTTGCACTCATGTTTCCTTAAGAGCCTAAAGTTTAGAAACTCCAGAACTTTCTGCATTTGAAATTGCCTGTAGCTTCACATTTCAAGCATTCTCTGAAAAATCCTTGTTGTAGTTTGTTTGGATTTTCTACAATTGTTTTGTGTAATTTGGTACTCTACGAGATGGGTGGTGAATTGACTCGGTGTGAGCCTACAGTCCATGATATTCTGTTGAATGATCAAGCATGCATGCTGCATTTTCAAGCCAAGGGTTGGCTTGATTACATATTGAAACTCATCAGTTGGGATGGTGAAGTAGCATCATATTTTTTAAGTACACTTAATGGTGGAGTAGCCATGGTTAAAGCGTTAAGGGTGTCATTTACTCAGACAATTTTGGCCAAAGTCATGGGGTTCCCATAGGAGGGAGAGGAATTTTTAGAAAGTTTTGATCTAACAACTGCTAGAGTGCAGTTTACCCTGCATACAGACCCATTGCTAGATATTGATAAAAAGAAAGGTACAAGCAGGTTATATTTGATAGATCTTTATAAGAAATGTGCAGTCTCTATCATAAAGTATTTTACCTGTGAAGGTCGGTAGACATTCCTACATTATGTCCATTTCAACTTCTTCAGTTTCTTGCGGCATGATAATCGACCTATGAATGCACCCAGTTTCTTATTCCATATTTTGAAGAAGAGAGCTTCACTTGTGTAGGAAGGTAAGCCTAACATTTTCTCTCACCACTATTCAATTAAGTTAATTGTGGAAAAATATTTGAGAGAACAATCAGATATGTCATGGGAGGATTTTCTTTTGGGAGAGTTTGAGAACCAATCTTAAGCCGTATAAGGTAGAGAGTTGGGAAGAGGGTTCAAACTAAGCATGGGGTTATTAAAATTTTTGAAGAACTAGAACCAATGTCTTCTTTAGGAAGAAGTTCTAGGTGTAGGAACCCTAAAAATTATCATAAAGCCTCTACATCTGGATCAGTCTAGAATAAAGGCAAGAAGAATATTTTTGAAAAAAATACTACTTCCCCATCTATAAAAACTAGAGTACCTATGAGAATAGAAAATGATCGAAGAAAAATTGCCTCTAGTTCTTGTCGAAAGACAAAATAAAATTTTTTTGCATCTCCAACCACTCCTAGGAAGCAGAGAATTCCTGATAAAGAAAAAGAAACCCCATTGAGAAGAAGTTGTAGAAGGAAACAAAATGTGTCCATAGATATACCACCAACAAAGTCATTTGCTGACCCTAAAATATATGAGCTAGGTGAGCTAAGAATAGATGAACCTAGACATAATCAGCAAGAATTTTCTGGTTTGTTTCCTGAAGCTGAAAAAGAGTAGTCCCCTATGGGAAGAATGAATGAAGAATGCATAGTAATTGGGGATGATTCCAGTTCTGATGAGCAAGCCTTTGGGTTTCAGAGGAAGGGCTCATCTTCCAAAGGACTTCAAATTTTTTATGTCCTCATTGACTGAGACAATGACATCATGTCAGAGGACTGCTTTTCAATGGAAGAAGACATGCTAGAATCACCTCCTGCGGTAACTAGAAGGAATTTATTTGAAGAAGATTCTAATGTTAATATGAGTTTTGTGAATGAAATGGTTGAACAGCTATTAAATCAGGGATTGGATGCATTGGCCACAGCTTCTCAGTAGTGTGGTAATTCTGAGAGGTCTATGATAATATGGATAGACCCCACAAAGGATAAGAATCCAAGTGATGATAAGTCAGTTGTTCCACAATTAGCAGGGGAAAACCCCAGTGCAAATACTTTGTCAGGTGCTTCTTGTCATGTGTTATTATTTTCTATTATTTTTCATCTATCTAACTAGTTAGTTATGGAAAGGGAACAATGGAGATAGCAGAAGAAATATATGAATCAAGTCATTGACCGACATTATCAAGAACTCCTGGAAAAGGAAGAGGAAGTGGAGCAACTTCATGTGAAGCTTGGTAAGGTAACATCAATTATACCTGAGTTAATGAGTTGTCGATATCCATCTGCTGTATATGACATATTCCTTAAGGAAACATTTTTAAACTATCAAATGAATTGTATAATGAGACATAAGTCTCCATTGTTGAATGATCCCCTTGAGTTTTTTTGGGCTTTTCATAGCTCTCCTGTAGCAATACAAAAAAATTTATGTGAGATTTTCCTCTGTAATCTTGCAATACCCATTGATAGGGACTAGAATCCCTTGTTGTATGTTGGGGATATACAGTAAAGATCCCTTATGTCCTGGATCCAAAATGAAATAAGTTGGGAGTCCCAAGCTAAAGTTTATAGGGAGTTGGAAGAAGAAATTCCTCTATACCTAAGACCAGAAGCCAAAGATCCTAAAACTTATTACTATGACTGGCTGAAATTTTCTCAATCAGATTCAGGGAGTAAAGTCATTTATCCCCTCAAAAATGCATATTTTGATGAGTACGTTTGAATGGATGAAGCTGAGTTGCCTGAGCTTGCAAACTCAATATAGTGGCATTGGATCAGCATGACTGAAGAACTAAGGAACAAGGATTCACATTCGCCTCTCAACTTCAAAATGGAGATTAGTGAGATCCATGGTATATCACATTAGGCAGAGTGGGACAGAGTTTCTGGATTCCACTTACCTTTCAACCACCCTTTCTTATTTCCCATTTATTGGAAAATTCAGAGAACTTGGATGACTATGATATGGCAGGGGAAGTAAGGAGGTGGGAGAAACATAGGGACACCAAAGGATTCTATTGGAGCTATGTAGAGGGAGGTAAAAGGAAAAGATGGGGGAAATGATGAGGCCAATTTAAGGCCTATTAGGTTTATGACTTCACATGTTTTTATAGTTAGGACTTGGAAACTTCATGAGTTTTTCATAGACTTATTCAAACTACTTATGCTTTAAAACTGCTATATGTGTGTGTGCACTTTAAGTTTAATGAATATGCTATATATATATATATATATATTACATGGTTATGTGTAATGAAATCTTGTATCTTTTTGTCTTGCATTAGTTGGGTAGTTCTTCAGGTAGCCATGTGATAAGAGCAAAATCTAATGTAGAAAAACTTATTATGAATTCTATCTTGGATATATGTTGCGATTTTTGTATGTGCACGCTAATCTCTTGCAGGAAATGGAAAGTCAGCGGGCGAAGAAGAATTTAGCATCAGAAGATGAAGTGGTGCAATAAAGTTGAATAACTTTTTTGGGACTCATAATTATTCCACCACTTTTGATCAGTAGAAGCTATCCTTGTGGACTAGGTCAATGTGATTAACAGCCATTGTGGAGTAAATCCAGAAGTCATGAATTCCTAGATTCATGTGCAACTGAATGCAACTTACGCCTACATTAAATGATGTTGTTCTTGTATCTTAAAAATCATCATATCCCTGACGTTGGAGAATCCTAGTTTTAGGGAGTTTTGTTTTTAAGTTGTTAAATAAGCTAGAGTTTCATATTCCTGAGTTAGTTAGTTTTTGCGGGAAATAATTTTGTAATCTAGCAATAGAGAATTACAATTTTGTTGCTACATTTTATACTTATGCTTTATGAATGAATGAATGAATGATATCTTTAGTTCTTAATCTCTGAGTTTTTATTCATTCACTCTTTCGTGGGGGCCCATGTGGGAGGTGAACTTAGTTCATAGTTAAGTAGGAGTTAGTTTTAAGTTTTTCTGAAGTATTTAGAGCCATGTTGCTCCTGCAACCATTGGGTAACAGGACTGTTGGTTATTTTCTACAGCATGAGTAAATAGTTATTTTATTGTTTGTAGCATGTTTCCAAAGCTCTAGATTAAATTTTTGTTCCACTTCCTAACTTAGTATTTCCTTCAGTATTTTGATTACATAAGTTATAATGACACCTAAGATGTATTAGAGCATATACCTTATGGACATCATTTCAAGCTTATGTCCCTAATTGATAATTCAATGAGTTCAGTATGTTATTTTAGTATGATATTTGGCACTATTTTGTCATAATGTCACTATAAAAAGGATGTCCAATCCTTAGTTACAAAGGTATTATACTAACCAGTCAGGCACTGTTGGTCATCAAAATATAGGGATTGGTAGTAGTGGTCACAATCTTGGCACAAATTTTTAGAGAAGGCCTATTCATTTAGAAAGATATAGGCATTTTTTTTGATGGTATCCTAGGCCAACCAAATGCTATCCCTAATGAGGTTAGAGATAAGATTCCCAAACTTAGAGGGAATAATGCTATAATAGGTGAAGAGCATCTGAAAGTCTTCACTGATACAATGAATTATTATGAAGTTGAAGATGAGGACGTCATGATGAAATTATTTGTGCAGTCATTAATTGAGGATGCAAGAGATTGGTACCAAGGATTGCTTGATAATAGTATCTATTCATGGGATGAGTTTATTAGATGTTTCAAAGAGCAGTATGGTGAGAAGATAAATTCTAGTTTCATGTTGAATGAATTCAACAACATGAAGAAGTTTCCAAATGAGAACATAGTTGAGTTCAACATAAGATTTCAAAAGGCTATGTCTAAATTGTTTCAAGTCTTGAGATTGGATGAGAATTCCTAGCTCACCACATATTTTAATGCTTTGGATGGAAAGAAAACTTACTTGCTGAGGGATAAAGATCCTCATTCCATTAGGGATGCCTATAAAATGGCCATAAACATAGAAAGTAATAGGAGATCTTTTGGAAAGCTTGGAAAGAGGGATGAAAATAGACTCTAGAAAGAGTCAAAACCATATTCCACCAAGAATTTGAAAGAGGAAGATAAAATGGACACACTAGTAAATGTGGTGAAAGACCTTGCTACTAAAGTAGACAAAAATGAAAAGGGATTTCAAAATAATAGGCAGCAGTATCAATGGCAAGAGAAATCTTATAGGATGCATGAATTTCCTTACAAAACTAATTGGAAGGATGGAAATCTTGTCCCAGAGGAATCAAGTGATACCAAAAATAAAGATGTGCCTGATCTGTTGAAAAAGAACAACACACACAATGTAGAGAACACTCCCTGGTGTATGGCCTGCAATATGCCTCATTCCCCTTTTCAGTGTGTTGTAGCTCAAGGTATGACAGAATCACATGAGAATGTTGGAACACAAGAAGGAAAAAATGATAAAAAGCCTTTAGTAAACATGTGTGGCTTCGCTATTGAAGAGGATAATGGTGAATCAGAAGAAAATGTGCAATTCTCAGTAAATTGTGCAAATACTAATTTAGAACATGTTCATCTTTGGAGGCTTAGTGATGAGGAGGTAAGATATCTTACCATTTATGCGGTGACTCGGGAAAGAAGTTTATACCACCTTTGAAACAGACAAGTTGATCAAGGTGAAGGCAAGCCTAGTTCAATTTTTATCAGAGAAGTCACAAATGAAGAATTTGCACAAGATGTAGATAAAGAAAAAGAAAGAAAGACAGATAAAGAAGAATCTAAAGAGACTCATGTCAAAGGAAGTAAATTTACCTTTGCAAATGAACAAAAAACAAGACAACCCAAGGATAATAGAGGTAAAAATTCTTCAGAAGCTATCCTGAATTTTCCAAATGTTGACATGAAATAAGCTTTATCTCAAATGAAGGTGTATGTTCCCTTAGTTGAGATGTTAAAAATAAAAGAACACTGAGAAGTTTCCTTCTCATTACTTTCATCTTTACCTAATCTACCTCATACAATTGATTTGAATTGTGATTCAAGACAAAAGAAAGAAGAACAAGATGAACCCCCAATATGTTTTGGAAGTATAGTCACCCAAGAGCCCTATCAGATTGATCCTTTTTATGTAACATTGCTTGTGAATAATATGTTGTTAAAAAAATTTATGATAGATTCTAGAGCAGTTGCTAATGTGATGCCTTATAATGTGATGAAGGAGTTGGGTTTGAAAGTTGACACTTCTTTTGGTAGATGTTATGCTATGGATAATAGGGAAGTTCCTATAATTGGAACTCTGAAAGGTATTGAGGTCAAACTTCCTACATTCCCTGAGGTTATTTTCAAAATGGATGTTTTTGTGGTACACACTCACCCCCACTTTGGCATGTTGTTATCAAGGCAGTGGGCTATAATAGTAGGAGGACATGTACAGTTGGATCTGTCCTTTTCTACCATTTCTATGAATGGAAGTGAGGTTAAGTTATTTTGTGAGCAAAGAGATCCAATATTAGTTGAAAATTTTGATCCAAACATGCTCAATTTTTTGTTGATGTGGATATGCAAAACTTCAGAGTTGAAAAGATTCAACCTCAATTGAGAAATACTGATCCCATAATAGAAGAATTGGAATTGCAACATGGGTTGTTGCAAATGTACTTTGATGGAGCTTTCTCAAAAGAAGGGTCAGGGGCTGGTGTTTTATTTGTATCTCCATTAGTTATTACCTTCAATGCTCCTTTTTGTGGGCATTTTAATGTAAAAATAATAGAGTTGAGTATGCATCATTATTATTGGGGTTAGAAGTTGCAATTAAACATGGTATTAAGTTGTATTGTCAAAAAATGGAAGCACTTCCATTATAGACTGGTTTAGCCTTCTGAGTAAGTGGTTTGGGGTCATGTTAAGCACCTTGAATGGGTCTTTGACTTGGATCTATCTTTTTCCCTTATTCTATGTCATTTCCCACTTTTTCTAGTCTATTTTTGACACCCTAAAATGGAAACTAAGATTTTTGACCCCAGGGTCAAAATTGACCTTTCTAGGTCAAGTTTGACCTCACCCTTGACCTAGGTCAAGATTGACCTCACCCTTGACCTAGGTCAAGGTTGACCTTGACCTTGACCTAGGTCATAATTAACCTTTTTCTAGTCCAAGGTCTAGATTTTAGATTTCTGGGATTTTCAAATCTCGGGCTTCGAAAAAGTTTAATTCCCGCTTCTAGGTCGGCTGTCTCGGCCTTTGAAGAAAAAATTCTTAAATTATATTTAATATAGGTCCTATTCTAGGGATATAATTCTAATTTGAATTTAAATCTCCTATGTAGGCCTCTCTAGAAGATTGTGCCCTAGTTTCATATATAAGGAAGCTTTCTCCTCTCATTTTCTGTAAGAGTTGATAACCATAAGCACTAACCACCAACTAAGTGAAAGCTAAGGAGAAATATTTGAAGAAAGACAAGTATCCATTTAAGTAATCATCTATTCTCAAGCACTCAAGAATTCAAGCACTTCTCAAGCACTCATTTCATCAAGGAGATCCATTGGTAGCCATTGAAGGATTCAAGCTCTATGGAGCCCTCTTGTTGAAGATTTCTCCATCCAAATCCATGCAAGCCTCTTCCTCTTCCAAGATCCATTAAATATTGGTGTTGAAGATCTACAAGAAATTTATTTGTGACATCCTACATTCTACATTCTACATCCATTTGGTGCATACATACTTGTGGATCCAAGGATTTGAATCCGCCACAAGCGTTTCTATACAAGCAAGGTGAATTCGTTTATTTACTTTGTTTATTTATGAAATTTAAATTATGCTTTAAGTTTAATTCCAAAACTGGGGTTTGACCAAGGCAAACCCCTCCCCAACAACAAATAAACCATTTTTCTTATAGGTACAGGTTGGGAACAACAAATTTAAGTGCAGATCTAGATACCCTTTTCGGCAAACTTCCAGGATCCAAAAACAGATTTTCTGTCAGAGCTATGCAAGTCAAGGTCAACATTTTGGGGTCAAGGGTGGCATTTTGGGGTCAAGGTCGACCCTGACCTAGGTCAAGGATGACCTCAACCCTAACCTAGGCCAGAATCAGAAATTTTGGGTCAAGGTCGACATTGACTTGAAGGTCAAAATTGACCTTTCTCAGAAAAGAAAAAGATTTATGGGTTTTGTATATCTTGCAGTTTCGGTTGAGGATCTTAAAAATCAATAGTTTCTAAGACTATCTGACAAGGTTTTCAGCAGATTATTTTTCATAGGTATGTATTTTACTCCACTATCCTTTGCAAACATTTCCAGATTTACACCCCTTATCAATTACAATTAAATGTAAATAAATAATATGTGCATAGGGTCACTTTTATGAGCAAACAAACATTGTTCTAAACCCTATCCATATTTTCTACCTTAAGTTATTAAGGGTTTTTGGAGATTCAGAATTAGCCATATCACAAGTCAAGTCAAAATATGCTACCAAAAATGATAGGTTGAAATAGTATAAGCATGTTGTTTGGGATAGCATTGAATTTTTTTATGCATTCTCAATTGAATGGATAGAGAGATCTAAAAATATCATGGCAGATTTCTTGGCTAATGTGGCTATGAAAAATGATGACCTGACACTAGCAGGAGTATCTATTATAGATACCAAAACCAGGCATGTCATCCCTGATAATGCATATAATTGGCAGGTTTTTGAAAATGATGATGATATCCTTACATTTATTCAATGTATAGACAATTATGAGGGCTAGAATATTGACTGTAATAATTTGGTAAGTGTGGTTAATGAAAAAGAGACTATATTTGGCAATGAAATTATGCAATTACAAACAAATGAAATCCCTAAAGGATTAACCCAATTAGAAGGAATGTTTATTGACAATGACAATCACATGTGCCAAAAGTCTACACCCAAAATGGATGAATTTGAGGAGATAAACCTAGAATTAGAATGTGCTCCTAAGCTTGTATATATTGAAACAAACTTGGCACCTCATGTAAGAACAAATTTGACTAGTTTTCTAAAAAAGATATAAACATTTTTTTGCTTGGTCTTATGAAGACCTTAAGGCTTATATGGAAGATCTCTTCCAGAATGAAGTCTCATTAAAAAGCGATGTCAAACCTCTTAGGTAAAATCAAAGGCCAATAAATCCATTGTTGCCCCCCAAGATATAGCAAGAGTTAACAAAACTCAGAGATGCTGGAATAATAAATTCAATCAAACATTCTTCTTGGGTATCTAATCTGGTGCTAGTCATAAAAAAGAATAGCGATATCAGATTGTGTGTAGATTTCAGAAACTTGAATGTAGCCTCTTTAAAAGACAATTATTCTTTGCCAAACATGGAGGCAATCCTACAAAGGGTTACAAGTTGTGAACTCTTATCCATGATGGATGGCTTTTCTGGTTATAACCAGCTGTTGGTTCAGGAATCTGAATAGTTCAAAATAGCATTTACTACCCCATGGGGTACATATGTTTATGTGAGGATGCTATTTGGCCTGATGAATGCAGGAACTACTTTCCAAAGAGCCACGGATGTGGCTTTCAAATAATTTGTAAATATAATTATGGTGGTGTATCAAGATGATATGACTGCATACTCCAAAAATGTTGAGGATCATTGTAAACATTTGGAGAAGATTTTTGCTAAAGATTTGGAGTGAGGAATTTCATTAAACCCTAAGAAATGTCACTTTTTTGTGATAGAGGGTAAGTTATTAGGACACATAGTGTCAAAGGAAGGAGTCAGAGGCCATTAATATAGTTTTTCCTCCCAAGAACATCAAGGGTGTACAGTCTTTCCTTGGAAAGGTGAACTTTGTAAGAAGGCTCATTGCTAACTTTGCGGAAATAGTCAAACCCATAGTCAAATTGTTAAAGAAAAATGCTAATTTTTAATGGGACAAGAAAGCTCAGTTGGCTTTTGATGAAATAAAAATGGCAATTCAGCAAGCACCAATTTTGAAATCCACAGATTATGAAAAACCTTTCTCTTTGTTTTCTTTTGCTATTGCAGAATGATAGTGAAGGTTTTGAACATCCCATCGCATTTTTAGTAAGTCTCTGCAAGAAACATAAATTAATTATGAGATAATTGAGAAGTGGGCCTATGCTTTGGTCAAAGTAGTTAAGGTTTTCATACCTTATTTAGTTTGTGCAAGAATGACTGCTTATGTCCCACATGAAACAGTCAAAGACATATTATCTCAATCTGAAGTCACTGGAAAAATATGCATATGGATCAACAGAATTTAGGAATTCAACTTGGAAATTCAAGTCACAAAATTGCTTAGGGGTCTGGGTTTGGCTAAACTTATGATTGATACAAACATGGAATTAGCCCAGATTAAACATGTCCAAATTGTAAGTATGAATCACACTAGAATTGAATTGCAGACACGGTATGTTGATATTATGTTTTTTTTTTAAATGCTAAATGTCTAGAGCACATGTCAGATACTCAGAAAAGAACTCTTAGGCTGCAGGCTCAAAGGTATGTATTGGTACAAGGTGATTTATTTTGGAAAAACAAGGATGAAATCCTGTTATTTTGTTGGGATGAATCACAATCTGAGAGGGTATTAAATGAAATGCACAATTGTGTTTGTGGAGGGCATTACTCTGCCAAGACTACAGCTATAAAATAATTAGAGATAGTTTTATTGGCCCTCTCTTTTTAAAGACACTCAACAGTTTGTGCAAAGATGTGAGCCTTGCCAAAGATTCTCTTCCAAGATGAAATTTTTAGGAGCGTTGTTGTTGAATCCTATGATAGTTGAAGCACCTTTTTCCCAATTAGGCATTGATTTTATTGGTGAGTTTGCAGAGAAGTCTAGTAGAGGCCATATTTGGATTCTTGTGGCTACAGATTATTTCACCAAGTGGATTGAAGCAATCCCATCCAAGAAGGAAACCAGAAAAGTGGTAGTGGATTTTCTAATGGATAATATCTTGACTAAGTTTGGTGTTCCTACTAGGTTAATAATAGACAATTCCATGTGTTTCAGATCTGAGGAGTTTAAGGACTTCCCTGAAGATTATGGCATTATTTTATCTTATTATTCACCCTATCATCCACAAGAAAATGTGTAGGCTGAGAATAGAAATAAGAGCATAATTAAAATCATTAAGAGAACTTTGGAAAAGAATAAGAAATCATGGCACTCAAAGCTGAAGTTAGCCCTTTGGGATAACAGTGTAACAGTAAAAAGAGTAATAGGGGTTTTCCCTTTTTAGATGGTTTATGGAACTCAGGCAAGATTGCCTTTGAATAACTTGTTACCTGTCTATAAGTTCCTACAAGAAGAATAATTTGAAGTGCAAGAACCTATGATGGAAAGGATGGTCCAGTTGGTGGAATTGGAGGAGATCAAAACTGAAGCACATAAGAAAAATCTAAAAATCCAACAACAATCAAAGTACCTATTTGATAAAAGAGCCACTGAAAGAAAATTTCATATCAATGATATGGTATTTCAATGGAACGCGAGGAAGGAAGAGAACGGAACGAATTGTAAGTTTGAGTCATTATGGATGGACCCTTTTGTGATTCAAGATTTTCAAGGACAAGATTTAGATTTGTTGGAGGACTGTGATGGTGAGATACAGGAATTTCCAGTGCATGGACAATTCCTGAAAAACTATTTCTAATGATTTTCTCTTTTCCACGCACAATAGTTTAGATCTCCCTATTTTAAGCTTTGATTGTGTTGTGTGTGTATGTATAGTTTTGTTTTAGGGTTTGTCTGCGTCCCAAAGTTTTTGGATTCTAATGTCAACCTTGCAATTAACTTTCCCCAGTTGGATCCATTGTTAGAACTATAATCTAAAAAAAATTCATATTTCAAAAGTGACTTTTTCCCACGTTAATGATTTTTAGTTTTGGCCTTTTCATGTCAAAAAGTATAAAAAATATTCTTAGGTCTTTTAGCGGCCATCTTTCATGTTTAGTCATGCAATCGCGTTGTTTCTCTTAAGTGGTCATTTAACTATATGAGTGAGCGAGTGAAGGGATTGTAATGTGGTCGTGCAATCATGACAGTCTTGAAGAGTGTCACCTTAACCGTGCGAGTGAGCGATGGGGTCATCAAAATGTTTATCGCTCAATTGCCATGTATTTTTACTTAAATCTTTTCAATCCGTGAGTGTGCGAGTAAGGAAGAAAATTGTGTTATCACTTACTCTCCGAGGTAACTTGGTTTAACATTTTTATTGTGTGAGTATGGGATTGAAAGGATTTTTTTGTAAATTGGTCACTCGCTGAGGTATGTATCATGTTGTCTTTTGTTGTGTGAGTGTGCGAGTATAGTTCAAGTTAAGTTGTCACTCACTCACTGAGGTTTTTGATCTAACATCTTTTGAACTATGAATGAGCGACTCAATCTATTTTAATATTTGTCTATTGTTATCGCTCACTCACCAGTTGAAGTCATCTAAATTTTTTTGGTCTACGACTGAGCGAACAAGGACAAAGATGGTGTCATCGCTCACTCATGGTGGTTGGTTCACTTAATATTTTTGATCAGTGAATGTGCGATCGAAGATATTTTATTTCATTGCTCAGTTGCCAATAATCAGCAGTTAATAATTTTTAAGCTGCAAGTGTGCGAGAAAAGGATTTTTATGTCATTGCTCACTTGCTAAGGCTTAGTGGTTAATAGATTTTGGATTGTGAGTGAGCAACATAACTAATGATATGTTTTTAGAAGGGATCGTCACTCACTCGTGAGGGTAAAAGATCCAGTCAAAAAAGTGTTGTGAGTATGCGACAAGGCATAAATTCAAGCAGTGGTTTAGTCATCTCTCACTCGCACAGGTTCAAACATGATGAGATAAAGCGATGCAAGTGCATGAATAAAATACTAAATGAAATAAATGGCTCTTGCTCACTCATAGGATAATCTTGATTCTAAATAAGGATGTTGTGAGTGCGCGACTGAATAAAAGAAAGAGCTTTATCGCTCACTCACACAGAAAGTTTTGAATGTTTGTTTTGTACAATGAGTGCACGACAATGTGCCACATGTCTTGTTCCTAGTTTTAAATTCCAGAAAGAAAGAAATGCATAGTCTATTCCAGTGAGGATAAACAAGTTTGAATTAATGGCAGCACTAGTTGCAGAAGCCAGCGGCATGATTTTGCAAGTGTAAGGAGTTGGAGTAAAGAGGACAAGATGTGGATGTGATGGACTGTAAGTATAACTGATTTTCTTGGATTCTATACAATTCTCATTTTCTTCTTTCATGATTTTATAAGTGAATTGCAGAGCATATTTTCTAAGATTAATTTTCAGAAGGAAAGATGAGTCAAGCTACTACAAGCGCAACTTCGAAGGGAACTGGGAAGAAAGAAGTTGCAGGGAAGAAATATACAGATGAATTTGCAGACCTCTTACCGGAACTTCTAATACAAATAATGCCAACTGGGAAGAACATAAGGACAAATGGTACCAATTCAGAAACCCAATCACTCTCAACTATTTTGGTAATACCTTGTTTCATTACTTCTTGAACAATATGGTTAAGTCAGTCCCTATCTATAATCCATGGAATATGAATATGGAAAAATTAATTATCCATGATGTCTACATTGATGTGGATTTGATCAAAGAAATAGCTAATAGTTACTATCCAGTAGCTAGGGTGATTAGTAAGAAGAATAGAGAATCCATAGTGGTCATAAAAAAAAGGACAATAGCAGAGGTTTTCAAAATTGCCAGTGCAAAATGTACCAAAATTGAACTGGACAAGATACAAGCTGACTATGAGAAGCGGGAGAAACTCATAAAGAAACATGAGATACTGAGGTTCATGCCTAGAGTGGATATAAATCTGGTGATAATTCTAGACAATGTAAAACCTCCTTTTGACATGAATTTCTTCCACAATTATATCAAGTGTATAGTCTATGGTTTGATCAAAGTGTTGGGTTTTGATGGAGATTCAACTACTCATGCTGACTTGTTGATGATGGCCATGGATATTCAGCATCCAAAGGTCAATACTGATTATGATTATGTAGGTTATGTAGTTGAGGCTATACATACAACATTGGTGGAGATACAACAGGATGTGCCTGTGCCTACTTTCAAGCACTACTCACACCTGATGTTTCTAATTTTGTATTACAATAGGGCATCTATTGAAAAAGAGTTAGAATTGTTTGATTCAAAGTATGGAGTTGAAATGACAATTCAGATATGGAACCAGGTATGGGATAGTGATTTAGTACACTCTTCTTTTGTTTGCTTTCATAATTGGATTATTGATCCAATTCTAGATATGTTGGGAGTAAAAAGGGAAAGGTTGTCAATTGATGTTAGGAGATTGTTAAGACCATGGAATTTCATGTTGATCTGGTCTATTAGCCATAATTGGGGTGATTTCTTTTTCTTTGATCATTTCACTATCATTAGGGTTTATGGGTGCTCACAGCCACCCCATGTTCTCCCTAAATTTGTCCCACATAGAATTTCTTTCTAATTAGAATTTATCTAGCAAAATTACTTGTGTAGAAAAATCATTCTTAGAAGGGCATAAGAAGGGTACTTTTACCCCTAGGTTATGAGTGGGATTTGACTTTTCTATAGGAAAAAGGACTTTTGAATATATCAATGGCTTCTTAAAGCAATATAGAATGTCAATCACAGTGTCAACCTCAAAATAAATGTTATCCTAATACTTAGCAATTAGTTATGGTGGAACTTTGTATCTCTTTTGCATTCTAGCTTGGAATTTCAAAAAGTAATCAGAAATGATTTCATCAAATTTGTCTCCTAAACTCTGTATATACTCATGTATTTGATAAATAACTAGCCTACCAGTTTTCCATACTACATCTCTAATGGAGGGGAATGAATTATGGTAGTAAAAGAAAATACATACCAATAATGAACCAAATTTTAATGTGTTGGTATTTGACTTTTTATTGTGTTCATGTTGTCATCTATCTGCTTCAACAAAAATTTAGAAAGATCTATATGAAGTCCTTTCTTTACTATCTTATATACCAGGTCTACTGCTCCACATGGTACACTATCCACTTGGGATGATTGAAACACTCGGTAAGATATGATGTTGCATGCATACCTTAACTCAGGATCTACAACAATAGATATTTTCATTCCTCTGCCACCCCATTGTGCCTTGGTTAGCTCGGTGAGCTTACCCTTGTCAATTTTCTTAATTGCCTTTGGTTGGTCTCCAAAAGGAAATCTACTGATAATGTGCAAAACATCCTTAGTTATCTTGATCGGTTCATCCAACCACATAAACTGGTCATGTACTTGGTTGAGTACCATCCTTACCCATTTAGGCTTGAATTCCCTTGATAGATGATTTACATGTGTCAATCCTTTCATTTCTATATTTGTGTGCTCATCTTTTAATATTCCATTCATGCACAGCTTACTGAATGAAGCATTAATCTCAGCTTCACATAGATCTTGAATTTTTTAGTGAATAAATGTGCAGACATCTTCAATCAACATAACTCACAGTGGTATTGAAGATAATACTCATGTCATATCAATTTATGTGGCTATAGCTAGGGGCAACTTGTATTTAGGATTTACAGGTTCAACGTTCTTCACTAATGCTGGTCTTTGCATCCTCAGTGCCATGATAATCTCCAAATGTGTCAAAATGAAAAACTAGGGCACGCTCGATAAAATACGGCTTTGAAAACACAACTCAATAAACCAGATATCTCAGAAATATCACTCAACACTCTTGTAAAGATTCCAAAATACCTCATAATTTCTTTGAATGCTCAACAGAGTGATCGCTCTACAATGTGCTCAAATGCTCTTCAAAAATGTTAGGTTCAAAATGAATAACATATTGACCTATTTATAGCTTTTCCTCGATTAGGGTTTCCAACGGCTCTAATTATTTGCATTATATGTTCTTGTCGAGTCCCTTTTTACCTTTAAACTGATAACATAGTCACTTTGTTTAACCGACTAAACAAAATAACCATACATTACAATTTTCAATCAAAATTTGCACAACTTCTCCAAATACATCTTAATATGCTGATATGGATCTTAACTCTATTGCTTAGGAACTTATGTAAGATTTATAATAAGCATGCAGTTCCTACATACCTCTCATCGATTAGATGGAGCTCAATGTACCAGACTCGGTAGAGATGGTTTCGTCTATAGTTCCAAGTGAAGTTCCATCTTCCTGAGTCTTTCTCCTCCATGTTTTTTTCATTTGTTATCTTATTTCCTCAACAGTATATGATGCACACTTTTTAGATTCATCCTCGGTCGGTGCATCTCTTGAGTATCTGTAGTTTCTTGCAAGGTGTCCTACCTTATGACAATGGAAACATGTCATGCCAAGGTTCCTCCATGACCTTCTATTAAACCTTGTGTGCATCAATATGCAGTTTGTAGCAATGTGTCCATATCTTCCACAAGATAAGAATGAAATCCTTGTATTATAATCCCATGGTATAAATGTGTCTATTCGGTTAGTATTTGCATTGTCTTGGTTAGGCATCCACTTGTCATTTCTTTTTCTTTAATCTCCACTCTTCAATATTCTAGCCATACTTGTTACAATTCTTGCAATATCCAGCAAACTTAGGTTTCCTTATGTTGTTAGCGAATTTGGTTCTACACTCAAAATCTTGATGTCCATACTTATTACATCTAAAACAATAACCATCAAATTTAGGAGTACTCGGTACTTTACCTTTCCTGCTTCTACAGACATTAGCAGTGTGTCCAGGATTCCCACAATAGTTACAGCTTGGCTTCTTTTATTTCGGTGGGGGTTCAATACCTTGATCTTTCTGTGCATTAGATGATTCTCCTTTCTCAATAGTGTTGTTCTCATTGAATCCAATTATTTATCTATCATTCGGTTGTTTCTAATTCTTAACCTATTTGTCCAGTGACTTCAGAACATCTTCATTTCTTCTCAGTATTTCATTTGCTACCTTCTCAGCTTTCAATATTTTGTCCATTCTTTCAATTTCATCTTTCAGTGCTTGATTCTCAAATTCCTTTTGGGTACAATCTTGATTTGTATTTAGAATTTGGTCAGTCATATTGTAGTGAACTTGGGTCATCCTTAAGATTTCATTATCTTTCTTAGTCCTGATTTCAACTTGTCTCTTGTCATCTTCTACAATTAACTTTTCATCCTCATTTGTTATTTTACCTTCAATCAGTTCGATCATTCTTAAGCTATTAGCATCAAGATCTTTCTTCATCAAATCCAGCAGCTCATTAAGTGAGTCATTATTTTGAAGTAGTTCTTTAATAGAAGTCTCAAACTCATCAATCACACTTCCTTTAGATGCATTCTCAATTGTATCAACTTGTTCTTGTGTAACCTTCAGTTCATCATATAATTTCCTTCTTATCCTTAGAGATTTCTCAAGTTTCTTTCTCAGATCCATGATTAATTCTCATGCACTCTCCAACTCAGACTCAAGACCATCAATTCTCTTAAACTGTCTATAACCTTCCATGACTAAGATCTATAACTCTCAGGTGGTCAAACCTTTAACTCAAGAGTACAGGCTTTGATACCAATTGTTGGAATAACTAATGGAAAGTTGGGACTGAGAGGGGAGGTGTGAATCAGTACCACTAACAAATTTTAACCACAATTACTGATTAAACCATATACTTTTGTATGTCGATTACCAACTTTATAACTTTGAAATAAAAGTAATGTAATGCTTATGAAACCATAACATCAAAATATTAAACAATTGAACTCATAACATCATGATTTTGGTAACATACAAATCCTTGGTTAGAGGATAAAAGTTGCGGTGGGGATGACACCCACAACCTTCACTAACTACAGTATAAATGGTGCTCAGTTAGAGCTAAAAAAATTAGTTACTTTTGATAGCTTACCTGATTAAGAGTATTTATAAGACTTGTTAGGTCTACTTGGCTAAAGGATTTTTACAAACTCTGCACTTATAGATGTACCCTGTTAAAGGATTTACAAATATAAGATCGGTTAAGCTCTACCCAACATTGGGATTTTAAATCCTTCAATACAATCGTATTAATAACTTTACAATGTTTGTAAAAATGCATCAAATATTGTAAATCTTGTTCAAACTCTATGTGCTCTGATATGTGTTACCTCAATTCCCAAATTGTAACACTGTTATGTTTTGCTCTGTTGTACCTGAATTTATGCTCGATACTCTATGCTCTTCTCTTTGTTCTTTAATAACTCCTTTTGCAACAATAAAAATAATAGCTCTTTGTCCTCCTTCTCTGTATATCCTCTTGTGTCTCTTAGAAATACAAAATTCATCCAAGATATAGATGAGTTTTGACTCTTAATCTTGTGCGTTAGGTACACTGTAAATTTCTCTTGACCGTTAGATCTTCTTGCCAACTCGGTGACCATGTCACTTTTACCTCAGTAATTGTTGTTTTTCTTGGAAATGACAAAATTTCATTTTTCCATTTGATCTCTGCCTTAGATCTTCACTCTGATTTATTTGAATCATTGATCATGTAACAGACTATTATAAATACTTGTATACGTGTAATTAATGCTCTGACAATCATTAAATATGATCTAATCACATTTTTGATTAACTATCTAACTCAATTAAATAAATCCACAATACTCAGTTAAGTGTTCTTCATCACTTGGTGTAATATCAACTTGATGTACTACATGCGCTCCGTGTAGTGCCACTCGGTAACGGTAACTGTAACTGTTCGGTGCTCTGTCAACTCTGTGCTTTACTGACTAGATCGGTGTGAATTACTGACTTGTCTTATCCTTGTCTTTCTCCATTTACCGATTGATTCTCCTTGACTCTATAACTTTGTCTAAACTAATAACAATAAAACATCTTGTAGAGAGAACATAAAATTCCTCAACACCAACACAACAATGTAAACCCTTTAAAATTCCTCAATGCGAGATAAAAGATTTGATGGCATGCGCTTAACAACAACATATACGTTACATAATATAGGGTAATGGACTTAATCAATAGTTTGAAAAATATAACTGTTTATTACCAGCCAAGACATTAGAAAAAAATAGAACCATATAAAAAATGGCATGATAAAGGAAAACATAACAAATTAAAGAATGCATGATTGAAAATGAAACCATAAGCTTCTGGCGTTGTAGCTTCTCTCATCAAATATTTGTATTCCGTGTTGTTCCATTTCCCCATTTCCTCTCACGCCTTGTGAAAGTAGGAGAGAAGATAGTGTTTATAGTTGAAGCTCTCATCTTTATCATTTGTAAAAAAATGTGTTTTTGGGGAATTCTATGTGTGAGCTATATGTTGTTGCACAAAATGTTTTGCTTGCCCATGTTGTTGCAATCAACACATATATGACCAAATATTAGGTATGTTTCATTAATTAGTCAGTATTTTGTTGCACATCCTTGGATTCTAATTCTTTGTTAGACATCTGCAATAGTTTCCAGAATACTGAAGGAGTTCTATTGGATTCTTCATTATAACATTGACTATCCCATGGTGGGTATTTTAAATGATGCCTCTAATTTAATTAATGAGCATATAAATTAGTTATATATTGTATATATGTATTTTCAATTTGATTTCTGGATTTGATTGTGTGTAGTTTTTAGCATCAACGTTTTGGATCACACTCCGTGATCCATCATCTTATTGTTACATTCCTTCATGCTCTTTGCTCTCATCCTGATGATGGATCACGGAGTGTGATCCGAAACATTGATGCTAAAAACTACACACAATCAAATCCAGAAATCAAATTGAAAATTCTTATGGATTGTGGAAATCTAATTGATTTATATGTATTTTATTCAGATCAAACTTATAAGAGTTCCATGGAGAAATAGAGCAGTTGCATATGTAAGTATGAGGAGATTTGTGCATTAGGGTTAATGAGAAGCGTATACAAATCAAGTCCGATTAAGACAAGCAAATCACAATGGTAAAATAAAAGTATTGGTGTTGAAAAGAAGCAGAATAAAAGTGTAAATATAAAGCTTGAAGAGAAACCCTAAATGCAAATGAAAAAAAAAATTATTACTTTTCCATAACAAATAATCTATAACATTTTTTAATGACTGAAAAGGCATCGAAAGAAGAGCACAATTTGAGCATGGATTATACAAGCAAAATTTAAATTGGATTCTCTCATGCACAAATAAGAAATAAATTTAGGTTGGAGTGAATGAATGTAAATGTGCAATACAGGGGCACAAGTATATAGTCAATGGAAATAAATGAAACATAGTATTGTATGTGGATAAAGATCTACAACATGAGTAAGGGCATGAACCAAAGCGAGATTGCAACAATGAATGGAGTGAAAAGAAGGGTGCATCATATAAATAATAAATATAGTAACAAAATAATATGAATTTAAGATATTTCATAATTTTATGATGTTTCTAAAATTTAATTAGTTAGAAGAGAATTAAGATGTTTCTATATTTATTTAATTAGAAGAAACTAAAATTTATGTTAGGTATTTTTTCATATATATAATTATCAATATAGTAATAAAATTGTCATTTTTAAACTATCTAACATTCAATTCTCAATTCATGTTTGTATAATTACTTATATAAAATAATTTAAGATTAAATCAAAATTATCTTTTGATATTTATAAATATGAAGATAGTAATAAATTATTATTTGAAAAATATCTATAAAATATTTCTTTTATGAATGAATTAGAAAAGTTATATTAAAAGCAATTAATAAAAACATAGATGTTTCTATATTTTCAAAATTTATTATATTTCTAAAGTTTAATGGCTTAAACAAATTAATATGTGAAAATCATCTTTTCATATTTATAAATATCAATATAGTAAGAATATAATGAGAATCAAGATGTTTCTATAATTTTCAATTCATGATGTTTTTAAAATTTAACTATTTAACTAAACTAAGATAATGTAAAAAAATATTTTTTATACTACTAATAATAATAAAATTATCATTATTAAATATCTTTTACTTCCTTTTCATTCAATTCTTAATTTCATGATATTTATATACTCTAATTAATTAAAATAAAATAAGATTATATTTTTGTATTAAAATTTTTGAATATAGTAAGAAAATTATCATTTAAAATAATATAATTTCTTATTTCTATTTTATATAATTTTAAACGAATCCTTGAACCAATATGATTAGAACATAAAGTGGGAAAACAAATCTATATCTTTATATGAACAATAAATTTTAGAGAGAAATATTTCAATATGAAGCCTTGGTATGGGATGAAGGATGGTAAAATTTCTTGATTATTCTCTTTATATACATAATATAAGTCCATCATAAAAATAGGATCATGAAATATCTATAAATATTGATTCATAAACTATCACGTAGTTATTATTAAAAAAAATTCAAATTTGATTATGTGGTTTTTTTTTAATTAATGTTTTAAATCACTCCCTAACCCATAAATAAGAATGAAAAAAAAACCAAGAGGTCTTTTAATATTACCCTAAAAAGTGAACCCAACCAAATCAAGACTTAACTTTATCACTAAACAAAATTGAACTCTAACCTCAAAACAAAATTAATTTAATCTTAATCCTAATCCCAATTAAATATTAAACCTAAATCCTCAATGATATTATCAACTTTAAGATGATATATGAATCATAATCCTAACCCTAATCTACCCAACTTGAAACCCAACCCTAAACTTATCCCTAACCCTTAATTAAACCCTGCCTCAAAATCAACCCCTAATATAATTATAATTGAACCTAACCCTACACTTAAACCTAACCCTAATTGAACCATAATCCTCTTTGAATCATAGCTAAAAAAACCCTAATTAAGTCTTTATATTAATTAAACTCTAACCCTAATATAATTGAATCGTAACCCTAATTATAGCCCTAATTTAACTTTAGTCCTAACTCTACGTATAATTAATACCTCACAATAATCAAACTCTAACTATAATCAAATCCTAACTATAATTAATTTTAACCCTAATCGTAACTTAAATATTTTCATCTTATTGAACTTCCGCCTTGACCCAACCTTAACTCTAACCCTAATTGTGCTTCAATCATGACATTTATTGATCTATAACTCTATCCCTATTTGAAACATAACCATAATTTAAACTTGATTATAACCATATTCTTAATCTTATCCCTAAGTTTAACCCTACCAAAATGCTAATCTAAACACAAATATTAACGCTAACCCTAAGAAAAATGTAAACCCTAACCCTAACTATAATATTGACCCTAAAGCTTACCCTTACCCTAACCCTAACCCTAATCCTCATTGTCTTCCTAGCTATATGCCAAACCCTAGAGCTTACCATTATGTAAACTCTAACTATAACCATAATCCCAATCCTAATATTAAACCCCAACCATAATTATAATTGTAACTATTATCTTAACCCTAACCCAAGCCCTAATTCAAATGCTAATCAAACCCTAAACGCCAAAACCCAAACCTTAACCTTAACCAAAACCTGAACATGATACTAAACCCTAATCATATCCCTTCCCTAACCTTAAATCCTAAGCCTAATTCTAGCATTAACCTTGGAACCATGATGAAAACCTTAAACCTAAATATAATTCTATCCATAATTCTAAACCCTAATCCTTACCTTAATCCTAATTCTATTCCTAACTATGATCATAATCCTAACCCTGATCCTAACCCTAACCCTGACCATGGTGTAAATCCTAATTCTAACAAAAATATAAATTATAATATTAAATTATAACCCTAACCATAATATTAACCCTAATCCTAATCCTAACCTTCTCTCTAGAAATACACCAAACACTAGACCCAATAATTATGTAAACCATAACTACAATCATTGATGTAGAGGCCCTAGGTGTGTTGAACACTCAACCTCTCAAGCCAACCCTTTTTCCTACCTACCTACCCCTCCCCTCTCTAACCAATTAGTCTAAATGTTTTCTTCAAGTTACATGTTAGAGGGAATCATATTATCTCATTTCTATTTTATACTTGTTA
>MU224045.1:848545-869374 GCA_018584345.1 Thuja plicata | reverse complement strand
TTTCAATTTTGCAATCGTTCTTGTTATTTCTTTACAATCAAGTCCTTTAGATAAATCAAATGGAAATTCCTTAGAGTGATAGTTTTGAGTTGTGTATATTTCATTTCAAGTTTATATTCTATATGTTCAATTATTTCTTTCTTATTTTTGCATGGTTAAATCCTATTGATCAAAGCCTTGATCAATTGGTCCGTCATTTGAGAAATAGTATTAAATTGAAGTATTTTTAAAATTTTAATTATATATGCATCTCATAATGCCTTTAAGGTGATAAGATTTTGTTTTCAAAGTTGTCTCTGAAGTTGAACATAGGATTGAAGAATTATCGACTCTATTGCCTATTATTGAAATAAAGCACTGGTCTCTCTTGTTAATTGAATTGCGGTATGAGGTTCCATTGTTTCAAGTTCTGAATTACTCTTTTATTTCATCTTATCCAGTTCATATCTCAATCATATCAAGCAATTTTTAAATAACATTATATTTGAATAACACATATTTTTAGTTTTGTGATCTTATTAACACCTTGAGGAGCAGGAGTTGAAGTTATCAGTTATCCGCTATAGGAAACCTCTAGAAGATTTAGAAGACAAGTTTAAAGTACAGGCCCACCAGCCTTGGTTCCATGGAGCCAGAATTGCAGGAGGTTGTTTAAACCTCATTCGTTGGCAAATCAATTGTATTTCTCTTCATTAGATAAGAGAAATCCATAAGAAGTCCAATCTGTCGATTTGAGCACCAACAGATTGGCGACTCTGCTGGGGACTTATCTATGAAAGATATTTGCAGAATCTTTGGTTACAATTGTGAAATTCAGTAAGACTTTACTGGGAGAGAGAATAATCAGAATAATTTAATTCCTCACAGAAAGTGAGGTGGCGACTCTAAATTTCAGTTATAGAAAAGATTGAGAGAAGTATATGTTAGGGAGAACATCCAGAAAGGAGGTGAAACTTCATTTCATTGTTAGTGATAAGAAATTTATTACATGATGTTTGAAAGGTTCTTCAGAAATATTTTGATTCCAATAAGCTTTAATGTTAGAATACTTCAGAGATAACTGAGAGGGGGGGTGAATCATTTATCAGCAACTTAAATCTTTCTTTTACTTATTAATCCCGTTTGATACAAAGTAAATACACACTCAAATAACACATTACACAACACGTCAATTTGGTTACGGGGAAACCAAATGGTAAAAACCCTGGTGGGAATTAGTACCCACAAAGAACTATAATGTTTATGGTAATCCCTAAACATACTCCTAATCCTAAACATGATCATAACTTGCACCCTAAATATAACCCTAACCCTAACTATGGCATGAACCTAACCCTTATCCTAACCCTAACCCTAATCAAAATACAATTTCAAATAGTAATACTAACCATGATGTGAACCCTAAGCTCAGTAATAATCTTAATCCTAAACTTGAATCCCTAATCTTAACCCTAATCAAAATTCCAACCCTTGCCCTAATACTAACTATGTTACATAAATCCTTATCCTAAGCATAATCCTAATTATAATCCTAAACATGTGTTAGTATTATCAAGTCCAATATTACTGAGAGGAGGGTGAATCAATAATCTAATAATTCCAACTTTTCATTAACCATTCAACCATTTGCATCAATAAATATTCATTGCATGAAACACTAAGAAATAAGAATAAACATCCACAATCATGCACCACAATAACACCAAAGTTTTTCTCATGGAAACCCAACTTGGAAAAACCACATATGGGGATGGCACCCACTAAAATTTGCACTCTTCTGAAGTACACCCGGTTAAGATCTTAGCCCTGTTAAAATATTGTACAATAATTCTGGTTAAGAGCAAGACCCTGTTAGGAGTCACCTGGTTAAGGGATTTACCTCTAGCCCTTTTAAGAACTTTAACCTATTAGGATTAACCTGGTTAAAGGATTTCAAACCCTAATTGAAGAGTCACCTTGTTAAATAATTTAAAATTCAAACCTGTTAGGATCTACCCGGTTAAGGGATTTAGCTTAATGAAGTTGTTAGGAATCAACAAGTAAATGATCTAAGAAAATAGAACTTCCTTTTCTAATACAGATCCAAATCAAGCTCAATATATGTTACACATACATACACACTTCTCTTTTCTTCCTCTTCTCAATTGCACCTCTTCATCCATGATCTACACTTGTATATTTCATCATTTTACATATTTATATAATACAAGTTCATTAGCGTAATTAGCTGCATTGCAAAAAAAATTAAAATATTTCCCACTCAATAAGAAATCCATAAAACATATTACGAATCTAGAACACTTTCTAACAAACTCCAATCGGCCTTCTAATTCATCGCATATCGATTTGACAAAGAAAAGTCAAACCAAAATATATTCTTCAATATTGTTTCACAACCTCCAATAAATATGATCATAATGATCACAAACATGCCAACTCGCCAATCATCATCGATCTTCATCATCACCATGATCCTTGGAATACATAATCACTCATCTCAACACAGTGCATCATCACCGGTCAAGGATCTGATTGACTATTCTAAAGAACACCTTTAACTCTTTTTTGAACAACCTTCTATCACTTGTAACTTTCTCTTTCGATCATCAAAACATGATGTGATTGCAACCACAACCTCATAACATAACCCTGATAAAAATACCATGACTACAACATTTGAATCCAAACATAGTTGACACAATCATCAAATTAATCTTCTTGTGCAACATCATGTTCTTCATGTTAACCTATCAACCTTTAATCAATCATAACTCACTCAATACATAAGATAAATATTTGCGGTCATAGATATAGCACCTAGAGACATCACTTAGTTTTCATGTATGATCGCACACTCCAATTCTCTCTAAAATTCTGGATTTGACCTCTTGAACACACATCAGCATAGCAAATATACTTTCAACCAACAAACACTAATGTGACATCAATGACAACATCATAACTGATCAACCTATCATCAGTTTAGCATCAAACTCATACACAACTTAAATTTTCATCATTTATGCCAACCATCTTCCCCTTTAGCATTTATGGCAACACAAACAATACCAAGAAATCATCTAGAGCATCTAGATACCAAAAACAAACTTCTCCCCCTTATCTGATTCATGTTTTCTATTCTTTGATCTTGATCTCAGGTTCTCTCTTAGTAATCTCTTATTTACTGCTTCACCTCTTGTTCATCTCTTGTTCATCTCCCCCTTTGACAACATTTCCAAAGGCACATTAAGCCCAATACATCATTTCCTTTAACTATCTTCTTCTTTGTCTGAATTCCCCCCTAAGGAGTAGTCCCCTAGTCATCAATCCATACTAAAATATATGGCAATAAGTCCACAGGATTGATGCACCTACAACATCTTGGTTCTATTCAGGTTGGGGCATAACCCCTATCTTACTTCTAATGTACTCAAAAGTATCCTTGGGTAGTGGCTTGGTGAATATATATTCTCTCTGCTCCTTTGTTGGTACATTTCCAACACCACCTCTTTCTCTTGCACTTTCTCTCTCATCAAATGATACTTAAGTGCAATGTGCTTAGTCTTGGAATGCATCACAAGGTTATTGTAAATATTTATAGCACTTATGTTATCACAAAAGATAGTTACCGGCTCAGTCACCTTTTCCTTAATGCCTTCAATAATATTCTTCATGCATGCAATCTATGTATAATTTATAGCTGCTCCTACATACTCTTCCTGTTCTGTGGATTTTGAGATACAATTCTACTTCTTGCTTGTCTACTACGCAAGTCTTTCACCTAGAAAGAATGCACCACAACTTGTACTCTTTCTATCATCAACATTTCCTGCCCAATCAACATCAGTAAACACACTCAAAGAAAAATTATCATCATGATCATACCACAAACCATAGTTAATGTCCCTTTTAGATATATAAATATCCTCTTGACTGCAACCATGTGAGATTCCTTAGGATTTTATTTAAATCTAGCTACTATACCAACCGCTTGAGCAATATTTGGTCTGCTATTAACAACATATCGTTGCTTACCGATCATAGATTCATAAAAAGTAGCATCAACTACGTGAGATTCATCATCTTTAGACAATTTACATCTAGTTACCATTGGGGTTCCAACTACTTTGGAGTCATCAATACCAAAAGTCTTGAGTACTTCTTTCACATATTTGGATTAATTGATATATATGTCATTCTTAATTTGTACAACTTACAATCCAATAAATAATTTGATCTCCCTAATCATTGACATCTCAAATTCATTCTTCATCTCTTCAGAAAAATCCAGACTCATCTCATCATTACCTCCAAAGATTATGTCATCAAAAAAAACTTTAGCTAACAACAATTTACATCCTTCAACTTTAAGGTACACATTACTATCATCACTTGTCCTTTGTCAATGCAAAACCATCAGCTTGTTCAATGTAGACCTATTCTTCAAGAGCTCCATTCAAGAAAGTTGACTTGACATTCATTTGAAAAACTTTAAACTTCTTATAAAAAAACATAAGCATGTAGAATTCTTACCCCTTCCAGTCTTTCTATTGGAGCAAAAATCTCACCACAGTCTAGTCCTTCTTCTTGAGAATAACCCTTACACACAATCCTTGCTTTGTTTTGAATCACATCTCCATCTTCATTAGTTTATTCCTGAAAACCCATTTTATACCAATCACATTTTTATCTTCAGGTTTAGGAACAAGTGCCCATGTATCATTCTTCTCAATCTGATCAAGTTTCTCTACCATATCTTTTAGCCAATATTCATCCTTGATTGCTTCCTTCACTATCTTAGGCTCATACTTGGAAATTAAACAATTACTCTCTCTAATCTTTCCTCTTATTTGAACACCTACATTCTTATCACCTACAATCTAATCAAAAGAATGATTCATCTTTATATACCTAGGAATCACTGATTCAGGTCTAGGAGCTTCTTCTTCTGTCGGTTGAATCACTTCTCTCTCATTATTTTGATCTGTTGGTACATGCACTTCTGGTTCAATATACACAAACTCTTGATCATCTTCAGTCACTTTCTTTCTTGAATCACCATATTTCTCAGAGTATTCATCTATCTTTACATTTGCACTCTCAATCATCTTGTTAGTTCTTTTATTGAAACACTTCTATTCTTTATTCTTAGTATAATAACCCAAAAAGATACCTTCATCACACTTAGGATCAAACTTACCTATTTCCTCATCCCTCTTAATATAAAATCTATTACCAAAGACTTTGAAATACTAAACATTAGGTGATTGACCATACCATAGCTCATAGGGTATCTTATCTATTCATTTCTTTACTTGCACCTGATTTAGCGTGTAAACAATAGTATTGAAAGCTTCTCTCTAATGTGTTTTTGTACATCTCCTTGAATCAACATAGTACTTGTAGCATCCATTATGGTTTTGTTCCTTCTCTCTACAACACCATTTTTTGTGGAGTCCTTAGTGCAGATATTTTTCTCTTCATTCCATCATCTTCACATTACTTAATAAATTTTGTAGAATTAAACTCAACTCCTCTATCAGACCTTAAACATCTCAAACTGTTACCTGATTCCTTCTCAACCAATTATCTGAATGCTTTGAATATATGAAATGCATCAGAATTATCCTTCAAGAAAATTACCCACATCATTCTAGAATAGTCATCAGTAAATTGTATTAAGTATATTTCACCTTGATTACTCTTTTGTCTCATAGGCCCAAAAAGATCAGTATGCACCAAATCAAGTATCCTCTTAGATGAAAAATACTTTTTCTTGAAGTATAACTAGTTAACTTACCCAGCTGACATTCTTTACACATCATGTTGTCTAGTTTGACTAATTGAGGTAATCCTCTAACTGCATTAGTCTTACTCACTTTTATCAAACTATCAAAGTTTACCTGGAAAAACCTTCTATTCCAAAACCAACTATCTTCAACCTTTGCAACCAAAAAATTGTTCATAGTAGTATTCAGATGGAATAAATTACCTCTATTCTGCCTACCGCTACCAATCTCATCACTAAAGCTTCCAATAATTATGCATACTCCTCCTTTGAATTCCAAACTATAACCTTTGTCATTCAGTTGACCCACACTCAAAAAATTATGTGTTAGACCATCTACATAATAGACATCATCAGTATTACTCTTTCCAATCAATGAAAAAGTGTCTTACCTTTAACCAAACAAGTTGTACTATTACCAAACCTTACCACACCACCATTAAACTCATCAATTTTAATGAAATTAATTTTATCACTGGTCATGTGATGTGAGTACCCACTGTCAATAATCCATTCATCATTATTTCTTATATGAGAAAATAGAGCCTTTTCTCCTTCTGATGGTTCTTCTTTGGTTACAACAAACACAAACTCTTCTTCCTTATTATCTCCTGATTCTTCATCGGTAATACCTCCATCCACTACAACAAAGCATTGTTTCTTCTCTTTTCCTTTAAATCTTCTGAACATATCCTTTTTTCACCATCAGGAAATCTAGCAGCAATATGTCCAATCTGATTACAAGAGAAACATTTCAGCGGAATTTTACCTTTGTACTTACTACTCCCTCTAGGAAATCTCTTTTCTAGTAGAGCTTCAAGCTCTCCTTATTTCCTTTCTTCTTCTAGGATAGCTTCAAGGTCCCTAGCATAACTTTACATGTGATTAGTATCATGACTTGTTTCCTTACCTTTCCTTTCTGATACATTAGACACTAATGCTTTTAAAGTAGCCTCAACTCTTGGCATATTGTTATCATAGTTATTTAACTCAAATGCAGTAAGCTTACCGATCGGTCAATCTATAGTAAAATTATCAAATGTTCTCAGCTCATTATAGAAGACACTATAATGGGATAAGAAGACAATAAATTTCTTAACATTTTACTTACCATAGTAGCTTCCTCAATAGTTCCACCAATACCTTTGATAGCACTAACCATTTCTTATATTCTTAGGACATATTGTGCAATATTCTCTCATTCTACCATCTTCATGTCATCATATTTTCCTCTAAAACAATCTTCCTTATCTTTCTTCACATGAATATCTCTACCATAGATAAGTTTCAACTTTTCCCAAACATCATAGGCAGTTTTTAGTTCACGAACATCAACATATTCAATATTAGATAGTGTACTTACAATGGCTTCATGTGTTTGAGTATCCTCATGTCGTTCCTTTAGTTCCTCTGAAGGGAGAGTTCCAACAGGGGTGATATACTTGTTTGTGACATGCTTCCAGTATTGTGGTCTCGTACCCTTTAGGCATAACTTCATTATATCACACCATACCAGGTAGTTGTCCTTAGAGAACTTGGGATGTTCAACTTGGGATGTTCCTTCCTCATCATTTGATATTTTCCTCAAGTTGTTAGGCTTACTACAAAGAGGACCAAAGATTTAGTACCAATTGTTAGTATTATGATGTCCAATATTACTGAGAGGGGGGCATAAATTAGTAATCTAACAATTCCAACTTTTCATTAACCATTCAACTACTTGCATCAATAAAAATTCATTGCATGAAGAACTAAGAAATAAGAATAAACATCCACTAGCATGCAACACAATAACACGAAAGTTTTTCTCATGGAAACCCAACTGGGAAAAATCACATGTGGGGATGGCACCCACTAAAATTTGCACTCTTTTAAAGTATGCTCGGTTTAGAGCTTAGCATTGTTAAAAGCTTACAATAATTCTCATTTAAGAGTAAGACTCTATTAGGAGTCACCTGGTCAATGGGTTTACCTCTAGCCTTGTTAGGAGCTTTACCCTGTTCGGAGTAACCTGGTTAAAGGATTTAAAACCCTAATTAAAGAGTCTCCCTATTAAAGGATTTAAAATTTAGACCTCTTAGGATCTACCCGGTTAATGGATTTAGCTTGATGAAGTTGTTAGGAATCAACAAGTAAATGATATGAGAAAATAACACTTCCTTTGCTAATACAGATCCAATTCATGCTCAATCTCTTCTACACATACAAACACACTTCTTATCTCTTCCTCTTCTCGATCGCACCTCTTCATCCATGATCTACACTTGTATATTTCATCATTTTATACATTTATACAATACAAGTTCATAAGGGAAATTAACTGCCTTAAAAAACATTTTCCAATATTTCTCTCTCAATAAGAAAGCTCTAAAATGTATTAAAAATCTAGAACACTTTCTAAAAAACTTATGTCGACCTTCTAATTCATCGCACATTGATTTGACAAACAAAAGTAAAACCAAAATACATTCTTCAATTTTCTTGCACATCCTTCAATAAATCCAATCATAATGATCACAAATATGCCAACTCATCAATCCCCGTCAATATTCATCATCACCACAATCCTTGGAACATGTAATCACTCATTGCAACATGATGCATCATCGTTGGTCAAGGATCTGACTGACTATTCCAAAGAACACCTTTAACTCTTTGTTGAACAACCTTTTGTCACTTGTAACTTTGTCTTCTGATCATCAAAACATGATGCAATCGCAACCACAACCTCATAACATAGTCTAGATAAACATATCATGACCACAAAATCTGAATCCAAACATAGTTGACACAATCATCAAATCAATCTTCATGTGCAACATCCTATTCTCCCCATTAACCTATCAACCTTCAATCAATCATAACTCACTCAATATATAAGATAAATCTTTGTGGTCATAGATATAGCATCTAGAGACATCACTTAGTCTTCATGTATGATTGCACACTCCAATTCTCTCTAAAACTCTAGACTTGACCTCTTGAACACACATCAACACAACAGATTTACTGTCAACCAATAAACACTAAGGTGACATCGATGAAAACATCATAACTAATCAACCTATCATCAATTCAACATTAAACTCATACACAACTTAACTCTCCTTCAGTTATGCCAATGACCTAACCCTAATTTAAACCCCTTACCCTAACCATAATCCTAACCTTAAACCCTAAACCCTAATCCTAACCCTCAAACCTAAACCCTAATCCAAACACTAAACCCCAATCCTATCCCTAACCTACACACTAATCTTAACCCTACACCCAATTATTAATCCTAATACTAACCCTAAACCCTAAGTTGAACCCTAACCCTAACTATAATTCAAACCATAACCTTAATAAAAAACACTAACTATAACCATATTCTTAATCCTAACCCTAACTTGAATCCTAATCCAAACCCTAACTCTAATCTTAATTGTAACTATAATTCTAACCTTAACCCTAATTGTACTTCTCACCTAAACCCTAACCCTAAAAATAATTCTATGTCTTGGCTTAACCAAACCCTAAACCCTAACCATGATGTATACTCTAACCCTAACTATTTTCTAAATTATGAATGACCCTAAACTTAATTACATCACTAATCCAAAACCTAAACCTAACTTAACCCTAAGTATAATTAAAACCATAACCTTAACTCTAGACCCTAATTGTAACCATAATCCTAACCCTAATCCAAAGTATAACTATAATTATAACCCTAACCCTAATCACACTTCTATCCTAAATCTCAATTGTAATGATAATTGTAAGCCTTGCCTTAACCATACCCCAAACCCTAACCCTAAACATGATGTATACTCAAGAAACTTAATCGTAATATCAAACCTAATCCTAAACGCTAATCCTAAGCCTACCCTAAACACTCACTCTATCCTAACCATGATCTAAACTTTAATTATATTCAATAAAAATATGCTATATAACTAGAAAAATATAACCTATATATAAAATACATCAAGATGTATCGAGGCATTTACTTTTTTCATCTTTCAACTTTAGTAAAACTTAAAGTTGAAAAAATTTAACGCCTCAATACATCTTGGCTCATTTTATATATAGGTTATATAGTTGCTAGTATGTAACTAAATGATATTTAAGATGATATTATTATGCAATCTAATATTAAATTAATCAACTATGAAACCTAACATGATAATTAATGTGCAATTGAAGGAAGTTGAGATGCCAATGAAATGAATGATATTGATATGACATGAATTTGAAACTAATGTGCAAATTACATGAAATGGATATGATACAAAATGAATATGCAACTAATTTCCAAGCTAAAGTGAAATTGATATGAGATGAAATGAATATGAAACTAATGTGCAAGCTAAAACGAAATTTATATGATATGAGAACTAAAGGATATGACATTTATATGACCCTATCAACACAATGATCATGAATGCCAGTGCAAAGGACATGAGAAATGGTGAATCCTAGCATGATAATGTAATGAGAATGAACCTAAATGAGGGGACCACTAAAAATTGCAATGGGAATGGATATGACGCTAGTAATGTAACTTAATGACAATGCGATGAACATGAAAATGATGTAATGATCATGGATATGAATTAACAATGCAAAAAAATGTAATGATGATACAAATGAAATGAAAATTTAAAATGAAAATGTAAGTGATTGTGATTATGGAAAATATGGCTCAATGGTTAATGCAATGAAAAATACATTTGAGGTGAGATGATAACACAAATACTATGACCTAATAATACAATGGGATGTGGGATGAATTGAATGTGAATGTATCTATGTTCAAATTATAGGAATGCATATGTAAGGTGACCCTAACATACATGCAAATGAATATGCACAAAAGGATACATTAATTCTCAAGAAATCACGCATACAGGTTGTGGATTGAGAGTAGGAGGAATATGAAAAAAATTTCACAATCTTAATCAAAAGGAGTGGAGGCGGGTGAGAGGAGGGGAGACGGGGGATATGATAGGGGGATGGAGGATTCTTTTTGAAGCTTGAGAAAGGGGATTCCAAAAAGTAATACCACCATGTAGTGAGCACGTATTTTCATTTAGCAATGTCAACAATCCACCATGGTTATAAAGAAATAGATCCATATCAAAGATGTTGCATGGTACTGACTCAACAAGTACACAATGATACCCCCAGCATCATGCCTGAGCCATGAAGAGCTAGGGTGGATATTTTCCAAAGAGGATCCACAAACAAGTGATATTTCCCAAGTGACCATGTAATCACAAAGGATTGCAGGTTGGAAATGCAAGGGTCACATCTAAATAACCCAAATATATAAAATATCGAGACCTTTCCTCAGGTTCTACCATTCACAATGCACCATAATATAAAATATTGTAGATACCTTGAGGAGGAAACAACAGAGGAACCTTGAAAAAGATAATCAAGAACAAAAAAATAGAACAAAGACCGAAATGAAAATCCAGTAAATGTATTTTCCGAAAGAGATTGATTGGCTAACAATGATTTGATAAGGTATGATACAAGGATACATCCTAAAAGGACCAATGATGGGGTGTGATTTACAAACTTGTTTTTTGATGGTAAAGGAGGTGTTGGAGATAATCAAGATGGTAAAGGATCTCTCAAAGGAACTTTTTGAAGCACTAGGTTGGAGGAGAAAAGATCTCAATTAGCCTTAACACAAAGGATGACTTAGAGCAATGATAATTATAAAGGAACCTAAGGGCGGACATAACTAAAGAGATACTTACAATGGGGAGATCTACAACCATTATATACAACCATTCTATTAAAAGATTAGGAATTGGGATAGTAGTATTATGTACAATGTACACTTGTGATAATAGAACACCCAGGGAATAGGGGTTTGTGATGCAGAGTTGTATGGATGTAGATGAATGCATAGAATGAAGGCATGTCAGATGAGGGTTTTGATAGATAATAGAAAAACCATTTATACATGGCACCTGTTTCTAGATTTTCACCACATATAATTATCCAAGGCACTTGATTGCCAAGTTTTCACCATTGGATGCTTATTTATCTTTAATTTTTTTATTTCATTGATTATTTAGTACTTTTTAGGATTTTTTATACATTTATGTTTTTTTAGATAAGTGGGGTGCACTGTTATAACTCGGGCGTAGAACTATTTTAGATGAATGATATTCAGGGGATTAGTCAATGGTTCACCTTCTAGAGTGGACAAATGATATGCCCTTAAGTCGTAGCTTTCTATGATCATATAAGGAAAAATCCAATTGGGTTCAAACTTGCCCTTTTTCTCTTAGTACAAGATCCCCAACTTGAAACTGACGGTGGTACATATTTTTATCGTAGCTCTTTCTAAGTTTTTTCTGGTACACAATCAGATGATCATATGTTTTTTTACTTTTCTCATCTATTAGATCAAGCTAAGTATGTGTTTCCACCTGATAATCTTCCTTCGTGACCATTTTTTTGAGTGATGCACACAGGGATGGCAATTCAACTTCGATAGGTAGGACCGCTTCAGCACCATAGACAAGGGAAAATGGGTTGGTGCCAATAAGGGTGTGGAAGGATGTGTGATATTACCAAAGGGTGGGATTAATATGGAGGTGTTAGTCATAACCATTTTCATTGACAACCTTCTTGAGGATTTTGAGTATGAATTTGTTGGGTGCCTCAGCTTGACCGTTACCTTGGGGTTAATATGGGATAGAACAATGATGTTTGACATGGAATTGGTTGCATAGGTCAGTGATATGTTGATTCTTAATCTCTATTTCATTATCTATTAGAATGGTAGAGGGAATGCCAAAGCAAAAACTTAGAGAATGAACTTGGATATCTAGACACTAGTAATGACAGATAGTGGAATAGCTTCTACCCACTTTATGAAGTACTCTATAGTGGGTATGATGTATTTGTGCGCATCAGATGAAGTAGGGTGAATTTTTCCAAGAAGGTCATAACCCCACTAGGAAAAGGCTCATGGTGAGGTGATGGGGTGCAAATCTTGTGTAGGTGCATGGATGAGATTTGAATGTTGTTGACATGACTGACATATTTTGACAAACTCACTAGTATCATGTTCTATCGTAGGCCAATAGTATCTGCCCCAAATAAGTTGCTTGGCTAGGACCATGTCACTCATGTAGGAACTACAAGTTCTGGTGTGAACCTTTTTTAATGCTTGGGTGGCCTCATTAATGTCTAAACATTGAGAGAGGATGTCATGATAGCCTCGACAATATAGGATGTTGGTGATATTTGTGTAATGAGACAATCAACAAATGATGTTTTGGCGTTGGGTTCGAGTGAGATGGAGGCATATGATACCATATTTTAAATAAAAATAAATGTGTCATGATATCATGGGGACTAGGGGCCAACCAAGACATGCCATTTCAGTATCAAGAGTTTCATAAGCCGGTGTGTGGAGATGCTCGACTAGGAACTCATACTCTGCAATGTCATGTGGAACTTCCAGGAGGGATTCAATAGTAGCCATAGTGTTTTATACCTTGTTTTGCAATATAGTGATCTAGGTGAACTCTAGGAATTGGAAGTTTTGTTTCATGTTGTCTACCATCTCTTTATATGACAATATTTTGTCATCCTCTATCTGAAACTCATCCATTACCTATTTGATTATTAGTTGTGAGTCCCCAAAGACTTGTAGTTCATTGATATTTCATTGGATAGTTATTTTTGCGACCATAGATAGGGGCCTCATATTATATGATGTTGTTGGTGCATGAAAAGTGCATTTTGAATACTTTAGGGATATTATCACCTTGGGGGCTGACAAATAGCATTCCCATCCCTGAACCTAGAGATGTGTAGGAGACAACAAAGTATAACTTCCATGTTGGTTATTCTTTGACCATGCATAAGTGCTCATATAGGAATTCCATGATTAGGTGGTAAACATCCACCAATGGTGCCTCACCTAACTGATAAATGATTACTTTCCCTTTGATTGATTTGTGGTCTACATACTAAATGTCAAACTCACTTAAGAGCATGACCCATTTAGCCATGCAGCCCGTGAGAGTAGCATGAGAGAGGAGATACTTGAGTGGGTCTACTTTTGATATGAGCTTCATTGTGTGACTAAGCATGTGGTGTCAGAGATTTTGGGTGGAAAAGACCACTACATGACATGCTTTTTCCATGGGAGATTAATTAAGCTCATAGCGCAAAAGTGTGTGGCTAATGTAGTAAATGGCCCATTATTTTCCATACTCATCATGTTGGGAAAGGAGTGCTCCCAATGCAATGGTAGTTTGAGATGTACAATATTAGGGGCTTTCTTGGAATAGGTGGCATGAGAAATGGTGGATTTTATAGGTACTCTTCAATATTTTTGAAACCTCGCTGACAGTGTATGCCGCACTTGAAGTTAGCCTCTTTTCATAGCAGGTGAGTGAAGGGTTGACATTTATTTGGGAGCTTTCAGATGAATCTATGGAAAAAATAAAGCTTTCCTTGTAGACTTTGTAGCTTCTTAATATTTCTTGGGGGAGGCATTTCCAATATTTCCCTGACCTTCTTGGGGTCTACCTCTATGCCTCGTCTTGATACAATGAATCCTAAGAGCTTTCTTGATGTTACTCTAAAGACACATTTATTGGGATTTAGCCTTAATTAGTAGTTTTAGAGGTCATAAAATATGCATTCAAGGATTATAAGGTGATAAATCCTAGTTCTAGATTTACCCAATATGTCATCCACCTAGTCTTCAAGGATCATGTGTATCATGTCATGAAAGATGACAATAATGGCTCTTTAATATGTAGCCTCTGTATTCTAAAGACTAAAGGGAATTATAATGTAACATAAGGTACCCCATGGGGTTGTGAATATTTTCTTATGCTGATCTTCTTCTACAATGTGTATCTTATTGTAGCCTGAGAAACTATCCATGAGAAACAACATCTAATGTTTGGTTGTAAGGTCCACTAGCATATCAATGTTTGGTAATGGAAAGTCATCTTTTGGAAATGCTTTATTGAGGTCTCTAAAGTTTGTGCATATTCAGATATCTCTCATTGGATTAGATACTAGCACCATGTTGGAAATCCATTTTGATTAGTCAATGGCGTGAATGAATGTGGTATCTAGGAGTTTCTCTAGTTCTGCTTTGACCAATAGTGTCACTTTGTGATGCATTTTTTTTGAGCTTTTGCTTGACTGGCTTAGCCTTCGAATCTATAGAAAGATGGTTGACCACCAAGTTGGGGTCTATCCCAACCATGTGGGCGTAAGACCATGTGAAGTTGATGGATGCCTCATATATAAGTACCTTGAAGGCCAGTTGTTATGCCTCTGTTAGTGATGTTTCTATTTATGTAATGTGTGGGCATTCTTCTAATCCCAAATTGATGGGCTTGGTCTCTTCGATCGGGATAGATGACCGCTCTTATTGACAAGAATGGATGAGAGTAAGAAGAGATTCCTCAACCTTTGGAACCTCATAAGGGTTTTCACCAGAGGATGCATCCTTTATTTTTACTTTTTTAAGACCAAGAAGTGCTCCAAAGGGGTTTTCACTAGGAGATCTATGTTTTTCTTCTATTTAATTTTAAATTTTGTGACTAAGGACTTCCTCTTCCCCAAAATATGTTTAATGATCTAGATTATAAACATGTGTGGAATCATGACCTTAGAAATGTTGTCATTATGTTTCTCCCATGAATTCTAGGAGTGGGTCCTTGCTTTGAAACACATAGATGTGGGAGACACTTAGTTGGGCCCAGTCTATGAGTTCAGGATGAATGATTGGAATTTCAATGAGGTTGATGGATATTTAGTGAAGGATTGAGATACCTAATAAGGCTTATTCAATAAGGATATCATCATTGGATCTCTTAACTTCCTCTTCGGGGAGGGTTTTGACCTCTATGATTTCGCCTTGAACATTGAGAAGGGTACACTCAGTCGCACTAGTGCCCCCAATCAGGACCTGGCCAAATCCAAGGGCTTGATGCTTTGATCATGGTGTTGACTCGAGGGGATCCCTCATACCATTTTCTTCATGGTGTAATCTACCACCTTGGTAATCCCACTTCTCAATAGCCATTCCATGGGATTTTGGGTATTTTTGTTTGAAGTACTCAAGGATTTTTCGATATGTGGGTGAAGGGTCCTAAAATAACCATATTTTTATGTATGCTTCCATCTCTTCGTCATTTAAGTTCCCTTTTGATAGGAACATCAAGGACCCAACTTTCTTGAGTAGGGGTTCCCTTTGTTTTGTTTGATTCTGATGGGATGGGCGTCCTTGAGTGTGAGGATCAAGGTAAAATGCCCCTACTGATGACATTAAGTTTTTCCATTAGTATACTTAAAGGGAAAAACATGATAAAGGTCATAGGTATAAGCATAATCGGCAGATAGAAAGCATACCCGACGAGATGAAAATGTCTATCGTAAAAATGCTAAGTATAGAATTGCCCGACGAACATTAACAAGAGTCAAACCAACAACAAGTATTATCAATGATATAGTTTTGAGAACATCGCCGACGGAGCAGAAAAGGCATACCCAATGAATAGTTCAATTAAGGGACACTGATGGAGTACAAAACCGACAGAACTGACAGAGAAATCCAACCATCAGAATTGACAATCAGTTACAGAACCCACAAAAAGTGGATCACTTTACACTTCAGATAAAACATTGTAATTCTATTTATAGAGGTTTATTTTGCTTTAAATCTTTAGTTGAGGGTCAAGCAAGAAAATTTTGAATGTTTTAAATCATCCTAATAGATCTAAAACATATCTAACTAAAGATCAAGGTCAAGTTGTAAACCTTGGATCTAGAGTTAATTTGTAAAGTGTGAATCAAGAATAGAGCTAGAAACTAGTATAAATAGATGTTCTATCATTTGTAATTTAAGAGACTTGTAATTAGTTGATAAATGATAGTAGCCATGGAGAGCATCTAAGCAGCAGAAGAGAATTCATGCAAAGTACAGAAATAGATCAAATCAGTTATCAAGAACATAGAAAGGCTACCAACGAGCAGAGACAAGGTATCACTCAATCACTCAAGGTGATTACATTTACATTGTAAGCTTTACACGATCTATTATCAGCAATTAGAGATTACATTCACTATCAGATCAACATTTATATTGTATTTGCATTCTAACAAATGCATCACAACTAAAATCCTTTTGTAGAAGGTGGACTTAACAATTCTTTGATAAATCTCTTAACAAAGTGCACACCTAACGGTGTTGCCAAAGCTTCAAATGAAGTAGGTCCTAATAGGTCTCCACTCTAATACTCTTAACAGGGTAGATCATCAGAAGTGATCAATTGTAAGCCTTTACCAGCTCCCTTCTTATCTGCACATAGTGAATTTTTGTCGGTAGACATCCCCACCGTAGTTTTTACTTCCTAACAGGATTTTTCTACAATATCATATCATGTGTTATGTGTTATTTGTTTTCATGAATGTTTCTTGAATGTTTACACATGTAAAGAACTTATATTATGATTTCACATACATATAGAAAGATGAACAGATAGATAGGTATATACAAATCTGATGACTCAAAGGTTAATGGGCCAACCACATAAAAAAATTTAGAGGTATTGATTCACCCCTCCCCTCTCAGTACATCATTCCAATAATTCCAATAATTGGTATCAGAGCCAAGTCTCTTTCTTGAAAAGCTTAAAGACTTAAGAGAAAAGATCAACACAATGGAAAAGTATAGATTGGACAAGACTATTGAGAATGAGCAATTACAAATTCAGATTTACTATGAGCATTATAAAGAGGCGAGAGTAAGCATGAGAAAGTTGCTTGATGAAAGAAAGATCATGGCAACTAGGCTTAATGAAAAATATTATCAAGAAGAGGAAATCCCAAATTACTTCATCTATGTTGAATCATCAATAAGCAAAGCTTTAGACACATCAGTAGAAGAGATCACAAGTCTACAAGAAGTTAATCTATATCTGACAGAGAAAATCAAGATGCTACAAATTGGTCAAGAGACTCAGATGGTAAAAATGATTGATGTCATGAATGATTCAAAAAAATTTGAATCAGAGAGAACATTGGCTATTGATGATAGGAGGAAAATCACTGAGAAGCTAAAAGAAAAAGAATCAGAGATTCAAAGACTTACTGATCATCACCAAGAGATTACCAACCAGATTATTCTTATGATTCAAGAGGCAAACAGATTAAATATTGAAATCATTGAAAGAATACAGATCATCGGTGAGCTAAGGGATGAGAATGAGAAACTAAAGCATGAAGTCAAAATTCAGAATCAGCACAATCATTGATCAAGAAAGATGAAGATAACAATAAAAGAATGGATGATTTCCTTGACGGTCAAAGAAGAGTCAATAACTGCACAGGAATAGGATACACCAACAATGGAGAATCATCTAATCAATTAGATCAAAGGAATGTTTATGCAACTCCAAGGACCAAGAAGTTGTCATGCAATCACTGTGGAAAACCAAGCCACACCTCAAAAATTTGCAGAAACAAAATGAAAGGCATTCCTCAATCACAATCTACTTTCATTGGTAATTGTTATAAATGTCACAAGAAAGGACACAAGGAATATGAATGCAGATCCAAGATGACAAAGCCAAAGAAGGAAACCTACATGGACAAGTATTGTCCTACCTCAAAATCAATGGACATACATATTAGGAATGCTGGAAAAGGAATAAGAAAGCGTGGACACCAAAAGAACCTAATAATGGCTACAAACCGACAAGAGTAGGTAACTCATATGTTTGGGACTATAACACATGGGTAAATTGCATAGCATGTGGAAGGTATGGTCATATATCTTCCAACTGTATGAGAAAATGGACTAGAAAACCAAGAGGATGGTTCAATCTAGGTATGGCATGTTTACATTGTCATAAGGTTGGACATGTGATAAAATATTGCAAAGACCAACTGACAGAAACAAGCACTTATCCCAATGGAAACACCATTGATGACATCAAGAAAATGAGAAACAAGATGTGGGTAAAAGCCACAAACATTGAAGGTGCTAGATCAAGAAATGAAAATGATGACGCCCCATCCAATGGATTTGGTGGCATCGCTATCTCCAACTAAATTGCACAAGTAAGTAAGGAACTGCATTATGACAAGTTATATTATGCATCAGTTCCATTTACATATTGATCATATAGAAAAAATTAGCATTATTGAAGATGCACTATATTGTTACTTTTAATATTATTGAAAAACAACAATTGGTTAATGGGTACAAATTAGCATCGGTGAACACACACAGAAAAGTTAAAAATACTTACTGAAATATATCGGTCATTACACAAAAGCCAAGTTGATAAGTGTAAACTGACAGACATCAGTAATCCTTGAGCCGACGAAAGTTATCGTCGCCATTTTACCAATAATCATCAGTGAAGTCACCAAAGCTGCTAGCAATCCTGACACTTTGCACCTACACTGAAGATGTTATTTATGTCTCAACCGACGAACTCAGTCTTTGTATCTCAATGAGTTGTTGGGCATTAATGACAACTTAGGGCACAAAAGTTATAAAAGTGCAACAGAAGAACTCATTTTGCACCCATGATTTTTGAGCAACCAAGCAGAGCTAAGCAGAGTGATTGGAAAGAAAATTGAAGTGTGACCTCAGCAAGATTTTAACTCAACTCAAAGGATTCACGAGTGATCAAAGAGATTCAGTAAGTACCTGCATTCACCGACCGCACTGTTTAAATTATGGAAAGCCCTAAATTTTTGAAAATGATGGCATCTACTTCTAGAGTTGAAAATTTGAAAGAGGATAAGAAGAAAATGATCAATCTTATCAGCAGAGGCACTTGTGTTGAACCTAAATACAAGTTGCACCCAAAAATTGCATCACAACCTGATGATTCCAAAGAATTCTCCAGAATCCCACCTAGGGTTTTGCTGGTAGAGGACGTAAGGTCCTATATACATTGCAAGATCTTGGAATTAGGAGATCTGGACCTAGAATGCCTACAGGGCATTGTGTGATGAAGTTGGAAACCTGAAAGAAGAACACAAGCATCTAGAAGTGAAAGGTCTCACAAATGCATTACATTTTCCTAGAGCTTTTAAGATAGAATGGATAAAGATAGTTCTCAGCAAAATGCATAACCAGACATTATGGCTCAATAAGCCAAAATGAATAACAAAGGATTTCATTCATGTAGTTACTGGATATCCTACAACTGACAAACCACAAGCTCACAAGCACCCATCCCTGAAGGAAGTGGAAAAGCTAACTGGTGCAAAATCAGACAAGAGAGGTCTCAAGGTTAATACTATCACCGATGAAGAACTCAAGTTTGGTGCATGTGTGGTAGGATACAAGATCTTCCAGGCCAGCAGAATGAACAACATAGCAAGCAGTGCTATGAGCACAACTTACAAGATCATCAAACAAGGAAAGAAGATGGATCTTGCAGAGATTTTGTTGAATCAACTCGAAGAGAACATGAACACCATAAGATCTTTAAGAACAAACACTTGTAAGTTTGGTTCCCTCATTATGTGCATATTCTTTTACTTTGAAGAATACTCTCCTTCCATAGGTAAAGTAGTTTGGGATACAAGCAAACTGGTCACCATACAAATATGTGAGCATATAGAGTCATTAGGAATAGACTTTGATGACCTAATGAATGAGTATTTCAAAGGATTTAAATAAAACATGCAAGAAAGAACTAGGATACCTGAAAGTTTGATAGAAGAATACAAAGAGGATATACGTTTTATGGTAGATACTGATTTTACCCATATCAAACCAGTAGTACCTAGGAAATCCTGGCTATCACATTTAGAATATGAGATCAAAACAACACAAGCCATTGACTGCATCAAGGCACTATTGAATGAACTAGTTGACAACAAGAAAGCAAGATTTGGCATTTATGAAGAAGCCAAACCAATGATCAAGATAGATCTTACTATCAAGAAAATTATAAACAAGAAGAACAAAATGGTTAAAAATTTAACCAAGCAATTTGCAGTTACTGAAGAAGGTGAAGAGGAAA
>MU224045.1:809871-840277 GCA_018584345.1 Thuja plicata | reverse complement strand
GCTCACTTCCCTAAATGATCACATTCCTCCCTATTTTCAACCCAATCATATTGTGACACTTGTCATCATATGATGCACTTGAAGAAGTACAATCCATGTGCTCTCTTCTAGGTGCATCTGGACCTCTCCTCAGGATTGCATCTTGACCCTTGATTCCTCACCCATTTTCTATAAAAGAAACCTCATTCCTTCACATTTTCATCCACCTTTCATGCATTGTTATAATGCTAGTTTTGAGAGAAAATCAAAAATCCAATTCCAAAGCAGAGTTATAATGTCAGTTTGAAGAACCCCTCTTGAAACTTGAAGCATATTGAATCTGGAGCACACATCCATAAGCATGGACAAATAAAAATATCAAAAGGGAGCTTGGATTCTGTTTTAGGGAGGTTTGCACTCCTTATACTTTTGTTGTTTTTAGGCTTTCTTTTTAGTCCAATCATGTATGTAGTTTAGATTATTAGTTATAGAGTGTTTTAATTTTTTATTACGCTCCTTTACACCTAATTTTCATAGCTTACATTCTAGCACACCCGGTGGGACCCACTTCATAGGTTGATTTTACTAACAATAATGGTTTCTCTTGATTTTTTGAGTTCGTAGTATTTTCAGGTTTAAAGGCGTCTTAGCTCAAAATGGACTCCGCCTAATTTTTTATCAATAAGAGGGTTGAGGGTAAGCCTTATCATCATGTTGACCTTTTTAAGGGTAGTATCGCTAAATTTGACCAAAATTGTGCATGGTTGACTTTTGGTCAACCTAGTCAAACTTCCTCTATTCATTCTGATTTTCAAACCAGGTGTTCCATGTGCTACTTGGAACCTAGGTTTTCAATTTCACATGTTTTGGGGATGGATGACATTTAGGTCAACTCTGGTTGACTTTTTTAGTCAACTATCTTGATTTGCATGCATGAGCCTTTTTGGTCAACTCTAGTTGACTTTTTTGGTCAACTATCTCGATTGAATTTTTTGGTCAACTCTGGTTGGCTTTTGGTCAACTGTCTCTATTTGTGTTCAGTTCACAGAAATGCTCATAACTTTTGCATACAAGCTCCATTTTTAACAATTCAAAAGGAGTCAGAAAGCTGATTCAGAGGGCTATCTAGATTTCTAGACTACTTTGTTATATTACTCATCAAAAATTTAGGTGAAACATTCAAATTCCCCCTTTCTTTTTCATACTAATTTAGTCAAACAAACTCAATCTCGAATGCACAAAGAATTGAACCCACCTATCAAACATCTCTTTTGGGTTTAAAATCAAATAAGATATCAACATTCTCATTTTGGGTTTTAAAATTGAACAAGGAAAATCTCACATCTCTTTTTGGATCTAAAATTGAACAAGCAAACTCGCACATTTTTGTTTTGGGTTTCTAACAATTAAACAACAGCAATCACACCTTTTTTCTTTCAAGTGCACTGAAATCATGCAAAACCAAATCTCGAATGCATAAAGGGTTAACATCTTTGTTTCAACTTTGAAATTTGACAAAATGAACAACACTTTGAATTTGGGCTTAAAACTGAACAAACTCAATCAAACATCATCTTGAATGCATAAATAGGAATTGAACAAGGCAAAGTACATTTCTATTTGGTGCACATAAAATCAAACAAACTTGCAATTTTATTTCGGCACAAATCAAACATTGCTTAACTTATCAAAGGACTTAACTGTGTGTTTGGCATTTTTGGTGCACTTGCACAAAATCTATAGAGCGCAACCTCACTTCATGCACTATTCTCTCCCACTGGCTTTCATGGTCGTTGGTGCAAGAGAAAGGTGATTGTGAACGTTTGAACCTTTTCAAATTTCTTAGAGGGTCATGTCCAGAAGAAGCACGAGTCCTTATGGAGAATGAATCCAAATTGGTAAATCCTTCAACTGGTATAGAAATAAGGTGGACTTAAAGGTCTGTCTATATCCCTTCAATCTTGGGCGGCTCGTATTCAATGGTAGTCCATACTGAGTGAATATCCTCAGCATACTAGCATGGTTGAACTAGGCTCTTAAGTGAGTCACATTGTACAAATGGATTGTGGGGACACCATGAAAACACTAGAAACTCATAAATCTAGCAACCTACCTGATCCATCCCTGAAAGCTTGATAATTGACTAGGCAAGGAAGATAGTATCTTCGCTGAGAAATTCGCACATTCATGCCACCCTGAGTGTTTGGAGTCAGATAATACAACATCATGGAAGCTCATTCTTTATGGTGGTCGTATTCTGATTAGCTCTTGTGTGTGTGTTCCTATGTATGCAGACAAAGGTTTTCAAGCTCACCTCATCCTTAAGGTAGAAAGTGCTTGTATGTGTCTTCAGTGTTACAAACCTTGTGCAAAATAGTTCTCAAACATACACAAATCTGAAAGTTTTCAAGTCCTTTTTCCAAGGAGATCATCATTTTATGATTCTTGCAAGGTTGCTTTGCCTCTTGCAAGATTGTTTGCTCCCAAAATCCTTGCGATCATCATTTATTCCAAAAACATTCTAAAGCACACTTGTCATAGTCAATGCCTCATCCTAAACATTATCAAACTGAGCTCATATCTATTTATGTTAAGCACAAGAAAGTCAGGTCCTTTGTTTATCCCCATATCCTAGGCTAGAAAATTCATCTTGACCCCCCATCCTCTTTCCATCTTCTTCAGCGTCATTCCTTCTTCCTAATCTGAGCTTGAGTCTTGTATCCATCTCTATCATTCCTCCCTAATCAACTCATTAGAAAATCTTCATGTCACAATTCTATTTTGATGAGTTTGGTTGTCATATCTCTTCCTTGTCTTTATCCTATTCTAGTGATGATGAGAGTCTTGTTGATCATAATGCATACTTTGAAAACCTTAGAAAACTCGCCCCAATATCTTATTCCAATGATGATGAGAGTCTTTTTGATCATGATGCATACATGGAAAGCCTTGAAAAACATGCTCCAATCATCCTCCAAGCTCCATTCATTCCTCCACACTACCCCAACATGTCTTTGTATCTACCCACCAACACTCCTTATCCTACCTTTGACAAGGTAAATCCATCTTATACTTCATCCACATCTCCTTCCTATACATTCATGCCTCCATCTTATCCCACAGTCATGCCTCAAACTCTGTCTTTCCACAACAATCCTACTAGCTACATCCCTAATCCCAATCCACCATCTCATTATCCTCCAACCCATGTTCAAATCCCTAAACCTAGTCCTCCATTTCCTCCAAACCATCACTATGATCTCCATGTTATTGGTAATCTACCATCCACTCTATCCTACCCATCTACCCCATCTTATCCCAATCTACCATCTCCAAATCCTACCTACCTTAACCCATATACCATCCCCCAGTCCATCCCTCCTCTCCCATCAGTTAGTCAATCTTTTTCGCAAGTCACCCCCATGCCTACCTATGTGAACTATCTCTCTGCACCATCTTCCCACCAACTGATACATAAGTCTCCAAGGAGTTTCTCAAGGAAGCCACCAAAAAATACATCTCTTAAAGAGTCACATTATATCACTCCCCCATGGGAAAACAATAGTGATGAATCCCTTCCATCTCCCGCACCCAACATTCCTCTTCCATATCTTCTACCTATCATTTCCCTTCTGAATCCCATACTTATTGATCCTCTTCCACCCCTCACACCCAACATTCCTCTTCCATCTCCCGCAACTATCATTTCCCTTCTGGATCTCATACTTTTTGATCCTCTTCCATCTCCCGCACCCATCATTCCTCTTCCATCTCCCATACCTATTATTTCCCTTCCAAATCTTATACTTTTTTATCCTCTTCCATCTCCTAGCACCATTAAAGTCCCCCATTTATTTACTCCATAGAATCCTCATCCCCATCTTATCCTCCTGACACTATCCACAACACATCCCATGAACCTCACACATCCACCCTTCTTCCCTCTCTAACAAAATCAACCATCCCTTCATCCAACCCATTTGAAGAATCTCTCATCCCTTCATCCAACCCATTTGAATAATCTCCCATTCATTCATCCCACCCATTTACACAATCCATCCATCCATTCAACTCATTTGAAGAATCCATCCATATATCCCCCATCACATAATGCAAATCAATCCAATCATGTCAAGCCCTTGTCCAAAATCATGTTTAAATATCTATTGACTTGAATGAATATTGTATCATTCCCTCCACTCCATATCAAGATTCTAACATCCCACTCCATCCACTACATGATCCATCTACTCCTCCTCCAACTCTAAATCCATTACCCCATCTGAGTCAAGATCCAATCATCCCATCCCCTCCCCTTCATCCTCCTTTATCACCTCCAAATCCAACTATCTCACCACCATTACTCCTTCATCTTGGTCCACTCACATTCATCTGTGGTGGTCTGCTTAAAACAGAAGAAATCAGTTACATCTCCACCATTTACCATCCACCTGATAATGGACTCACATATTGTTCCTTCACTAAAAAGTATCCTACCTTGACTCAAATGCTAAAAAAATGGAATTATCAAGGTAAAGGCATAGGCTTAAATGAGAAAGATACTCTAGAGCCCATTTAGGTTAAAAGACATCCCTGATCTTGTGGTATTGGTTACACACCTAGAGGCCCTTCTTCCAAAAATGTTGGTACAACTAATGTAAAATTCAAGAGTGCTTTCAAACCCTCCATCACATCTTCCTATTGTCCCTCTAAGGCATATAATGCTATCCCCCTCCTCCATCCTTGCAACCCAATAAACCCTACCATATTCCTCCTTCATCCTCTCAATCCATTTTGGGCCCCTATGTCCTAAAATCTCATCCCACATCTTATCCCACTCCTTCCTCCATCCATCAATCCCCTATAGAAAATTCCACCACTTACATTCCCAATCAGGATCAAAAAAGGCACATGCCCATGCACCCCATCCACCATCCTACCTCCACCACTCCATCCATATTTCCTCTATCTCATGAAAGTTATCATATCTCTTCCAATGCTACTCACTGTAATTTGGATGCCAAATCACCAATGCATAAAGCTACAGATCCAGAATCTAAAGATTGTCATGTCCACTTCAAATGACATGCTCCAGAAAAATAAAATCCAATCAAATAATGCACTACATCCCATAGGCCACAAAATCCCACCAAAGCAAAAGAAAAAACTATGTGGATCCCAAAGAAAAATTATGACATGCATCTAAAATAAAAATCCATTGTGGTATCCAAGATTACTAATCCTCTAGCTGAGAATTCCTCTCCTCCATCTTCAAAATCTATTTTGGGTCCTTATGTCCCACAACTTCCTACCATGATTCCTACATTGCATCCACAAGTACCATCCACTTCACATTCACTCTTCCCACATCCCTCGCAACATGTGCCAATGTTGATCCTGAGCGCATCCCCCTATCCCACTCACTTTCCATCATTTTATCCAAATACTTCCAACTATCATATCCCATATCCCACATATCTCCCCCCACATAACTATCTCATACCTGCATTTTCCTAAGTCACTCAACCCACATAAAGTTGTACCAACATATTTTGATCCACGGAAAAAGCAAAAAAAAACTAGAAAAAAAAAAAGCACAAACAACAAAAGAAGCAAAAAAGAAAAAGAAAAATAAAGAGAAATCAATTCGTCCAATGGTGAAAACTTGGAAAACAAGCACCTTGGACAAGTACCATGATGAAAACATGGTAAACAGGCATCATGTGTAGTTCCTCCATCTAGTTTCTCTTCACACTTGGGGTAGTTCTTTTTGGCCACCATCCCTCTACCATCTGTATCCTATCTTGACCTTTTCACTTCCTCCATCCTCCTCTGGATATTGATGATAAATATACAGGCCACCACATCTACATTCTTTTGGAAATCTCTTGACATTCATCTCCCATCTCCCATCTTTATCCACCTATCCTGTTATCCACCCATCCATCCTTCCATCTATCCTTCTGCACTATCTTCCTCCCTTATCCACCCTTCGTCCTATCTTTCATTCACCTCTGTCATCCTCTTGTTATCCTCTCTTCCATCCTATCGTACCACCTCCTAATGCTTCCTCACATACATAACCTATCCTAAGTGAGGGAATTATGTTCCTTAGTGACATAGTCCTTGGAGACCTTCTCGTATCTACCTATCATTCCCAATCCTCCTCTCCTATCCACAATCCTTCAGCTATCCATCCATTCCTCTACTAAAATCCTTCCATCTAGAACTTCCCTCTCTGCATTCCCCAGTGTCCCCTCCATCTTCCAATTCCTCCTTTCATATATCCCATCACTTTTTTCTTCTATTTTCATTGGTATCTAGCTCTAGGTTATCCTCATGCACCCAATGCCACCCATTCCAATCCTAATTCTCTTCATGACCTACCATTGCATGCAAATCCTATCCACATCCTCCAGCTATCCCAAGTTAGGAAGAAATCAGCCCAGCTAAGCACACCTTAGCCTTGCTGCCAGCTTTGATCACAATCCCCTCATCATCATTGGGATGCATCCTTCCCACTCCTTGTGTTTTCTTTGGGATTACATTGTTCTCACATCTAGAGCACCTCATCCGCTATTCCTCTATCTTAGCCTTTTGGCTCAACCGAGGCAACATCATGCCTATCTGCCTAATCTCATGCATTCTCTCTGAGATCCATGAGCTTTGGTCCTATAAATATCTTGTCTATTTCAGTCTAGTCTTGTGTCTAGTCTCGCTTGTACATATCTTGCGTCCTTGGTCGATCTCCTTGCATAAAGTGATCCAATTTCAGATCCCGAATCATGTGCTTCAACAAGTTCCTTATGATGAAATCATGTTTCATTAATTTGATCTCATCACATCTTTGGCCAATCACATTCACAATTGACATTTCCATGGAAATGGGTCCTTGAGGATGTATCCTTCCTCTCGTTGACCTAAATCCAATCATCTTTCTAGAAATGGGTCCTTGAGGATGTACCTTTCCTCTTGTTGACCTAAACCTAGATCATCATCATCACTGGGTTCTTTTAGGATGTATCCTTCCTCTTGACCTAATCTCAATCCAATCATCATCCCATTTTGTGGATCTCTCTGAAAAAAGGCATCTTGTTATTGAATTTTTTATCTTGAAATTTGATTTTGGTTCTTGGTTATCATTCTTGATTCTCTTGATTGTTCTCCTCCTCAAAGTTGCCATGATTATTTATATCATGGTATGTTGTGAATGGATGCACCTGGAATATAGAACTTGAACTTATTTTTTTCTACTTGTGAGTCAGTCGGATATGACCCTTGCATGTATGTAATATGTTTGGGTTCGCATGCTACACTTGGGAAATGTCATTTTCTTGTGGGCTTTTCCAGCATCATTTCTCCCTTGGTTCTTCTTGGGAATCATGTGTGATGTTGGCGCAACCCCTGCATGTCTTTTGTGTAATTCCTCTACAACATCGGTGACAAGGCCTCATGTTCCTAGTAACCTTGGCATGGTCTCTAGTGTTGCTATATCAAAATAAGTGCTCAACTACATGGTGGTATTCCATCCTGGAATACCCCTCGCTCAAGATTTAAGAAAAATCCCGCCTATCCCCTCCCCAACAAAAGAAATCAAATCCCATCCCTAGCAAATCCATCCCTTTTAGTCTAATCAAATCTCATCTCACACCTAACCTTTCATCCTTGATCCAAACATGACTATCCCATCCCTCATTCTTCTATCCCCCCTTCCTTTTTCTTATAATTTGTCTCTCCTGGCTATCCTTTTGAGATGCCGCCAGGGCTTCACCTTTTCTCCCTGTCACCCTCTTGAAGGGGCATTATCCTGGTCATCCTATTATAAATCTATCCTAATTGTCACTCTGGGGAAATTTCATTTCCTATGTCCACATCTTTGTGTCGTCTATTGTTTTAAATGTCTTTGAAATAGCATTATTCTAACACTATGTCGAAGAGGGGGAAAATGTAGACACCTAAATATGATTAACCTAATTTAATCATATTTAGTGCCTTCTGGGACATATCAGCTAAGTAATTAAGCATTACCTAATTGACCTATGTCATCCCCTAGCCCTAATTAATTCAATTAATTGTCTATTTTCCTAATTAATTATAAAAAGCAACCAATAGCTTAATAATTAATTAAAACCCTATTCCCCTATTATTGAATGAATATGTTATTTATGTAATTCAATTCATTAATATTCCCTTTAACCCCTAACCTAACCTATCTCAACCACCTAACTCAAAGTTCAAACTAATCCCAACCTCTTCACTCATGCTAATCCTAATACTAATCCCAATCCTATCATAAACTCTCCCTAATGATGTCACATTCTTAATCTTTGGATTAGGAATTTAATCTATTCCCCAAAGTCAACTTTCTCAAGCTCTATCTTATCCCCTCACCCATGCCTCATTAATACCTCTTACACCCCTCATTAAGGCTCTTACACCCTCATTAATAGCCTTATCTCCTAAAGTCTCCTCTCATCCCCTTGGCTCACTTCCCTAAATGATCACATTCCTCCCTATTTTCAACCCAATCATATTGTGACACTTGTCATCATATGATGCACTTGAAGAAGCACAATCTGTGTGCTCTCTTCTAGGTGCATCTGGACCTCTCCTTAGGATTTCATCCTGASCCTTTATTCCTCACCCATTTTCTATAAAAGAAACCTCATTCCTTCACAATTTCATCGACCTTTCATGCAGTGTTATAATGCTAGTTTTGAGAGCAAATCAGAAATCCAATTCTAAAGAAGAGTTATAATGTCAGTTTGAAGAACCCCTCTTGAAGCTTGAAGTATATAAAATGTGAAGCACACATCCATAAGCATGGACAAATCAAGATAGAAAGGGAGCTTGGATTATGTTTTAGGGAGGTTTTCACTCCTTATGCTTTTATTGTTTTTAGGCTTTCTTTTCAGTCCAATCATGTATGTAGTTTAGATTATTAGTTGTAGAGTGTTTTAATTCATTATTATGCTCCTTCACACCTAATTTTCATAGCTTACACTACGTAGGATCAATGTCATTAAGGACACATGAATCTTACAGGGATTTTTTGAGGATCTCCTCATGGCAGGTGATGTGTGAAGGAGATCTAGGATGGATATTTGGGCGAGCATATTCCTGAGGTATTACAAAAGGTTATATTGTGTAGTGGAGTAAGATGTGGTAGTGAAACTGATGATAGATATTCTTCCTTGTCGTGTAATAATCATGCACTGGGTATCTATTCCTTTGATACAGATCATACCAAAAACCTTCGACACAGATCATACCAGAAAAGGGCTCAACCTATGTGATACTACCGACAATATTGTCATAATTGATATAGGCATTTATGCAATCTTTGACATCACTATGGTCACCTTGTTTACTATTCCCTTAGTTTTGGGATCTCTGATTTGTATTGGTTGGGGCCTTACCTACGTGATGTTTGGGAAACACGTTTTGCTATATATTTAGATTTGCATTTGGTGAGGCTTTTGAGTTTTGTTCAACTGTAATATCCCCATGGTATATGAGATTTTGGATATAGTGCTCCAGCTTCATGCATTTAATGGTGGTGTTTCCTTTGATATGATGATAGTCATAGTATTCATTCTCCTCATACCATGCGGCCTTAGGAATGGACTCATCAAAAGGTTGAGTCTATGGGTAAACAATCAGATTAGCCTTGGCCATTCTATGTAAGATCGCATCTAGTCATTCCCCATAAGGGTTGAAAGTTTGTTTCTGTGTGTTCTAGATACGTGGTTTTGGTTGGCCTTGAGTGATCAAGATAGAATTCATATGTTGGTTTGTTTGTTGACAAATTGGTGGCGACAGAGTAGGGGTAGCGACGACGACTTGCACACATTTAGTGTCAGTAGCCCCATCACCCATGACATTCTTATATGTATTCCAGTATTGAAGATGATGGGTACTAGGCTTGTCATGATGTGCTTCCTTGTAATGTTTAATGATGCATTTATCCAAAATGCCTCTTTCAATATATGGTCCTTTTTCACGGATATCCTTATAGATGTGAATTTAATTCAACCACATGTGATATGTCATCTTGGGATGCAGATTGTTAATGAATATTTTGACCAAGTGTTTTTCTAGTTATTGATATAGTAATCGAGTAGATAGGGTTTTCCACCTTTGTAGGTAGTTAGAAAGGCTTTTTCCACCCTTTTTTTAGCATTAGAGAGATCGAGGAGGGCAAGTTCACTCTCCATGTTGTGTGCATACTACTATGACACAAAGGTTTTGGATAACTCTAAAATTTTCTTGATAGTACAGTATGGGATCTTGTAGAACCACTCTAAATTTGATCCTCCCAAACTTTTGGGGAAGAGATGCATAAGATAATTATCATTGTATTAAACCTCTTGGCAGACCATGTAAAACTCCTTAACATGGTTGATTGGATCACCCTTTCCCCTATATTTATTAAATTTGGGTCTCAAAGTGATTGGGAAAGGGGATTGTTGTGATGGATCTATTGAATGGATAAGGACAAACTTCTTCAAACTTGAATGTTTTAATCTCTATTCCAGTGTGTAGCTCCTTGAGAGTGTTTTTCATCTCTTCCCACTCAGGGTTAGTTGGTTGAGGAGAGGAAATTCCAATGATGTCAGTTCCTAGCTTGAGGTATTGATCTGATGGTGGGGGAGGATAAGAGGGGTTTTGATAATGATGTTGTGAGGCTAGGTAGGTGGGTGGGGTGACAACATATTACCCCTGTGATTTTTGTTGTGAAATATGTTGTCCATGATATTAGGTATGTTGGAAGTAAGAAGCTTGCTGGTAGAATGATGGTTGTTGTTATTGTGGTGGTTGGTATGCAGGTGAGGTAGTGTATGTTTGACCCGCATAGGGTTGGTACATTGTGGTGCTTCCAAAAGGCACATAGGTTCCTTTGGTATTCATGGGCACAGAAGGGGGAGTGGGATAGTTCACATAGGTGGATGCAGAGTTGGTGCATGAGTTGGGATGACATTGAGGTTCCATTGTTTGAGTGATAGTAGAGGTAGGCATGGCCAAATAGCTAATGTATGCAGGAGTGGATACAACTTGCTACTGAGGGTGAGTGGTTTGAGTTGTGAATTAGATAGTGGGTTGACAAGTGAAAGGTTTGGTGATGTGTAAATGGGTGGGAACCCCAAGATCTTGTAGTGTGGCTTGTGATAAGTGTCAGGTAGATGATGAGGCTTCATGTGTGGCCTAAGGACCTTGTGTGGTTTGTTGAAGGGAAGATGATGGAGTGACGGATATGGATTTTTGAGATTGTGTAGGTTGCTGTTAATGGGAAATAGAAACACCCTAAAGGAGATCTAATGGCATTGTGGTGACTGTGGTGACTGTCGGCAGAATGGGTTGGGTCTTTGGGTCAATGAGTGACATCCTCATAGTGAATTTTTTTTTTTTTGTTGCATTTGCAAGATGATGGTCTGGTGAAAGGGTTGTGTGGTGGTTTACTATGATTTTTTGGATGTGGAAGCTTGTGACATGGATGGTTGCAACAGGTTGATGGAGGGAGCCATAGCAATGGTGAAGGGAATTTTTTGTGATACATTGTACACCATAGATTGTGTGCTAATAGTTTGGGTGGGTTGAGGTATGGATACAGAGCTCTAGATAGATGGGATACCAAGAGCCAAGAATTTTTGGATGATGACACCCCATGCCTCGGATAGGATATAGAAAGGAGGTGTTGGATTGATAGTCAGTGGAGGGAAGAGTTCTCATGGGATCAAGGTGCCTTTATGAAAAAAGTTGGAAATAATGGACTCACAATTTATCACTATGATGTGACTGATTATGGAGGCATATCCTGGTTGATTCATCAAGGCTTTCATGGTGCTTGTTGTAGGGACTTCATCTTTCTCAACCACGACCTCCTTAGGTTGAANNNNTTGATTGTGAGGGTCAAAGGTGACAAGAGAACCAGTATTGTTTGTTCTAGGGACATATGAGGAACCAGCAACGAGATTAGGATCCATGTCCTTTCTCTTCTTTAAATGTGTATGCAGTGGCATGAAATGAGTAACCTACAATGTATGCAAGATAGGGTATGCAATGAACCTAAAGATGTCCTAATCATCTAAGGATGCGTGATTATGATGATGATGCTTATGTGGGTGTCGACCTAACACCTAAAGGATTTCTTGGTACTAGACTAAGAGTTGAAAAAGAATCTAGTGCGGGTTGGGTGGATGTGATTGTCAACTTAGGATAGAATAACAAGTCGGTCATTTGTAAGCCAACCTCTAGATCAACGTGATGATGCAACAAAGATGAGATAAGATAACCAAGAAAGTTCTTAGTCAAAGAGTGAAGTTTTCGAGATGGGGGTTCGATTTAAGATGTGGGTGTATAAAAACTCAAGGGTATGAGACCAAGTGTGGATTATTTTGATTAGGATTGAATTGGATGGGTTTTGATTTTTTCTTAATTTGATGTTTGGTTAAGACCTGAATGATGCAAAATGGGTTTAGACATTATGTATTAGAATGAGATGAAGGGGATGCGATAGTGTAACTAAAATGCAAGTCCTAATGGTATTGGGTTGACAGGTGTTTTCGTAAAGAGGGGGATAATAATAAGTGTTGCCAGTTGATTGGTTGTAGAACCTACTTGTGACACTCTAGTATTCATCTGTCTGAGGGCAATGAAGTTGATATTTAGGTGGTACCTATTATTAAAGGATGTGATTTTGACATTGTAAGAAATAATGTCATGATGCTCTATCATTCGATTACTAGCCTTCTCATCTTTTACTATAAATTGATAATCTTTGTTGAGATGGTCTTCCTATTTCTTATGTTTGTATACGAGAGGTAGGTGTGTTGGATTAGGCTGAAAGCTAATCTCCCAAGAACACCTGCATGAAAACTTGTCACATGGAAGAAGTAAGATACAGACAGAAGAAGAAATCTATGGCAGCCAAAAAACCAGAGGAGACATCGTATGCAACAGAAAACAATATATTAATGATATGTTTCTAGATTACAATGTGATGTAAAAGAACTCCTTGTCTAAAACAAAAGAGGTGAATCCTTATAAAGGAATCACAAAACCCTAAAAGGGAAACCCTAAGGTTAGCTAAAGAAAATTAGAGTGAATAGGTGAGTTAGTAATTAGATCATAATGATTTAATTAATAACCCGATAGACTATTACTCTAACACCCCCCTTAAGATAAGCTTAGGGAGAAGCAAAATCTAAGAAACTACTGCAGAAAGTAGGAAAGATGGGTCCCGACAACAAGGCCTGATCAGGTACCCAAAACATGAAATAAACTAGATGAAGGAAACTAAGCCTCCAATCTAGGAAAAGATGTCCCAGAGAAAGGAACAAGAAAGAGAAAGAAGCATCTCCAAAGCATGAAGCTGTAAACTCTGTCAGAAGAAACTGCTGGAACCCCCACTGAAGTGCATGACCAGGTAGAGAAGACAATGTCTGAAGAGCTGATCAATAAAACCAAGGAAGCAATAGAACCAACAGGTGAACCCCCCCATAATGCTGAACCGGGAGAGGTGACAGAAACACTGAAATGCAATGCTAGAAATAGCTGCAGAAAGAAGAATCAGGAACACCAACAGTAAAACAAAAGTACAAGCACAGGATAAAGGGTGGTGTCACCGACACATAGCATGGGCTAATGTCATGGAAGGTACACTCACTTGACAAAGGTGGATGAGCACAAAATGCCATAACATCGTAACCCCCCATGGCACTTTATAACGGAGTGCGAGTACAAAAACCACATAAGGTGTTCAAAATCCTAGAAATGCAGAAGTAGGCACTTTATCACAGTGCGTTCATAGAATAAAGAATGCTACAGAAGAGAAGCATACAAGCTCAGAAGTTAGAAAGAAGAGTGAGCCAGAAGAACAGTAGAAGAGATCCCAAGACCTGTAAAACCCAAGTAATCTGCCAGAGTGCAAAAACTACCAAACTTAGAGGAGAGATAACCTAGAGAAGAATCTAAAAAAATACCCCTATAACTGAAAACTACACTGAACCATCTTTCTGACGATATCTGGTTTGCCAAAAATAGATTCTGGACGAGCAAGATAGGGCTCCCGGAAGGCAAAAAACAAACATCAGAATTTGACAGTAAAAAACACTATCAAAATAATAGAACCTAAAAATCCAACCTCCATCATCAGAAAGTACTTAGAAAGAGCTTTCTGACGGTATATGGAAGTCAGAAAAACACCCCCGTATGCTCAAGATAGAGAAAAACCAGTCTGGGAGGGTTAGAAAGGCCCCAAAATCAGGCTTTAAGCCCCTGGGGCTGAAAAGAATAGGCCCCCTGGGTGCATGGTGTGCGCAGGGGGCTAGGCTGAAGCCCCCGGTCTCCCATAGGACCGACCATAGAGCTAAAAGGCCTACGAGGGCTAAACAGTCCACCCAGGCGGCATGGGGGCAGCAAAACCGGGGCGGAGCAGCACGGTGGCGGGGTCGCTGAGCACAAAGGGCGGAGCGGTGGTGGGCCAAGTGGCAGGGGCCACGGAGGGCGATGGTGCCAGAGGAGCCGAAGGCCGATGACGACGCGGTGGCTACAGGGGCAGCGGGGGGGCCAAGGGCAGTGCATGGGCACCCCGGTGGCGGTGCACCCTAAAAACACTACCTGCATAATTAAAAATTGTTTTTTTGAATTTTTGCATCGAAAAACATGCTCGTACGGTCCCAGAAGGGCAAAAAAATTCTCCTAGACGCTCCAGTGTCCAAATCGGATGAGTTTTATATGGATTCTGGGGTTTTTGGGCCTTCCAAACGCAACTGTGAGGTCAGTTTTGGTCCAAAGTGCTCTAAAAAATAGAGACCCCCAGATCCAATAAAAAATACTGAAAAATCTCTGAAACCCTCTATGTCTGGTACGCTTCAATGAAACACAAACAAAAAGTAGCAAGCGATCTCTGATACCATGTTGGATTAGGTTGAAATCTAATCTCCCAAGAACACCTGCATGCAAACCTGTCACATGGAAGAAGCAAGATACAAATAGAAGAAGAAAGCTATGGCGGCCAAAAAGCCAGAGGAGACATCGTATGCAATAGAAAACAAGATATTAATGATATGTTTCTAGATTACAATGTGATGTAAAAGAACTCCTTGTCTAAAACAAAAGAGGTGAATCCTTATAAAGAAATCACAAAACCCTAAAAGGGAAACTCTAAGGTTAGCTAAAGAAAACTAGAGTGAATAGGTGAGTTAGTAATTAGATCATAATGATTTAATTAATAACCTGATAGACTATTACTCTAACAAGGTGGACTGTCACTTTCTTGTGTTTTCCCAAGTTGGACATTTTCTAGAGACTTGTCAAGGAGCTAACCTATGTGTGATGGCCAAAATTAGTGATAATAATAATGTTTTGGGAAGTTTTAAGCTAAGATAGAGGGTTCCTTCTGATTGGGATGGCGTTCCTAACGAAGTATATCAGGAAGTGTTCCCGCAAACCCTTTTAAAAATGTTTATTTTGAATGAGAATTTATGACGGGATTCTAATTGGTTTTTGCATATTCTATGTGCTAGAAAACCAGTCAGACTACGTAGTGTCCCCGCTGAATTTTGAAACACTAGTGTTGAATTCACTAAGTTTACTATTTTGACTTTTTTGTCAGCATTCCCACCAGATTTTAACCGCGAGTGTTCCCGTGGACCAAGACAACATGCTCGTTGAACCTCAAAAATTTTGAAAATTGCAAGCACTCCTGCAAGAGACAAGGCAATCCCATAGGAGTAAATAATGTTTCGACTGATTTGGATTGAATTGGACCTCTTTGGAAAAAGAGTTAACTTGTTGACTTTGTTTAGTTGTATGTTCAAGTGACTCTTTCAATCCATAAAGTGATCTCTTGGTCAATCACAAAAAAAATATAATCAAGCACATTCTATCCTAAGGAAATGGTTTCAATGCAACATTTATAGACTCACGTGCATGGAAATGTCTTTTCAAACTTGATGTTTCTGATCCTCATGCATATTGTCCCTCCTAAAGAAGGAGGCAATACCATGTAGAGAATAAGGGAGTTTAAAACCATTCAACGGATCCTCGAGGAATGGATGACTAAGGTACCCCCATTCAGGTGGAAGCTACCCAATCTTGGAAAATATGATTTCTAGCCAAAACCTAGACCTTCAAATCATTCAAAGAAAACACATATGGTGAGTAACGTTAGAGGATGACGCAATCCTCTTGTACTATAAAATGAGACACTAAGGCAAGAAGGGTAGCTTTAATTTGAATCATTTTTTAGTAAGGTTCGTAGTTTCTACCCAATATATTTGTACAAGATTAAGACACTTAAGTATCTAATTGACCATGTCAGCTCCTTAGGCATGTAGACCCAATCTGAGCTATCATCTACTCTCCTTCCAGAGCTTGGTTACATTAGGGCATTTTGTTTTCCCCATTTCCTGTTTATATATCGGCTAGAGGGATTTACTGGTTTGAGGTCATCCTCTGGTGGTGATCACTTCCCCCAAACACACTTCTCAAAAAAAACAAAAATTCAGAGTGTTAGCAACACTTTTTTCTTGCACCCAATACCATGAAAATAAGGGGAGAGGATAGTGTGTGTTGCAAGTGGGTCCACTCTATAGATGTGCAAGCACACCTAGCATGACAGACATGTTGTTAATCCAATTTAAAGTAATATAAATGTTCTCTAAAGCTATAAATTGAAACATGCAGGTCGGACCTTATTATACAACAACAATTGAAATGTTTTTTGATTGTTTAATTTTAGTTGCAACCAATTGAAGTTTGAAAAGTTGTCTTGTTCAATTTTAACCTTTGTTTATTTTAGGTGCACCAAACAAAATGTGAGATGTGATTTATGCTCATGCAAGGTTAATTTTAAACACCAAGTTGAAGTGTGAGTAAATTTTAAATTTAAAAATTGTTAAACATGTTCTCTCTTATCTGACCACATTCCCACCGACCTACAACTTACATAAACCAAAACCTATCGCAAGCATTCCCGCAGAACCAAAACACATTCCCGCGGGATTGTAAGAAAATAATTTGAAAATAGGAAGCAATAAATGACAAAAACAAAAAATTTATACCTATCTTTCTTTTTGAAGTCTCGTTCCCACCGACTGTCAAGCTAGTAAAAAATCAGAGAGAAGGAACAAAGGCCAGTTGATTTTTTAGTTGATTTTTACAATTTTTCACTTAATGTTTACAATATGTGTTCCTATAGAATGAGACCACGTTCCCGCAAAACTATGGAGGGGAAAGAGAGGGGACCAATCTATGGGTTTGTGTTCCCACAGGACTTCTTGTCTTTTTTCCGTCGGATGAACTCGCATTCCCGCCCAATGAATTTTTCGTTGCTATACAAAATCTACCACAACTATCCAACATGAAATCCTTCAATCCCACCAATTCTACAATAAAAAGTCAAGAAAAATGTACTAACATACCAAAAATCAATAAAAAAAGTAAATGACCCATGAAGTGGGTCCCACCGGGTATGTCAAAATGTATGTAATGAAAGTAATAGTAAAAGAGGAGTGAAATAATAAGTCATAACATTCAACTAATTACTATCAAAATAATATATATGATAAGAAATACAAAAGAGAACAAAGACATAAAAGGAAATACAAACCTCCCAACCCAAGTACCCTCCTTCGTATAGTAGATTTTTCCAAGATGGTTGAATGTTCTCTTAAGCTTCAAAAGTTATGTGGTGATTTTGGCATTAGGATGCTAATTTTCTATTATTTTGATCTCAAAGTGGCATGATAACTTTGCATAAAAAGGTGGATGAAAATAAAGGATTGAGTCCCTCGATTTATAGGTAAGAAGAGGGTTGAATGGACAGTTGAGATGTAAAAGTGAAGAAGGGTCAAGATGCAATTGGAGGGAAGCACATGAATTGCGCTTACTCAAATCCATAGCATGGTGACAAGTGTCATCATGTGAAGAGCTAAGAGGACATTGGGGGTTGGTAAGATATTCCATAAAGGCATATCTTGTCTCAAATCCCAAAGGTCAAGTTTAGAAGAATGTGACCATTTTTGGAAATGAGAAGGGATTTGGAGAAGTGGGAAGAAGGAATATAATATTCCTTGGAGGGGACAAGTGTGTAAGAATGTGGTTGTGATTGTAAGAGAATTTAAGGTTAACAAAGGGAAATAAAATTGTGATTGGAGTTGACATGACATGAAGTTGACTTTGGATTTTAATCATTTTGATTAGGATTGTGCAAATGATTAGGCTAAGATTAGGCTTAGTTTAGTGGGCAAGTGAGATTATTACGAGGTGTGATGGGAGGAGAGAGAATGAGTGTAGGGGTTAATTAGTTAAATAAGTATATTTAAGTAATTAAATGAGGGTTAGTATGTGCAAGTGGTTTGGGTTGAGTTAGAACCATGGGTTAGGTGGTGGGGATGGTTAGGTAAGGGTTAAAGTTAGGAGCCATGTGCTCAAATATATTAAATAGGATTTATTTAATCGAAAATAAAAGAATAATTGGTAAATGAATTAATGAAAACTAATAAGAATATTTTTTTAGATTAATAGGAGGGGATTGAATTAATTAAATAATCTCAGATTTCTATTTGATTAATAGGATTATAGTTAATTAACTAGGAGACTAACATAAGTTAATTAAATAATATAAATTATTTAATTAATAATGTGAGGAAGATGACTAAATTTAATTAGAATTTAGCTAATCAAATTTAGGGTCTACACTAACTTCAAGTTGAATTTCCAAAATTCAAAAACCAATCCTTACCTTTCACATTTTTTTGAGTCCACTCGGTTAAGAGATTTTTTTGTGACAAATGTTAATAAGAAATAGTTTGTAATTTGATCTGTAATACTGCTACTACCTCTTGCTTGATCAGATCCCTTATGTTCTCTTTGACTATTGGCATTAATACTTCATCTATCTCTGCTCTAGAATCAAATTTATCCTTTTGTTCTTCACTGCATCACTCGGTAGCACATCCACACTTCAACTTACCAGCCTCAACTTCATACGATCTCATTCTTTATATAGACTCTATTTTTTCCTTTTAATATCCTTGATTAGGTTTTCCTTCAATCACTCTCAGCTGTTAGATCATCATTACAAACTTATTCAATGAATTTGATACTCAGTGAACCACTTCTCATCTCCTCAGGACTTGCACTTTTCTTGGAATCAGTATCATTAGCTTTTCTACTTAATCTTTACCATAGATCTTTACCTTGAATTTTCTTGTGCGTAGATCTTGTAACTAACTTCTTCTTCATCCCTAGAATCTTCAAGATCACAGTGGCTTTCCATTAAATGTGTTCGTATCCTTATTTATAACTTTTGGACTCGGTGTCTTGGCTCGCTTGGTGTCTTGGTGTCTCGGTGTCTCTTACCGAAAAACGCATCCCTTTTACCGATAGACTTCATCTTGCTCGATAACTAAATAGTTTCTTTTTCCCAACTTTCCCAAGATGATTACCGACTTGCTAACTTCAAATATAAAGTAGAAAAAAACTATATCAATATGAACTTATCATTGTCTGATATTTATTAATTGCCCAATTAAATCATACTCTGAAAGATATGGCAATTCAATATGAACCAAAAATCAATTGCTTGACATCAATGACAAAATAAAAATTGATCTAATCCTTTCTACAATCTTGTATACCTCTGATCTCGGTCTTCATCATCATCACCATCAGTTAATTAACAATCTCCCTCTTTGGCATTGACGGCAACACTGTCAATTGATGATGGTATACTTTAACATCTATGTTCTGTCTTTTCTCCCTCTTGTTTGATCTTGTTCTCCCTTTGTGTTTATTTCTTATTCTCTATTTTCTCTTTTTTAGGGTCTATTTGAGTTTCCTTGTATAAGTTTCTTTGACCCTTTGTTTAAAATTTAAAATTATTGCTTGATCTTCTCGTTTCTTTTAATCCTGGGCCGGCTAGTTTTCAGTTTCATGTTTACTCTCTAAGTTAATTGTCACAATGCTTTAAATCCACCTTTATATGGTCGCTTCCCTTTCATCAAGTGTTGGTATCTTTGGATTGAATTAGTTCAAAGAGGTTCAAATGTAAATTATAGCATGCATAAGGATTAAATTAGCGGCCGATGTGACAAGGGATGTGGTGTGTCAGAAAAGCAATCACCAAAATAATGGTACGGTATGTTTTGGGGATATGGTGACCATGGGGGAAATCTGAGCTGGTGTCACAAATTAATGCAAATTATTTCTGGCACAAGTGAAGTGATGGAATTACATGGGAATTAATGATGACATAGATAATTTTTGAAGCGAATCAGTAGCCAAATGTCACATCATGACATTCACTCTACTCTAAACTTCATGCCTCAATTAATGTTCTTCTTTTTAGTTGTACTTTGTGATATGTGAATCTTTTTAAAAGTGTGTCATTTTACTCATTCATTTAAAAGAAAGATTGTGGAATCTCAGTTGTGAAAGATAGAAGTTCTTGTTTCCCTAAGTCAATAGATCACAGGTAAACGTTGAAAGCCTCTCTTTTGTTTTGTTCTTCTCTGTGTTAGTGTGATTTTGAAAGGCTGTAGTTTCTTTGGTTTTATTTGGGGAAAAATAATGAGGTCCACTATGCATTTCTTTGGAAACATGGCTAGTTTATAGTGTCGAGCCTTGGTGATTTTAGACACTAATTTAATGGGGGTTGAAGTAGAAAAAATGGTTGACAATTTCAAGGACTATGTGGAAAAGGAGCATGCTCTGGAAATCATTTCGAGCGGGTTGTTTCAAGTTGCCACCTTTTCTCCCACCATAACAAGCCCTAAGCTAATTCAACAATGCATAAATCATTATGATGTATGGTCTAAATGTATTTTGGGTAATGAGGGTCATAGTATTCTATCAATAACCAGGGAAACAATCATGTCATTCTTTAAGTTACCCAATGAGGCCTTTGCTAGTTTCACCCCGACTCAGTCACTTTCTCAATTTCGAGAGAGAGGTGACAAGAACTGTAGCAATATTGCCTGTAAGTGGACTTAGTTGGACTACAAAGGATGCTCTTGGTTACCCAAGTTGTTGACTAAAGATCATATGAAGCCCCATATTCATGACTTAGTGGTCTTGTTACACAAAGTGAGAGGGTATGCACAGGTACTCCACTTTGAGGATTGGATGTATCATTTCATAGAAATTATCCTGGATGAAAATCAAAGTCTGGATTGGGCCAAGGTAATCGCCAGTTCAATAAGAGATCAACTCAAGCAAGCACAGATGAAAAAAAGGAATTCTATATGTCTTCATATTTGATTTATTTTCTGGTGTGTACCCACAACCTCATTGGAATTCCCCATGAATCATGGAACAAAAATATAAATATCTATGAGTATTGTCCCTTGTTGAGAAGAGACAAAGTACTTGAAAAATATTGTAGAATTCATGATGTGTTTCTAGGAAATCTATGCTATCACTTAGTTAGAATCCCAGGGCAAAGAATATGTCCAGAGGCACAAAAACTGGTTCAAATCTATGGCATTTTTTACATTCATTTCCCATGATTCACACATGTAAGGGTGGGAGGATTTGATGAAGAGCCCCTAAAGTTTCCAAGGTTCCCCTTCGACTGCTTTGTTTTAGCAGAAGTATGTAGGCAATTGTTAACGTTAATAAAAAATAGTCTCCTAGAAGAAAAGTGGGATTTTATGTTCCCAATCAAGCTTGGAGCTTTAACCTGCAAAAACATGATTGATGCCTCGGTGATAGGAAGTGATCTGGTGAACTTTCACATGAAATTTTATGAAGAGGAGGGGTTTTGACAATAAGGGTTTCGCGAGACAAACCCAATGAAGTGGAAAAATACTTGTCAAAAAACCCAATGAAAATAGTTGATCCTTGTATGTTGTTCATATTAAAGAAAAACTTGGGTTGGAAAGGATCATTATTTAAAGCTGTGATCTTGAGCATGAGAGCCATGGAGAAAGAAGTGAAAGAGATGCACACAAACATCCTGAAAGACATCAAGGTAGTAAATCCATCAGGCATTCTTGATTTTGAGGAAGGGAATATGGATGTGGATAGTATGATTAAGAGTTTTGAAGATGCTATGAATGCTATCAAGGAGAGAAAAGAACCTACATCCTAGGATTTTACCATAATAGAAAATGTAGAATCAATGTTATACCTAAATAGAGGATAGTTGCCTAAGTAGGCGGAAAGAATCCAAGAGCTCAAATGGGATAAGAATACCTATTGAGTGAAGCTGATAGGTCTGAAAAGTTTACACTCTCACCTGATCTAAGAGCTATTAAGCACTTTCAGGAGCTGGAAGCTGGTCCGAGATTCCATGTCGAAAAGAAAGTAGTTGATTATGTTGTTTAGTTATTTTGATAAGGGGACAGCTATCACAAAACTATTGCCATGTTTAGTTACTGGTTTGTAACTCTTTTTATTTGTTGTCAATCCGAGAGGTTGAGTTTTCAGGAAGGCCTCCCAGATTACAAAACTACATATGTTGGAGCATAAAACTGATGAAGGGTTAGAATTTTTAGATTAAATAGCTTTTGGGCTTTCAATAGTGCTAAGCTTTAGTTTCTTTTTGAAAGAATTAAGTGGAAAGATATAGTAATTCATACCTATTTTTGGACTTTGATCCTTACAGCATAAATATATCCATGCAAAGTCTCAATTTAGATTTGTGAGTTTGAACCCGTGGTGTATCAATTACTTTGTGTATTGATATATCATTTTCTCTACATTATTTATTTTCTGTGTCATGATTATAAATCTTTCCATGCAATTCCTATTATTAGTTACAATAGACAATTAATCTTAGATAGTTGGAGGAACTGTGTTTTCCTTGAACTTTTAATTTATGTATGTGATTTATGGAAATACCTCAATACCAAGGAGTATATGAGAGTTCCTTGCGTACTTTCTGGTTAAAAGTACATTTGTATATGGTTCATTCATAAGCTCATTAAATATTTATGAGGGAGTTGTACCTCATAAAATTCAGAGGGAAGCAATTACTCTACGCTTACCCAACTATCATGAATTTTTTTTCTCCAAAGGAGGTTTCGGGTCAATATAAATTTTATTTAGTGCAGAGACAAATTTATTCACCAACATATTTTTGGCGACTCTACTAGGGAGTCTTGTGACAAAGACCAGACTCTAAATTATTTATAATGAATCAAAATGTTGTTTTCATACAATGATGTGTTTCCTATACTTCAACCCAATCTAGGCTTTGAAAACACACAAGAAGATCTAATTTCAAACCTACCTACAGTAACTTGGAAATACAGACGTAGTAATCAATAGTTTTGACAAACCCTCCAAGTGTTGGAAAGAGAAGAAGAAATCATTGAACACCTAAGAGGTATACCTTTTGTCTAGGAAGAAAATATAGTAGACAAACTTACTCGTGTTCCTGCAAGAAATTGACAGTTAGTTCGGGTATCAAAGTTGGCTGAGAAGAAATATACTAGAGGTGGTCGAAGCAAAGGGTTGATTGATGAAGATTTTGAAGCCTTGAAAAACTTGAATTTTTCCCCTGATCTAAATACACCCAATAAAAAGAAAACTAAGCCCTATAGCAGACCTTCCTCACCTCCTACCACCCCATCAATGTCACCATTTGTGCAGGTTGGTATCCCACTAGGTGTTGTAATACCCTCATTTTTCAATATCCAACCTCTGAATTTTAGATTCCCAACCATGGTCGCAAACCAGTCATGGGGTCAAAATATAGGTCCTTTGAACTTGGGTGCAAACCCTCTCGCCACTTTATCCAAGGGTGATAACAAAATCTTGCCTAAGTTCAATGGAGATGGAAAAATGACCATGGAATACCACCTCAGCGCTTTTCACATTTCATGTGGTGTTATTAGTGTTCAGACTCAAGAAATTGTAGTTAGACTTTTTGTGACAACTTTCATAGATGTTGCGGCTGATTGGTTCAACCACTTACCTCATGCCTCCATAATCAGTTGGGATGATATGAGGAATGCCTTCAAGGAAAGATTTAAAACCCCTGATAATGAAATCTTTCTATTTCTTCAATTGAGCCAATTGAAGAAGGAGATACATGAACCTATGCAGGAATTTGTGGCAAAGTTCAACAGGATATTGCAGAGGATCCCTACAAATTCTATGCCTAGCAATGAGAACAAGAAATATTCTTTCTTAATGTAGTGCCAATTTATATAAATTTTCATCTGCTGAAGGATGGACTGGTTGATTTAAATATTGTGCAAAGACAAGTCATTCAGCTTGAAGACACCTTCGTCACAACAGGGAAGTGGAAAATAGAAGTTCAATCTTCGGGTGCCTCCTCCTATATTCTAATAGATCCTCTGATGCAGAGACTAATGAATGACATGGAAATGCTCAAAAGGCAATAGAATAGATTTGTTTATCCTTATCAATCTTCCCTATCAGAATGTCAGTCACAAGCAATATAATCAGTCTCATGGGAAAATTCCTCTCTTAACAGGTTCACAACCTAAGTTGTAGATCGAGGCTGCAACTAAAGAGACCATGTGTTAATTTCACTTGACAATTGATCATGATGGTGAAACATGTCCTGACTAGTTGAGGTGTCTCCAGATAAATGCAACGAAAGATACTATTGGGATAGAAGAGTTTCAAGAAGAAAAGACTCCTGAGATCGGGCATTCAGGTTCTTTTTATCTGGAATATGAGTCTGATTCTGAAAGAGCCAGAAATATCCTGGTGACTTTCCAAGATCCTTCATGTGTATTCCTTACTAGGAATCAAAGGAACCAAAAGTTCACTTCCAGCCCTAGTACATTTGATGATTCTCCCAAAGGAAAAGAGTCTAGAGGTAGTGATGCTTCCTTAAATTTGAAGGTGTCAGGATTCAGAATTTTACAAAGAGCTAACACAACCTCATCCCCTCCTACTTTTGATTTTGTTGAGTTTTGTAAATCCACCTCTATCTCAATCTCTTCGGTCAATTATCTAAGGATGAACCCTAAGGAGCTTGAAAATTTTGTTAAATATGTTAAAGGGGAATCAAGTTCAACCACCCAATTCAATAAACCCCTCATAGGAGAAACTACTATAGTCAAAGAGCCTCTTGTTTTTTGTATTTGGAGACACCCCACAGACACCTAAAGATCCTCCTGGTATTAATACCATAGAAAGTGAAATAGAACAGAAGAATCCTGACCCTTTCTATATGTCTTGAATTTTAAATGGCTAGAAACTCAGTAATTGTATCATAGACTCTGGAGCATCTAATAATATAATGCCTGCCCCAGTTGCCAAATCCCTTAGCCTCATTCTCTCTAAGATGTTTGGTCAGTGCTATTCTATGGATGGGAAACAAGTGTTGCTGATGGGCCAATTTAAAGACATAAAATATCTCCTTACTACATTCCCAAACAAGCGATTGAAATTGACAATTTTAGTTGCAGATATCCTAGCTAGCTATGACATGTTGCTCAGTAGAACCTTCTGCAAGGACATGGGAGGTGACATAAAGATGGATTGGTCTAAGGCAATTATCTCAATGGGCAAGAAAAAGATAAAACTTGAACCGGAGCCTAAAAAAAATACACAGTGGTTCCTTCTTACAATCCCAAGCCTCAAATCCTTTATGAGGAGTCCCATTTTGGTAATTATGTGATTATCTCTAAAGGAGAAACTGAACTAGTGGCTGAAGTTTTAGAAGGGGAGGGATATGGAAGATGGAATCCAATGGTAGTTGTTCAAATTTAGGATTAGGAGCGTAAGTGGTGATAATTCCTCTTGTTGGAGAATATATTCCTTGTCTTTTAAATTAGACTTTAGAAATACCAATAATATAGCCGAGTACGAAGTATTGCTGCTAGGATTGGAAGAAGCAAAGTCTAGAGAGATCAAGAAGCTAATCGCAAAAGGTGATGCTGAATTGATCGTGAAGCAAGTAAGAGGTTAGTTTTCTGTCAAAAACAAAAACTTAAGGCACTATAGAAACCTGGTATTGGATGAACTTGAGTCTTTTGATTCTTTTTCCATAGAGTTCATACCTCAATTTTTAAATGCTAAGGCAGACTCTTTGACAGTCTTCGCGTCATTGTTGTTACCACATCCTGATGTTAAAGTACATAGTTATAGAATAGAAATGGTCTAAAGACCGAAAGAGAAAAATAATGTACATCACTAGCAGGTTTTCGACAATGATTATCAGCTCAAAGATTTCATTGGTTGTGTTCAAATTTTTTCTAATGTATATTTTGAAGGTTCTAGTAGTGAGTACAAAGAAGTTTGTGAAGGTGCTAAAAAAGATGAGGGGATAATTCAATTAAAAGGGAACAAGATTCCCAAGGGGTTGGTATCCCTAGAACACTTTTTTTATAGGAGGGATGATAGTATAGTCAAAGAGAAGGTGCCGCACTCCCATAATCCCAAGGAGTGTGACAAGATTGATATTGGAGATAAAGGTGATACTAAATGGATTTCAATAGGAAAAACATGTTCTCAGCAAGAAAGGGGTGATCCAAAAAGGTTGCTGAAGGAATATAGAGAGATATTTTCTTGGGGGTATGAAGACCTCAAAACCTTTTGAGACGGACAATTTAGACATCACATTCCTTTGAAATCTAATGCCACACCTTTTCGCCAAAAGCTTAGAAATTATAATCCAAAAGTATCTGAAGCTATATTGAAAGAAGTGGAAAAGATGTTGCAATCCAGGATTATCTTCCCCGTCTATCATTCTACTTGGATTGCCAATATAGTATCAGTGAGGAAAAAGACTGGTGAAATCAGAATCTATGTCGATTTCAAGAATTTGAATTAGGCCAGTCTAAAAGACAATTACGCCTTACCAATAATGAAACATGTTCTCCAAGTCATGTCAAGATCAGAAGTAATGATGATGATGGATGGATATTCTAGATATAATCAAATCAGTGTGGCAAAAGAGGATCACCACAAGATGACCTTTATAACTAACTATTAGAATGAATTTAGAATAAATGAGAGGGGAGGGGTGAATCAGTTATCCTCAGGTCTAGATGTAGCAAATAAAAACTTTTTTGTATTTCAGATCTACTCAGCAGCAGTAGCATATGTCAACAACTTTAATCATGCAGTTTACTATCAACTAAAATTAACTTGTAGAAACATAACAGTAAAGCAAACTATAAGCATTCACACAAGTTGACACAAGTATTTAACGTGGAAACCCAATATGGGAAAAACCGCCAGTAACATGCTACCAAGTTTTCACTCTTCTGAAGTGATGCCATGTGAGGAGCCAACCCTATTAAAGGTTACAATAACACACTGCTAGGTGTGACCTGGTTAAAGGATTTAATCACCCTGTCAGGAGTGGCCTTGTTAGAGGACTTAGAACATTCCAATTTGAATGTCACCTTGTTAGAGGATTTATACAAATGACTGTTAAGTCAACCTTGTTAAAGGATTTAACTGATATAATGGTAAGAAAGTAATCAGCAGTTTTTGATCTGGTACATACAAATTACTTTGCAATTTAGATCCAATTAAAACTCTGATGTTAACTTATTGGATAGCCTGCATTGTCATTTCAACCTTATGATCTGCTTGGAAATCTGTTAAGCAATCACACATGCAACTTTCTACTTCTGCCTTTTTGCCTTCTCTGCTAGATCATGCTAAATAGTAAATCAACTATGCAAACCTCTTGATACACATCCATTCATCCACTTGCATTCACAATGAATAACCCCTGAGGTTATCATATACCTCTCTATTTAGGTCAGATAAATCTTTTGCCGCTTAAACAAGATCGTAGATCTTAGGTTAGGTCAGATCCAATGCATCATTCCATCTTTGCATTACATTTACTTCTCCAAAGTAGTCTCTAATTAAATCTTGAAACCATACATTAATTACAGTTACCCATAAATTAAATGACATGGATCAATCTTTAATTAACATTAAATATCCCAATAAAATTAACTAAGTCGGCTAGAGATCTCAAATCTCATCATTAATCCAATTTCTGTAAGTCGGCCAACATCACTGTTTCCACTTGACAATTTCAATGGTGCTCAGAATTGAGCAACTTTTTGCTCATCACAAGCAACTTTACTCGGCACAAGAAACTTTTCTCGTCATGAGCAACTTTTCTCGGCACAAGCCAAACTTGCTCGGCACAGAATAGCCAAAAAAATTGTCTTTGAAAGATAAATAATAAATTACTTTGCCAGAGTGCCAACTGATCAAGTACCCTTTGAATTTTCTTAACTCAACCATTCAATTGGTCTTCTTGTTAAATCTTCTTCATCAACAATAAATATGGTACTCAAACAAATAACAATAGTCTCACCAATTAAGGTTTGACATCAATGACAAAATAACAATTGCTTGCAATGTCACTTTCCAACATATAACGCCATGGGGTACTTTTGCATACAACGGAATGCCATTTGGCTTGATTAACGATGGTGCCACATTTTAGAGGGTGAAAAACTCCTCCTTTGGGGATCTAAAAAATAGAATCATTGTAATCTATTTATATGACTTGACTATCTATTTGAAAAGAAGGAATTGTCACTTAAAAGACCTAGAGACAGTGTTGCAGAGGTGCAGAAGTCATGGTATATCTCTAAATCTAAAAAAGTTCATTTTCCTTGTTGAAGAAGGTAAGTTGTTAGGGAATATTGTTTCAAAAGGAGTCAAAATTGATCTTGATAGGGTTAAAGCAATCCAAAAACTTAATTTATCCTCTAATACGAGTGGATTGAGGTCTTTCTTTGGCCAAGTGCACTTTTTAAGAACTTTTATCCCAGAATGTTTAGAGACCACCAAGAACATGGTAGATATGATGAGTGAGAAACACCCTTTTAAGTGGAATGAGGAAGGATGGAAGGCTTTCAATGACATTAAAGAAGAAATATCCTGAGCCCCTGTGTTGATAAGCCTAGATTTTAAAAAAGACTTCGTGATTTACTGTTATGCATCACAGCATACTGTGTCCGGCATTTTGACACGGAAGAATGACAAAGGACAGGAGGCACCCATTTCTTTCATGAGCACACCATTGAAGAAACACAAGCTCAAATATTCTCAAATTGAAAAGCATGCCTTCGCAGTCATAAAAGCAATGAAACTATTTAGGTACTACATTTTGCACTTGCATTCCACTGTATACGTTCCAGAGATAGCAGTAAAAAGTGTTTTGACACAAAAGGAGATAGGAATGAATAATAGAGTAGTATGGGTAGCTAGAATTCAAGAATATTACCTAACCATTAAGCTTAAAAATATTGTACGAGGACGAGGCTTGTGTAGTTTAATAGCAGAAAATGGAAAGCCATAAGAAGAAGCAGATGAAGCTCCTATGGTCCTATTGGTAAGTTTGATTGATCTATGGTTCTCAAATGTGACATATTTCCTTACATATGGTGAATTTCCTAAACACTTGAGTCCCTAAGAAAGGTATAATCTAAAGCTAAAGGTGTCTAAGTATGTTATATCTCAAGATGTGTTGTATAAAAGAGGAGTTGATGGAACTTTTCTCAGATGTGTAGATGGTGAACAATAGAGAGAGTTATTAAGATAATTCCATGATGAAGCTTGTGGAAGGAATTTTTCCTCCACTATCATAGCCTTCAAAATCTTTTGGAATTGTTTCTATTGGCCCAGGATGTTTAAGGACACATATCACTATGTCAAAAATTGTGAGAAGTGCAAACTGTTTGTAGGACGTCCGCAACTGGTAGCCCTACCCCTCAAACCAGTTGTGGTAAATGAACCTTTCACACAATGGGGGATAGATTTTGTAGGACCTCTAAATCCACCATCCATTGCATGGCATGTGTACATCCTAACAAATACCAACTATTTTACAAAGTGGGTGGAAGCAACTCCCTACTAAAAGGGCAAATTCTCAAGTTGTTTTTTATTTTCTACTGAACCATATTTTTTCCAGATTTGGAGTTTTGCAGAGGGTAGTAGAAGACATTGCTACATATTTCTCTTCAGAAGAGATCTCAATATTATATTATGAACACGGAATATCCTTGGCCCACTCATTAGATTATTTCCTGCAAGGGAACGGTCAGGCGGAGTCCAGCAACAAGAATCTAGTTACTATAATAAAAAATTTGATGGGTGATAACCTTTGTGACTAGAACAAGATATTACATGAAGCCTTATGGGATGATCGGAATACCCCCAAGAGAGCTATAGGGATGGCTCCTTTTGAGTTGGTGTACAGGGTAGGAGCTCATGTATCATTGCCTCTTGAATTATCTACCACCAAACTAGAGTCTATGATTGAAGATTAGTATTTTCAAAATAGCCTGGAGAAACGGGTCATGTACCTAAATAAATTGGAGGAGGAGAGAGAAAAACTAGTGGATCACATTACAGAACACCAGATGAAGGTAAAAAAAAAATTGATATAAGAGCTCGTATCCATAATTTCATGGAAGGGGATGAAGTCTTGTTATGGGATAAGGGGAGAATA
>MU224045.1:799088-809711 GCA_018584345.1 Thuja plicata | reverse complement strand
AAAACCGGTTGTACATAGTAGTCAGTCCTTTCCCTGCTTTCCTTAGGTTTAGTTGTGTGTCGTTCCTTCCCCTTCTTCTTTTTTTTTTGTGGAACCAGTGATCTAAGTTCTCTGCATATTCATCAACATGCAGTCCCCCAGTCAAAGCCAGTGTGTTGATGGGGTTTTGCTGACCGGGTCCGCCAACAGTCATAAGTTGTCACCGGGTTTCAGAGAAATCGGCCAACTCTGCCTGCAAAGGTTGTCCGGGGGAAATAAATTCTCCGGGCCTTCAAGCACCTGGGTGTCGGGTCATTACAGTGCGGGGCTCGGTTGGGAGAGGTGACTATTTTTGAGGGGGATAGCTGGTTACTTCAACTCATTCTCCTGGAGATTCAAAATAGCAAGGGTTTCCCAGAGTAGTCCACACTTAGAAAATAAAATGAAAAGATCCTGTAGGGTTAGGAACATTTATCTAACTATAGTCATGTTGAAAAGTCCGAAATATCAACAACACTCTGAAGGACTACACTAAATACCAAAGAAATACACAACCATCAGTTAGCATTTTATCAGTAGCAAAAATAAAGAGGTCGTTAATCTACTTTAACATATCAGAGTGAAGGACATACAGAACATCAAAATATGAAATACCATTAACTCAGAAGCAGATACGCTAACAACATCATTGCTATGAATCCTTCCTTCTTCATTAATGTTCAATCCAGCAAGCACTGGTGCGATGATACAATGGTGGCTCTAGGGGAGCTTCTAACTACCAAGACAAATGGAGCATTGAGCTCTGCAACTAAAACTAGAAATCACTTTTGCTATTTCTTATGGACAACAAAATAATCAATTTTGCCGACCCTTGGAAATGGGCCGATTTGCCTATTTATACAATTCTCTAACCCTAACCCTATTTTACTGCACTTCAATAAAATACAATATCTGGGGGCCGGTACTACCTACGCCACCCTACAAAAGACCTGGAGAAGGAATAGGCTTGCCAGGTCAGAAGAAGACAAGAATATACATCGGAAGAATCGGCCTCGAGAAGAGAGCCGAAGGGAAGAAAGAAGAAAGGTCCCCTGGGAACCGAGGCTACATGCTTCATAAATGGAAAATGTGGCACCCTGTCTCCAATGTGCCAGGTGTACCTTTAAACGGTGCCTCAGGAAAATCACCCTGTCAGGAGCCAACTACCGAGCCAATGCCTCTTGATGTGCCCAACTACCCCCCTGACAGTCTTTATTAATCACCTCTGAAAGTGACCGGTCGGCCTCAGGGACCGGGACACAAATCACTTTAAAGAATACAAAAATATGGATCCGGAACTCCGGGATCTGGGAACTTGCATCCCCAAAAGAATAAAGAATGCTTAACAATCAAATTTCCCCAGTTCCCGGGGAACGCTCAAGGCTGTTTATGATCATTGAAGGCCTGAAGGATGCGGAAGATGCCATCTTCATCAATCTTCCTTAGGCTGGCCCTTCTGTGTCTGGCCACTTCAACCTGTTCTGCCAAGTCCGAAACATTATTTCAGAACTTATCTGTCATCCTGGCGGCATCATGGCCCTTAAGCACCATTTTGGTTAGATTTTCCATTCGGACCCCATCCATCCCCTCCGGGGATTGATACCGAGATGCCATTCTTTCATCAAAATTCCCCAAAACTAACTCCTTGGGGGTATAAGTATTTGTACCAAGGGGATCAACCCCAGAAGCTTTTATTACAAATGCCTTGTACAAATTGAAAGAATATTTTACGGTGTTTATCTTTTCCTGTAAAGACTCTACCAGTTGCTTGGTTACCTCCAATGTGAGGTCCAGTCTGGAGTGCTGAGCCCTTACGAAATCAAATGATTCCTCACCCAGAATTTTGGATTCGGAAATCATATCTTCCCCTAGGGTAAGGAGTTCTTCAAACTCTACCTTCCACGCCTAGTAATTCTCGGCGTCACTCTCCCACTGCTCAATCAGTGCCTCTGCCTGCAACATAATCTGTCGGGCCGTGTATAAATCTGGGAGAGTGGCCGCTAGGAAACGCCGGGTGTTTCCTATTTGTAGCGCGACCCAATCATTTACTGCCAGGGCCTTTTTCTTCATTACTCGTAGGGAGTCTATGTCACTCTGTGGTAATTCCTCTGATGTGGAGGTTTGTGGAGGGGCGGCGTTGAGGGGTCGGGCCAGCTCTGTAAGCAACCCCATGAGGTTTGCACTCTTCTCCTTTTCTATTTTTAGCCTCTGGGCCTCTTTTTCATATCAGGCCTCCACTGCCCTTGCCGCTTCCTTCAGCAGGTCTACTTCACCCTGCTTCCCTCGTTTTCCTAAGGGTACCTCTGTGATAATGTAATACACAGGATCTGTGGTTGCCTCATTGGCGTCTAGGGGAGGTGTTTCCACCACCGCAACTATTTCTCCGCTCAGCCTAGTTCGAAGGGTATGAACTGTCCGGGCCCTCTTTGCTTTCGGCGGAGCCTGAGCCAAAACCATCATTTCAGCCAGGGAGATAGGGACTGTTGGAGCTGATTGGGCTTTCCTTTTTCTTCTCTCTGCCAACCATGGAGGCAGGAGGAGTGGCCCGCCTACCAGAATCTATTCTTCGGATCCTCTCTCGGTGTCTGGTGGTGGCTGCTCCTTTTCAACAGGCACCTCCTCTGTTTCCCTCCCTGCTGGAACCTCTTCTGCAGTGACATCTTCAATTTCTATCTCCTCAGCCCGGTCTGTGATGTCAACTGTCATGTCTAGACCCTGATCGGCTTCTTCGGGGATCTCCTCTTCATTCTGCTCTTCTTCTATTTCATCTGTGAGTAGTAAGGGCGGAATCAGGCTGAGGTTTAAAGTTTGGGCTGCTGTAATTATCTGCCCGAAGGTTTCCCCCGGGAGTGGCCCCTGGAATACGGCGGCTGGGGTTACGGTTGGTCCTGAAGTTCTGGGTCCAGGTTCCCCAGCGAATGCCTCCTGTTCACTTGGTAGTTGTTGGTCCACTCCCAGACCTTCTGTTCTTAAGGCCCCAGAAATAATCTCTAGTTTCGGCCTCTTTTCTTCTGTTCGTTGCTCTTCTTATCCCGCAGCTTCTTCTTCCCGGTCTTTCGGGTCCACAGCCTCTTGTTCCTGCTCTGAGACTTCTGTCCCTGCTTGTGTGTTGTCCCCTTGCAGATTTCTGAACTCGTCGGCTGCAAACATGTCAAACTCCTCTTCTGGAGGGGGACTGGCTAGGATGTCTGCCTGTTCTGTTTCCTTCTCCGGTTCCGGGGAACTGGAGGAAAGGATCTCTACTTCCTTTGGGAGGGAAGCCCTGGGCACCGGTTCTGCCTTGGGCTGTTGTGTGTGCTTCTTCTTCCTCCGGGTGATCAAAGGCAGTCCCGCATCTGCTATTGCTACTGCCTCCAGTTGATCCACCCCTGTCGCCTTCGCCATTAAGGCTGCCAGTGATGGGGAGGAAGGAGGATGGATTGTTCTGGCCATTCGCGGGGGAGTGGCGAGCCTTGTGATCAATTGCTCCCTCATTTGTTGAGAGGCCGCTATAGATTGCCTAATCTGTTCTTGAATGGGGACTTGCTGCACGGAGGGTGTTGTTTCTATCCATTTTCCTTTATCAACGCCTTACGCAGAAGTCCCAGCCCCCAGAGTCAACTTTGGTACCAGTGGTGGTGCTTTAGTTACTGGCTAGGAGGCCAAGTGAGTACTCCCGGGGCATGCCTTCTTAAAATAGGCATGACTTCTCTCGACCACCTCCTGAGTGAAGTCCTCAATTGTGTGGTCCTCCTGGGTGGCCCAATTCATTAGCGCCAGCGGCATTTTATCTATCCCCTTTTCCTTGTACTGGGGATCTGTAGTGGGGGCGTCATCTGAAAAGCCCGGTGGGAACCTTCAGAGCTTTAGCTCCTGCATCATTCCAGCCGTCATTCTGTCATAATACCGGTTGTGCACATCCATGTCATCCTAGCGATCCGCCCAGAAGTCTTCCATGTGTGCGTGGTGGGAGTCCGCAGCCCGGGGCAGTGTCATTGCAACTCTACCATGCAGATCAAAAAATTTTCACGCCAAGTAAAATTCCTGCAAGTTATAACTTTGGAGCTCATTATCTACCTCCTTTGTGGCAGCTAGATTGCAGGTGTAGTTCCCATAGGAGATTGGGAACAAAATGTTTGGGACCTTTTTGTGGGCCAAGAGGGTATGCAGTTCCATCATCTGTCGACAATATTCCAGTAGCACGATCTTGTCCCCGCAATGCTTGGGCAACAAGTAGGGTTTTCTGGAGAAGTCACCGACCCTAATGTATGTGTGCTACTGGAACTGGATGTAGTAGTGCCCATAACTACTAACCAATTTCATCGCCTCTTTGGACAGGCGGTATCCGGCATCCCGGGTGGGTGTGAGCAAATGGTAGTAAACGAAGGAGTCGTTTACCCGGCAGTAACTGGGGAAGTTGGCTTTCCATTGAATCTGTGGGAGATGGTCCCACGATGCTTTCTGTCCCTGGCCAAGTCCGAGAATACCATCTGTAATTAGGCCATTGGAGTGGGGCCTCTGTTGGGCCAAAGCCTAGAAAACATAAGAAGTCATGTAGAACTTCTTGTTCTTATTCAGCTGTCAGAACTGGGAGTCGACGTGGTTGGAGATAATGGTCGCCCAGTCAAAAAAATCTCCCTTGGTGGAGATGCCCAGGAGGAAGTAGTACATCCATTTTGCGAATTCCTGGGCGGAGGGCTGCCCAAATACCCGGGCCAATGCTATCATCCCCATTTGGATGCTTTCCTTGAATTCAGAGCGGGGGATATCTATCTTCATTCTTTTTGGATCCCTCTTTGGGACCTTTAGCCAGTGCATGTTCAAGTACACCCAGGAGGCATCCTATAGTAGGTTGAATTGTTTCAAGGCCTCTGTCCTCGTGAGTATCGAGGATCTCTCAAATTGCGGGATTCCCAGGCCTGCTTGGAAAGTAACTGGGTCAAGGGACACCAGTGGAGTGGGGAATCCCGATGGTTCTGCTGGTGCTAACATGACGGCCCAGACGGAAGAGTTATAGTGGGCCGCCAGAGTAAGAAAAAGCTTCGGAGACTGCACGGAGCATGGGAAGCAGGCTGCCCTGAGAATTCTGGAACCTCCAACGTTAGTTGCAAGTGTATCTCCAGCTTGTTTCTGCATATGCATTATATTTACTAGAGCCTGCATTTCTGCCCAAGTTTCGACAGTGGTGTTGGTCATAAATTTCACTTGAGACTCAATCTTTGAGCCTATAATCTCTTCACCGTGCATATACTTCATGGTGAGGGGCAGCTTCGCCAGGGCCTTCTCTATCTTAGACTTTGTTGCTGCCCTGGTTTCGGTTATGGATGGCAACTCCAGACTTTCAGGAGGAGATGAGGCAGATGCTTCAGACATGGTTGTAAAGTGAAGTCCAGACCTGCGAGACAAAGCGACCGTCAGAACACATTTATCAAAATGAAAAACTCTGGGGTCTGGAGATCTTACCACCGCGCCGTTTGCTTTTCCTGAAAAGTTAGTCTTTTTGCACAAGTACCTAAAAAGTAAAACAAACCAAGCATTCACACTATATCTCTGGGTCTGAGAAATTTTGTCACGCTTGACGAAGAAATGGGGTGAATGACGGAAAGGGACCCGAAGCCCAGAGAAGTGACCGTTAGTAAAGAAGAATGTGAAATTAGGTCTACGTGGATGCCACGTGCACTAGCATTGAATGGATGGGATGGCACCGGCGGAGGAGGAGACTACTCGAATGCACAAAAAGGGAAAACCACATGGCCAGAAGTAATTGCACGCATGGGAAATAAATGAGGCTCTGACAGCCTTGATGGAGGAGAGAGAAAACTGCCTGTCTGAAACCAGCCAGGAGCCGAGTTTCAAACAGGTGGTTTTCTGCCTCGAGGCAAACTTGAAGCAAAAAACCAACAGCAAGGGTGACTCGACCAGCTCGTCAAGCCACTTGGAAGGATATACAGAGAGCTGAAGGGTATATACATGGAAAGGGGGAATATATACAGGGGTTTCTTACAGGAATATACATATATACATGAATATACACATGGGAAACTCCCACAGAAAAAACCAGACAAAGCTAAAACAAGAATATATAGCTACTTACATTATATACATGCTATCTACAGGTTATTCATAAAATATTTATAAACTATCTACACCTGCACAGAAGGCGGACGACCTTCTAACAGAGCCGAGCCACCGGCAAGCGGCAAAACCAGAAGACCAAAGGAACAATAGAGAAACAAAGCAAACGAAAACAAAAATGAGCCAACCAAAAATGAAGCAAACAGAAACAAAGATGAGAAAAAACAAAGAAAACCAGGAAACAAAAGCAAAGTGAAAAGGAGGGAAGCAGAGAAACCAACCTAAAAATGCAGAAGGCGGAGGAAGGAAAGATTACCAGGAGAACTCTGCAACAGCCTCGAATCGTCAAGCTGTCAAGATCACCACCACGGAGCACTAGCGTACGTCTGAGAATAGTAGAAGGTGTTAAATTTTGATTATCGAAAACCTCTCTGTAACTATTCTGCTAATTGCTTTGAAAATCGCTCTATTTCTCTCTAAGTGCTTCAAAGATTTTAATCGTGGTAAGTGTGATAATGACAGGTGAGTCTATTTATAACCGCGGTAAAAAGTAATCTTCCTCACTCCAGAGATTTCGGGTTAGGCAAAACATCTCGATTCTGGGCTCGGAGATTCCTTATGATGATGTTCCCAAAACTTAGGAACATCATCATAAAGAATCTCAAAGTCCGGAATCAAACTTCCAACCAAAAGGCACCCTCTGGGATCCGGGGTCCTGGAGGGGAAAAGCGACCCAAGGAAACGACACACTCCGGGGAAGAAAAACCCAGAGAAAGAAAGCAAGAAGGAAAAGAAAGAAAAGGCAAGGCCGCAACAAAAAGAAAAGCAGAAAAAAAAAGGGGGACCCGACATTTTTCACACAAAATGTAGGGACGGGGATGCAGGGCACAACAAATGGTGACTATCTGGGACAAATGCCTTAGCACATTTGAGAACCATAGAATCTCTGGTTAGCATAATTAGAACAAATCATCCTCCCAAAGCGTTTGACAAGTAGAGAGCAGCATGTCCGAGAGAACCCGACCATAAAGGAGTCAGTCCGTAGCCTTTCATCAGTGGTGTCGTGTGTGCTTTGGAAGGAAATCAAGTCGATGACCTCTAAGAGGAGATAGAGAAACGGTACTAATCACATTGAACCAGTCATCAATTTAATTGCTTTTCCCCTAGAGACCAGAGTTTCATCCCGCTTTTTCTCATTACTTCATTTATTTCTAGGTGGGGGAGGCGGTACTTCTTTCACCATTGAGCCCGAGCTTAGCTAAAATTCAAATGGCGGTACTTCTTTCACCTATCCACCTATATTTAGATTTGGAGAGGATAAAACTCCAGACCTGGAAGGAATTCCTTTGGATTTTCAGACGTGGATCAACCAACCAGTACAGCTGATCTACCCTCGATGTGTCTGATTACTTGTTCCTTGTACTATTATTTTTCACTGATTGCCAGACTCCCAGAGACAACACCCAATGGAGATTACTCGAAAATGTGTCATAACCTGCAAACAACCCCGGAGACCGGGTTGACTCCACTGTGATAAAGATAGATTCTAAAGTTCACCATGCCAGAGGCATTGCACCAAAAGCCAAAGTTATGTGAAGCATTCCTGTTCTTACAAGATGGAGAAAAACACCAGGGCCAAAAGAAAACCAAAAGCGAAAACAAAGACAACAAAGAGAAAAAAGGAAGACTGCCCCGGAAGGCAGCCAGCAAAACTATTTACAAGGGGATATTTACATATAGTACAATCTTGGACAAACTTACCCTTACTCAAAGTAATGTTTGAGAAACTGCCCATTAACAGGCAATGCGACAGGTTCTCCAGTCAAGGTATTAAGGCGGTAAGTATTTGCCCCGCAGATCTCTGAGATTAGGTATGGTCCGAGCCAGAGCCATTGGAACTTGGTGTGCTTTCCTTTCTTCTCCCGGGCCTTATCCCACAGCAGGACCAGATCTGAGATCTGAAAAGCCTTGTATTGGGCTCTTCTGTCAAACCATCATTTTACTACTGCTTCATGACGCGCAAAATGTTCAAGGGCTACGTCTCGTTGTTCCTCCATCCGCACCAGATTTAGGAGCCGAACCTCCACAATATTGTCCCTGTTGTTGAATTCCTGCATAAATTGTAAAACTGGGATCTGTAAATTGACTGGGAATACAGGGTTCTGACCATAAACCAAGTGGAATGGGGATGTTCCCAGGGCGGATTTAATATGAATACGATCCACTCAGAGGGCAAATTTCAATTATTGGTGCCAATCCTGGGGATTTTATTCTAACAGATGTTTGATCACCTCCAGTAGATTCTTGTTCGTCGATTCAGCAACGCCATTTCCCTGGGGGTAATAGTTGTTGGAGAACTTCAGTATGATTTTTCGATTGTAGGTCCATTCGAGTAATTGTGTGAAAAAAAATGTCGAACCATTGTCACATACTAAAGCAAAGGGCATTCCAAACCTCGTGACGATGTTCTCTTCCAAAAACTTGATAACTACGTCCGCCGTGTTGCTTTTGCAAGGGATAGCTTCAGACCACCGGGTGCAGTAATCAGTAGCAGTCAGAATGTATCGGTGGTTGGCAGACGAGTTGGGGTTGATCTCCCCGATGAAGTCAAATGCCCACTGGGCAAAGGGTCTAGCCTCATATACTAGTTGCAGAGGCATGGCTGGGTTACGCTCATGATGCGCTGCAGTTTGGAAAGTATGGCATTTTCTAACATGAGCGTAAATATCTTTGAAAATACAGGGCCAATAGTATCCAGCCCAGAGAATCTGATGGGTAGTGGCGTCAGTTGAACCATGCCCGGTTCCAAACTGTCCATAAAATTCATCAATTATTTTCACAACTTGGTCCCTGTCGATGCACCAGAGGTACACTCCCTCGTAGTTTTGACGGTAAAGCACAGAGTTCTTGATCATGAAATGGGCACTTTTCATCCGTAGGGTGCGGCGTTTGTGGGGAGGTAATCCCTCCGGGCATTTGTTATTCAGCAGCAAATATATCAGATCGGTATACCACAGATCCTGGGTAATGGACTCCACTGTATACGTATGACATTCTATGTGGGGAGTCTCTTCTGTTATTGTTCGATTTAGTCCCTGGCCTCAGACTATCTTCATGGGTTGCATCTCTAAATCGTATTCCTAGAGGATGGCCATCCATTTCCCCCACCTCTCGCCCAATTCACTCTACATCAGCAGAGATTTAACAGCCTAGTCTGGGATGATAGCATGCACTTTGCTCCGGAGAATATAATGCCAGAATTTCTTCACGACGCGAACTAAAGCAAAGGCCTATTTTTCCAATGATGAATACCGGACTTCAGCGTTATTAAAGGGGGAACTCATGAAAGCAATTGGTCGTTCCTCCCCTTTAACCTTTTGAGTTAGCACTGCCTTGACAGAATACGGTGAAGCAAATGAATAGATATAGAACAGAAGGGAATAGTCCAGACTAGCTAGGACGGGTGCCTCCGTTATCATCTGTTTGATCTGAGCGAACGCCCGCTTTGCTTCAGGACTCCACTCGATTTTGGTATCCTTTTTCATCATTTCGTTGAGTGGTTTAACTATCTCTGTAAATCCTGTGATGAATTGACGCACGAAGTTGATTTTTTCGAAGAAGGATCGCATTTCTTTCTTGCTACCAGGCATCTATAAATTCAGTAATACTTCGACTCTATCAGGGTCTATGGATATACCCTTCTCAGAGATGATATACCCTAGCAACCTCCCTTCGGTGACCCTGAATATGCACTTCTTGGGGTTGAGGGATATTCCATACCAGCGACACCTCTCGCAGATTTGAGCGGGGTGGGCGGCGTGATCACGCCTGTCCCGGGAGAAGACGGTCAAATCATCCATGTAGATGATTATGCATCGATTTACAAGGCCCTCGAATGCAATGTCTATGGCCTTCTGAAAGGTAGCCCCTGCGTTGATCAAGCCGAAGGGCATTCTTCTATAAGCAAACATTCCCCACTTGGTGGTAAATGCTATTTTCTCTCTATCCTCGTACTTGACCATGACCTGGTTATATCCCGAATATCCATCTAGGAAAGACATCATCTGGGATCCATTTACTATCTACAACACCTCATCCAACGATGGGAGAGGGTGGTTATCTTTTTTAGATGCCTTGTTCAAATTTTGAAAATCCACGCAAAGGCGGATCTCACCGCTTTTCTTCCTGACTGGGACCAGGTTGGCAGCCCATGTAGTATGCCGGATTGGAAAGATGATCCAAGATGACAGCAGTTTTTCTACCTCTTGACGAATCAGAGGCTCTATCAGGGGGTTAACCGGTCTTTGCTTTTGCCGAAATGGCTTAGCGTCTGGCTTTAGGGGAATGGTGTGAGTCATGATGGATGTGTCATAGGTTTTTAGGTCTTCATACCCCCAGGCAATCACATCAATGTATTCTCAGAGGACCGCGAGAATCTTCTCCTTTTCCTCAAGGGAACAGGAGGTGCCTATGTGGATGATTTTCTCTTCACCGAGCTGGCCGATGTTAACCCTTTCAAACTTTTCTCCCTCAAGGGAGGATGATACCTTC
>MU224045.1:745151-792301 GCA_018584345.1 Thuja plicata | reverse complement strand
TTCCTATTCTATTTCCTTCTCTGGTTCCGGGGAACTGGAGGAAAGGATCTCTACTTCCTTTGGGAGGGAAGCCCTAGGTGCCGGTTCTGCCTTGGGTTGTTGTGTGTGCTTCCTCTTCCTCTGGGTGATCAAAGGCGGTCCCGCATCTGCTATTTCTTCTTCCTCCAGAGGATCCACCCGCGTCGCCTTCGCCATTAAGGCTGTCAGTGATGGGGAGGAAGGAGGATGGATTGTTCCGGCCATTCGCGGGGGAGTGGCGAGCCTTGTGATCAATTGCTCCCTCATTTGTTGAGAGGCCGCTACAGATTGCCTAATCTATTCCTAAATGGGGACTTGCTGCGCGGAGGGTGTTGTTTCTATCCCTTTATCGGCGCCTTGCGCAGAAGTCCCGACCCCCGGAGTCAACTTTGGTACCAGTGGTGGTGCTTTAGTTACCGGCCGGGAGGCCAGGCGAGTACTCCCAGGGCATGCCTTCTTAAAATAGGCATGACTTCTCTCAACCACCTCCCGAGTGAAGTCCTCAATTGTGTGGTCCTCTTGGGTGGCCCAATTCATTGGTTCCAGAAGCATTTTATCTATCCCCTTTTCCTTGTACTGGGGATCTATAGTGGGGGCGTCATCTGAAAAGCCCGGTGGGAACCTTCGGAGCTTTAGTTCCTGCATCATTCCAGTCATCATTCTGTCGTAATGCTGGCTGCGCACATCCATGTCATCCTGGCGATCCACCCAGAAGTCTTCCATGTGTGCGTGGTGGGGGTCCGCAGCCCGGGGCAATGTCGTTGCAACTCTGCCATGCGGATCAAAATTTTTTCGCGCCAAGTAAAATTCCTGCAAGTTATAACTTTGGAGCTCATTATCTGCCTCCTTTGCAGCGGCTAGATTGCAGGTGTAGTTCCCACAGGAGATTGGGAACGAAATGTTTGGGACCTTTTTGTGGGCCAAGAGGGTATGTAGTTCCATCATCTACCGACAATATTCCAGCAGCATGATCTTGTCCCTGCAATGCTTGGGCAACAAGTAGGGTTTCCCGGAGAAGCCAGCGACCCTAATGTATGTGTGCTACTGGAACTAGATGTAGTAGTGCCGATAACTACTAACCAATTTCATCGCCTCCTTGGACAGGCGGTATCCGGCATCTCGGGTGGGTGTGAGCAAATGGTAGTAAACGAAGGAGTCATTTACTCGACAGTAACTGGGGAAGTTGGCTTCCCATTGAATCTATGGGAGATGGTCCCACGGCACTTTCTATCCCTGGCCAAGTCTGAGAACACCATTTGTAATTAGGCCATTGGAGTGGGGCCTCTGTTGGGCCAAAGCCCAGAAAACATAAGAACTCATGTAGAACTTCTTATTCTCGTTCAGCTGTCAGAACTAGGAGTCGACGTGGTTGGAGATAATGGTCGCCCTGTCAAAAAACTCTCCCTTGGTGGAGATGCACAGGAGGAAGTAGTACATCCATTTTGCAAATTCCTGGGCGGAGGGCTGCCTAAATACCCAGGCCAATGCTATCATCCCCATTTGGATGCTTTCCTTGAATTCGGAGCGGGGGATATCTATCTTCATTCTTTTTGGATCCCTCTTTGGGACCTTTAGCCAGTGCATATTCAAGTACACCTAGGAGGCATCCTCCAGTAGGTTGAATTATTTCAAGGCCTCTGTCCTCGTGAGTACCAAGGATCTCTCAAATTGCGGGATTCCCAGGCCTGCTTGGAAAGTAACTGGGTCAAGGGACACCAGTGGAGTGGGGAATCCCGATGGTTCTTCTGGTGCTAACATGACGGCCCAGACAAAAGAGTTATAGTGGGCCGCCAGAGTAAGAACAAGCTCCGGAGACTGCACAGAGCATGGGAAGCAGGCTGCCCTAAGAATTTCAGAACCTCCAATGTTAGTTGCAAGTGTATCTCCAGCCTGTTGCTGCATATGCATTATATTTACTAGAGCCTGCATTTCTGCCCAAGTTCCGACAGTGGTGTCAGTCATAAATTTCACTTGAGACTCAATCTTTGAGCCTATAATCTCTTCACCATGCATATACTTCATGGTGAGGGGCAGCTTTGCCAGGGCCTTCTCTATCTTAGACTTTGTTGCTGCCCTGGTTTCGGTTGTGGATGGAAACTCTGGACTTCCAGGAGGAGATGAGGCGGATGCTTTAGACATGGTTGTAAAGTGAAGTCCAGACCTGCAAGACAAAGCGACCGTCAGAACATATTTATCAAAATGAAAAACTCTGGGGTCCGGAGATCTTACCACCGCACCATTTGCTTTTCCTGAAAAGTTAGTCTATTTGCACAAGTACCCGAAAAGCAAAACAAACCAAGCATTCACACTATATCTCTGGGTCTGGGAAATTTTGTCACACTTGACGAAGAAATGGGGTGAATGATGGAAAGGGACCCGAAGCCCAGAGAAGTGACCGTTAGTAAAGAAGAATGTGGAATTAGGTCTACGTGGATGCCACGTGCGCTAGCATTGAATGGATGGGATGGCACCGGCGGTGGAGGAGACTACTCGAATGCTCGAAAAGGGAAAGCCACATGGCCAGAAGTAATTATGCACATGGGAAATAAATGAGGCTCTGACAGCCTTGATGGAGGAGAGAGAAAACTACCTATCTGAAACCAGCCAGGAGCCGAGTTTCAAACAGGTGGTTTTCTGCCTCGAGGAAAACTTGAAGTGAAAAACCAACAGCAAGGGTGACTCGACCAGCTCGTCAAGCCACCTGGAAGGATATACAGAGAGCCAAAGGGTATATACATGGAAAGGGGGAATATATACAAGGGTTGCTTACAGGAATATACATATATACATGAATATACACACGGGTGACTCCCGCAAAAAAAACCAGACAAAGCTAAAACAAGAATATACAGCTACTTACATTATATACATGCTATCTACAGGCTATTCACAAAATATTTACAAACTATCTACACCTGCACAGAAGGCGGACAACCTTCTGGCAGAGCTGAGCCACCAGCAAGCAACAAAACTAGAAGACCAAAGGAACAACAGAGAAACAAAGCAAACGAAAACAAAAATGAGCCAACCAAAAACGAAGCAAACGGAAACAAAGACGAGCAAAAACAAAGAAAACCACAAAACAAAAGCAAAGTGAAAAGGAGCGAAGCAGAGAAACCAACCTGAAAATGCAAAAGGCGGAGGAAGGAAAGATTACCAGGAGAACTCTGCAACAGCCTCGAATCGTCAAGCTGTCAAGAACACCGCCACGGAGTACTAGTGTACATCTGGGAACAGTAGAAGGTGTTAAATTTTGATTATCGCAAACCTCTTTGTAACTATTCTGCTAATTGCTTTGAAAATCGCTCTATTTCGCTCTAAGTGCTTCAAAGATTTTAATCGTGGTAAGTGTGATAATGACAGGTGAGTCTATTTATACCCGCGGTAAAAAGTAATCTTCCTCACTCCGGAGATTTCAGGTTAGGCAAAACATCCAAATTCTGGGCTCGGGGATTCCTTATGATGATGTTCCCAAAACTTAGGAACATCATCACAAAGAATCCCGAAGTCCGGAATCAAACTTCCAACCAAAAGGCACCCTCCAGGATTCGGGGTCCCGGAGGAGAAAAGCGACCCAAGGAAACGACACACTCCGGGGAAGAAAAACCTGGAGAAAGAAAGCAAGAAGGAAAAGAAAGACAAGGCAAGGCCGCAACAAAAAGCAAAGCAGAAAAAAAAGGGGGACCCAACATTTTGCACACAAAATGTAGGGACGGGGATGCAGGGCATAACACAGTGTTAGGGTCTATTTGAGTCACCTTGTATAAGTTTCTTTGACCCTTTGTTTTAATTTAAAATCATTGCCCGATCTTCCCGCTCCTTTTAATCTAGCCATTTTTCAGTGTCATGTTTACTCTCTGAGTTAATCGTCACAATGCTTTAAATCCACCTTTATATGGCCGCTTCCCTTTCATCAAGTTTTGGTATCTTTGGATCGCTCATGAACCACTTTGAACCTCTTCAAACCTTGGTTCAAAGTAGTTCAAAGAGGTTAAAACAAAAGATTTTTTCCTAACAATTGTAATTGTAGGTGGGACCCCTACATACATTATGATGCGGCTATGAACCACTTTGAACCTTGGTTCGAAGTAGTTCAAAGAGGTTCAAATGGAAATTACAGCATGCACAAGGATTGAATTAGTGGTTGATGTGACAAGTGACGTGGTGTGTCAGAAAAGCAATCATTGAAATAATGGTACGGTCTATTTTGGGGATATGGTGACCGTGGAGGAAATCTGAGATGGCGTCATGAATTAATGCAAATTATTTCTTGCACAAGTGAATTGATGGCATTAAATGGGATTAATGATGACATAGATAGTTTTTCAAAGCAAATCAATAGCCAAATGTCACATCATGACATTCACTCCACTCTAAAATTCAAGTTGCAATTAGTGTTCTTCTTTTTAGTCATACTTTGTGGTATGTGAATCTTTTTAAAAGCACATCATTTTACTTATTCATTTCAAAGAAAGATTGTGGAGTCTCAGCTACAAAAGATAGAAGTTCTTGTTTCGCTAAGTCAACAGATCACAGGTAAACGCTGAAAGCCTCTATTTGATTTCGTGCTTCTGCATGTTAGTGTGATTTTGAAAGGCTGCAGACTGGGATGTCAGCACTAATGTATTCCAATAGGATGTAAGATTCATTACTATGATTTTGGGCTATAAACTTCATTATATAAGCCAACTAAATTATGTATCAATAGGTGTAATTTTAATGGCCTATAAGATGGTGAAGGAAAACACTAAGTATAATATATGTGAAGTCTTAACACGGCAATTTTTGGAGAATGTAAGGTTGATAAAGAAGGACAAGTCTAAAGGATTTAGATTTGGATCTTTGTTGATACATATATACATTCACATTGTTCACAAATTTCCTAGAATGCACCCTAGAGCGTGGAAAGACAACATACCTATTGGCATTCATATTTCTCAGAGTTATATGATATAAAACAACACATGGGTAGATGGCGAATTGTTTGCTATGATCAAAATCCTATAGAGAGATATGAAGGCAAGAGAAAGAATTCATGAGGCAATAGTGGAAAAATACAAGGACTCAATCTATTTAATGGTTGAAACTGATTGTGTATGCTTTGAGGTAGTTATACCTAGAAAGAAATGGTGCTTTCCACTAAACTATGAGGTAAGTTCTGAAGTTATAATCATGTAAGTAGAACACATTTTGGCTTGATAAGTTGATTCATCATAGGAAAGATGGGGAACTTATGAGGATAAATCAGAAAATATTAGAGAGGAGCTGACTAGAGCATCAAGGAAGAGGAAAATATAAAAATGTTGTAGATGATTTGGTAGTTGAGGCCAACATATCCAAAGAGGAAATGAAATAAGTGAGGAAGAAGATGACAGAGAGAGCTTCTAGGTTGTCAAGCACTGGTACTATAGCCCTTCCACCTCCTAAAGTTGAGCAGATAGTTAGTCCACTTTCTACTATGATAGATGTGACTACACCCTCACCACCATAGAAGACATCACAAGAAGAGAGAGAAAAGATAGCACCTAGAAGAAGCACAAGGTTCACTAAACTAGACTCACCTCCTAACGAATAGAGGACAAAAAGAGAAAAGAAGAAAGATGAAGAAAAGACCACTACTATAAGACAACTTTGGAAGCCTGATATGAAAATGATGGAGAAGAGAGTTATTGAGCAAGGGAATCTTGTTTCAGTAAAAAAATACTATGACATGTATGAGGCTTCTGACAAACTTTTGATTGAAGACATAGTTATTAAACATTTACTTATCTTTAAGAATAATTTGTTAGAGATAGAAGGTAGTATATGTGAGGAACTGTATGAGAAATTGGAGATAAGGAAGCAATTGGAAAAAAAGGAAGATGAATTAATTAGAGAACAAGAAATTGAAGGCGTGTTTCCTATTGTATCTATTAAAGAAATGCAGAAGATATTGAATGAAGTTAAACCTCTATTGAGAACCAAGACAAGACTAGTAAAGATAATGGGAAGAAAATATGATGAAGTTACTGAGGAGACACAGAAAGCTATAGATAAATTCTTAATGGGAACTGAATCTGAGGACATCTCACCACCTAAGGTTCCTAAGCCCAAATCCATTGAGAAAGGAGAATCATCAAAGAAACCTGAGGTAAATATTGATAAACCAATGAAAGAAGATGCTAGTCAATATGTGAGTATTGAGAGGCAGCCATATTTCTATTTTTCTAGTGTACCTATGTCATTAGACACTTTGTAGGATGTGAATGACCCCTTTGTGGAGATTATAGACATTGGTAGAATCAGTGACAAGGATATGACAGAGAAAGAAATTCATAAAGAAAACATTGATGCGACAGTGAAAGTTTTAGCGATTAAGGTTGAATATTCTTCACCTTTATTGTTGGCAAGTGGAGACAAGTCTTTGAGCATAGATGTTGAGAACATGGATGAGGATGAGTTGTTGAAGTTTTCCTTCATCACATTTAGTAAAGCTAAAGAAAGATCTAAGCAGAAAGGAAAGAAGAAAACTAAGGTAATGACAAGAGCAATTGACACTTTGAACAAACTACTTCCAGCACCTATTATTTTTCAGGGAAAAGATGATGCAGAGAACTTGAACAAAGCACTAGATGACTTTGATAGTCTTTAGAGAAGATTGTTGAAGAGAAGGCTGAAAAGAAATATCTCATGAAGAAATTAGAGGAAGTATGCAAGTCTATTTCTTGGGACTTGGGCATACCGAAAAACACCACATCATAGGCAAAAGGTTGTGTTGCACAAGGCAGGAAGTTATACAGTTATTGTATCAATCCTATCAGACATGTCAAAAACATTGAGGACATTGTAGCAAAGGACAAATCTACTTTGGATAACTTGATGGAGATTTGTGAGACCTCCTCACAATATTTATTGGATTTAGATAGAGAGGTGTTCAAGATTTTGGACAAACTGAGTGTTCTTGATACTGAAAAAGGGAGAGTTATGGAAAGATTTGGTTTGCTAAAGAGTCTAATCACTCCCAAGTTATCAATTCTTGAGGCTCATATCTCCAACATGGAGAAGACATCAAAAACCCTTATAGAAAATATGACTATTGACTTAAAGTTAGCAAATACCTTCTCAATTTCATTGAACAGACTGATTCATGTGAGTCATATTTTGGTGAAGACCTGGACAAAGGAAGTGAAGATCTTGGAAGACTCTTTGTGAGATGTATTAAAGATGGTTTAATTCTCTGGTAAGTAGTAGTACAATTTTGATGCGCTCTACATTTTTTTATAACTTTTCCATTGATATCAAAGGGAGAGAAGAGAAGAAAAATGGATATATAGAGAATAATGAAGAAAAGAGGAAAATGTACAGATATCTTTTAGGTATTGACACTTAGTCATTTTTCACTAAGTGTTGCCATCAATGCCAAAGGGAGAGATTGTTGGAAAGTGATGCATTTTTTGAGTGATATGATACACATGAGGGTTTTAATTTATAGAAACACATCTGGAATGATGATTGGTTGAAGTTATTTATAGTTTTGGGTACACAATTAGCAAAATGACGAAGTACGGTAATCATAAATATAGAGTATAGCAGTACAATTTTGAACAACAAAGATAATGTATGATGCATGGGGACATGCGTGCTTAGAGGAAGATATTTTGGAGTGTGTATGACCTTCTGGTAAGGTCACTTGAGTTTTTGTGTTGATCGCAAAGAGTTACAGTGTTTTGAAGTCATGCGAAGACAAAGGAAGAGGGATATAGGACAGGTGAACAGTTGTGATGATTGAGGGAGAATGTCATAGACTCCTAGAATGCTAATTTGGATTGTGATTATGGATTACCTATTCTTTGGTAGTATAAGGTCACCAACTTTGTAATTACTCTTTGAGTATATATTAATTCTATTTTGTAATGTATTAGAGAGCCGACTGAATAATGTAAATGATAGATATATGAAGAGCATTTTGTAAAGTGATGTATGGAATTGATGTGATGATATGAGGCAGATGGAATGCATGGATGAATTTTTATGTAAGACAGATGTGACCTACAACTGGAACTATTTAAGCATAGTTGATGCTTGTTAATTTTCACTATTGAGAATTGATTGTAATAGAGCTTTTTCTTATTGTAAGAGCAGTGTGCTCAGTATACTTTTAACAGGGTTTTGTATTCCCCCAATAGGGAAATATACTAATGTAATATTAAGCTCCTAACAGGGCTAGATATCCTAACAGAGACACTATACTTTTAGTGCATATTTGTGGGTACCATCCCCACCAGAGTTTTCCCTTGGCTAGGGTTTCCTCGACAACAATTCATGGTGTTATGATTTATGTGTTGTGTTCTTATGTTCTTTTCATTTCAGTAATTATATGGTTAAGTTGGAAATTCTTAAGTTCATGTTTAAAGTGTTGTAATACTGATTCACCCCCCTCTCAGTATTACTTAATCCTAACAGTAAATCCATCAGGCATTCTTCAGTTTGAGGAAGGGAATATGGATGCAGATACTATGATTAAGAATTTCAAAGATGCTATGAACACTATCAAGGAGAGCGAAGAACCCATAACCTAGGATTTTACTAGAATAGAAAATGTAGAATCAATGTTATACCTAAACAAAGGACAATTTCCTAAGTAGGTGGAAATAATCTAGGAGCTCAAATGGGAGAAAAATGTCTACCAAGAAAAGCTGCTAGGTCTGAAAAGTTTACACTCTCATCCGATCTAGGAGCTGTTGAGCACTATCAGGAGATGGAAGCTTGTCTGAGATGCCACATTGGAAAGCAAGTAGTTGATTATGTTGTTTAGTTATTTTGATAAGGGGATAGCTGTCACAAAACTATTGCCATGTTTAGTTACTAGTTCGTAACTATTTTTATTTGTTGTCAATCTGAGAGGCTGAGTTTTTAGGGAGGCCTCCTGGATTGCAAAATTATATATGCTGGAGCATAAAACTAATGAAGGGTTAGAATTTTTAGATTAGATAGCTTTTGGGATTTTATTAATATTAAGCTTTAGATTCTTTTTGAAAGAATTAAGTAGAAAGATACAGTAATTCGTACCTACTTTTGGACTTTGATCCTTACAGCATAAATATATTAATGCAAAGTCTTAGTTTAGATATGTGAGCTTGAACCTATGGTGTATCGATTACTTTGTGGATTGATATATCATTTTCTCTACATTATTTATTTTCTATGTCGTGATTATAAATATTTCCATGCAATTTCTTTTATTAGTTACAATAGAAAATTAATCTTAGATGGTTGGAGGAACTGTGTTTTCCTTGAACTTTTACTTTTTGTATGTGATTTCTGGAAATGCCTCAATACCAAGGAGTATATGAGATATCCTTGCATAATTTCTATTTAAAAGTACATTTGTATGTGGTTCATTCATAAGTTCATTGAATATTTATGTTAGGGAGTTATACCTCATAAAATTTAGAAGGAAGAAATTACTCTATGCTTACCCAACTGTCATGAATTGTTTGTCTCCAAACGAGGTGTAGGGTCAATATAAATTTTATTTAGCGTGGAGAAAAATCTATTCACCAACACACTTTTAATAATCAATCAATCTCCCTTTAACATCTTTCACTCATTCTTTGTATTTATCAATTACTTCACTCTCCCTCTTTGACAACAACGCCAAAGGTGCATACTCCTGAAAACTTGTTCAGGCATTGGATTATACCTTGCATGTACTCATATCTCATTGCATACATAATCACTTTCCACACAACTTCAGGGATCACCTCAAGTGTGACACTAGCATAAACTCACAAAATAGATATTCTATTGAATTCTAGAATTGACGTAACATGCATCTTGCTCTAGTGAATGTTGGATAGGGGTAGGACCCCTAATTTACCTCTAAGATACTCAAAAGAATCCTTTGTTAGTGTCTTGGTAAATATATCTTCTAACTTCTCCTTTCAATTCACATACTCCAACATCATATGCTTGTCTTGAACTTGTTCTCTCAAGTAATGATACTTGATAGAAATGTGCTTGGTCTTAGAATGCATCATTGGATTCTTTGATATGTTTATAGCACTAGTATTATCATAGAAAATAGTAACTGGATTGATAATCTCCTCTTGCATACCTTCAAGTAGTTGTTTGATCCATACAATATTTGCACAATTCATAGCTGTAGCAACATATTCAGCCTCAGTAGTGGACTATGATAAACAACTCTATTTCTCGCTCAGCCATGTCACTAATCTTTCTCCTAAAAAGAAAGACCCCCCACTTGTATTTTTTCTATCATCAATTTGTTAGTAATAACTGAGAGGGGGGAGTGAATCAGTGGCCTCAAAAATATTCCAATAATCAACCCAAAAACATAGTGCCACAATATTAAGCCTCTAGTTATCTTTAGTCCTATAAGATGAATGCCTCCAAATACTTTTATCAAATTACTACTGCTTGGAATTCTTTGTAAAACCTTCTACTGTATGTTTACCGAATAACAGTCTATTAATTTACCAAAAGAAAGTAAATTATCTAGAGTATACCGATCAATCCAATTAAGTTAAGTGTAATGCAAAACACTAAAGTAATGACTCATAAACATATTGAAACATGGATTTTTAACGTGGAAACCCTGTTAAGGGAAAAACCACTTGGGACCAGTAACCCAAAATTTTCACTCTTCTAAAGTGAGCTCGGTGAAAAGCCAACCCTGTTAAAGGTTACAAACACACTGTTAGGTGTGACCTTGTTAGAGGATTTAAAAGTTTAGTCTGTCACTTGATATCTGGCATCTCTATGCTACCATCTTTGGTCAAACACTCACTTGGTCTGTCAACTGGTATCTGGCATCTCATGCTATCTTCATGATCAAACTTTTTGATACTCCTTGGGATGTATCTCAATATAGAAAGGATCTTTAAATCCCGCTTAGCTAAGAGACTTTCTGAATCAATGGTTAAACTGAAATAGTATGATCTGTTCACATACAACTTATACTTGTAGATTTCTAGATCTATTGTAATCACATAAAAATATTATGATCAATATATCTCAGTTTATACCTTTGCTCCACTTTGATTCTGCTCGTTGATGTTGTGCTCTGTTGCTCGGTGTCCACAAAAAATGTTAGCTCTTTCCTCAGCTTTTTGATCAAGACTGTATGAAGTTGCTCTTCATCAATTTCTCTTCAGCATCCTCTTTTCATTCATTCACCCACCACAATTCATAATGAATTGAGTTGTCTCTTTATAGACATCATATCACTATTCTTAGGTTCTTGATTTTGGCATGATCCACAATTCTCGCCAATTATATTTAAAGAAAAACTCTTGTTTTATCTCATAGAGATCTTTTTTCCAACTGGACAAAATAGCTTTAAATCCATTACTTATCTCTAGCTTTATCTTGTTGATGAAAACAAAGATAACTACCAGTTAAGTCTATATATAGCTTTGCCAGCTAGATATTTTGTTGTTTCTGAACTCAAGTTAATTTCGGTGTTTAACTCCTTGATAGCTTCAATCAATACTTTTGTTCTCCTCAGGCTTCTCTGTCAGTTTGCACTATGTTTCTAGTCGTCGGTTTTCCTTGTAATTCTGCTCGTCGGTGTTCTTGCTCAGGCAATACTGTGACTTAACTTTTGGTGATCTTTGTCCTTCGGTGTCCACTAACTGTCAGTGTTTGAAGTCACATTGTGAATTCTTGTCTTTTATGCATTACTAAAAGCATAATATTTATCTTATTGATTCTCTGAAGTCTTTGACACTTTGATTATAACTGATTAGATTATATCAAGATGACATCAATGACAATACAATCCATTAACTGGTTTAATGGCTTTCACTATCTTTCTACATTTCAGTGATCAACTTAACATCTTCAAACATTCAATCAGTTACATTTCATCACAATTTTTTTCTCCCAATCACCATCAGTGTAGACCGTCAACTCAAAATCTCCTCATTTCTTGTATAGTAGACTGAAGTCTTCAGTTCCTTTCAGATATCTAAATATTTTCTTGACTGTAGACATGTTTGATTCCTTTGGATCAGTAAATTTAATATTGCAACAAAACCAACTGCATGAGAAATATCAGGTCCTCTATGTAAAACATATTGTAACTTACCAATCATTGATTGATAGAGCATCTCATTCACTTCCTTTGACTCATCTTCTTTTGATAACTTGCAACTAGTAACCATCGGTATTCCAACTGGTCTTGAGTCTTCCATACCAAAAGTATTTAGGATCTCCTTGATGTACTTTGATTGTGTGATTTAGATCCCATCCTTGACTTGTTGAATTCGTAGTCCAAGAAATAATTGTATCTCCCCTATCATGGAGATCTCAAATTCCTTTCTCATCTCTTCAGTGTTATTTCCTCCAAAAATAATATCATCAACAAATATTTCAGAAATCAAAATCTTATTATTACTATCACATTTTAGATACACATTACTATTGTCACTTGTTCTTTGAAATTCAATCTTGATTAGATATGAATTTAACCTTTCATACCATGCTCGGGGTGCTTGTTTCAAACCATATAGTGCCTTGTTCAGTTTACATACCATGTCCTTGTTAGTATTCTCAAAAAATCCTTCAATTTGTTCTATATAGACTTCTTCTTCAAGAATACCATTAAGAAATACAAACTTGACATCCATTTGATAAACTTTAAATCCTTTGTAAGCTGCATATGCTAGTAGAATTCTAACTCCTTCTAATCTAGCAATAGGTGCAAAATTCTCACCATAATCAATACCTTCTTCTTGTGCATACCCCCTTGCAAAATAGTCTTGCTATTTTTGATTACATCTCCATGTTCATTCAATTCATTTCTAAAAATCTATTTTGTACCAATAACATTTTTATCTTTAGGTCTCGGTACTAAAGTATGTGTCTTGTTCTTTTCAATCTAATGTATCTCTTCTTTCGTAGCTTTAATCCAATCTTTATTCTCCAATGCATCTTTTACTCTTCTTGGATCAAACTAAGAAATTAAGCATGTATTATCTCTTACCTTGCTTGTCATAATTCCAGCATTCTTTTCTCCAATAATCTTTCTCTGTGAGTGATTTCTTCTCACATACTTAGCTAGAACAGGCTTGGTAGGTGGTGGTCCTTCATTTTCATCATTAGCTTCCTCCTTGGTTTGTGCTTTCGATAAGGTATCAGGAATCTTAGGTTGAACATATACAAATCTTTGGTAGTTTTTGGGTTCCTTCTTGTTGTCCTCATCATTTTTCTTTGCAAATTCATCAATCCTTACATTTTCACTTTCTACAATTTTGTTAGTAGGCTTGTTCACACATTTGTAAGCTATGCTCTTGGTAGAATATTGTAAGAATATTCCTTAATCTCCTTTAGAATAAAAATATCCATCTTTTTCATCTTTTAGAATATAACACCTACTTCTAAATACTTTAAAATAACTTACATTATGTTTATGATCTTACCAAATCTCATATGGAGTCTTGTTTGTACCTTTCTTCATTTGTACTCAATTTAGTGTATAAACTATAGTGGTAACTACTTCTTTCCAAAATGTTTGAGAAATACCATTCTCAATCATCAGTGTTCTTGCACAATCAACAATGGATACGTTTCTCCTTTCAACTATACCAGCTGTGGTGTCCTCGGTGTAGACATTTGTCTCTTTATTTCATGTTCATTGCATAAAAGTGTAAACTCATCAGATGTAAACTCTCCTCCTCTAGCAGATCTCAGACACTTCAATTGTCTTCCAGTTTCCTTTTAAAATCTTGCCTTATACCACTTAAATATTTGAAAAGCATCATATTTTTCTTTTAGAAACATGACATACATCCTTCTTGAATAATTATATACAAATAAAATTAAATATCTATCACCATAGTAACTTTTTATTCTCATCAATCCACATAGGTTAGTGTGCACTAATTCCAAAATACCTTGAGTAGTGTAATATTTGATTGCAAAACAAGACTTTTTCATCTTACCAACTTGACATCCTTTACACATGTTATTTTTCAGGTTTATCTAGTCTCGGTACACCTCTAAATATTTTCTTTTTGCTCACTTTAATTAAGTTATCAAAATTCACATGACATAACCTCTTGTGTGATAACCCTGCATCCTCAACTTTAGCATATAGACAACTCTTAGTAGATGTGTCAAGGTAAAATAAGTTACCTTTAGATTGTTCTTCAGTGGCAGTCAGACTTCTTTTGTGATCAAATACTTTTACCTTTCCAATATGAAATTTTAGTCAGTGTCTTGTATTGTTTAGTTGTGCCACACTCAACAAATTATACTTTAGTCCTTCCACCCAATAGACTTCATCACATCTTGTATTATTCAGCAGAATTATAGAGCCTTTACCTTTCATGAGATATGGGGCATCATTATCGAATCTAACATATCCTCCATCATGTTCTTCCCTAGTAATGAACTTAAGTGTGTCACCAGTCATATGGTGTGAACAACCACTATCTATAATCCAGGTATCATTCTTTCTGACATTTGAGATTAGGGATTTTTCTTCTCCATGATTTTCTTCACCAGAATTATCCTTGATAGCAACATATACAACTTATTCACTATCATCATCATTTGTATCATCATTAGTTAGTCCTTTATTAGAAATTTGGCATGACTTCTTACCTTTGTTCTTGAAATCTAAGAATCTTCTAAATCTATTTTCTCTTTTGTTATCATCTTAGTTGTCTTTTTCTCATCATTGTCATTATCAGGGCATTAACAAAAATGTGACCAATGTTGTTACATTTAAAACATTTCAAAGGTAGATTACCTTGGTACTTTCCTTTTCATCTCTATATTCTTATAGCTAGTAGAGCTTCAAACTCTTTCTCGTTTCTTTCATCTTCATCATATAGTTCTTCTAACTCACTCTTGCAACTCTAAAACCTTTCACTAGCACTACTTGCATAACCATCACTAGGTCTAGACTCTCTAGAACTTCCAATCTTCAAAGATGATTTAAATGCATACTCAATCCTAGCAGTGGTGGGTAAATTATTATCAAAGTCATTTAGCTCAAAATAATTCAACTTACCAATTGTAGCATCCAATGAAACAATCATCTAAGGAATGGATCTCAGATCTTTTATTGAAGATACTCATATTACATACATAGGTAACAATGTCCTCAATAGTTTTCTTGTTATATCTTCTTCCTCAATATGTCCTCCAGTGCCTCTGATAGCATTCATGATTTCCTTCAATCTTGCACTGTATTGTGTAACAATTTCACCTTCTTTCATTTTCATAGAATCAAATTTGCCTCTCAAACTTTTAGCTTTTTTTTTCTGAACATGTTGATCTCCACCATGTACTGATGAAATCTTATCCCACATCTATTTTTTTGTATCACATCTTTTAAGGTCATTTAACTCCAGGTCGGTGAGAGAAGATGATATCTTAATCATAACTTGTGTGTGATCTTGTCTTTCTCTTATTTTCTCAAGTGTCACAGGTCCAAATGGTGGTGGTGAATACTCATTCTCAAGATAGTATTATGCATACTCCTCAATCCCAGATAAGTGCAGCCTCATTCTATTTTTCCATGTAGATAATTTATCCTTATTCAACTTTGGTGCCTCCCTCTTATACATATTTGGATCTTTAACTTGAGTATTTTAAACTTATCTCTTTAGATTACTAGGCTCTGATACAAATTTTTGGTTTACCGAGAGGGGGGTGAATTAGAAAACTATGAATCTTTTAACTTTAAAACTTAAACTCTAATTCAACTTGGCAAAATAAACTTTTACAATAACTGAATCAATAATAACTTAAGAGATTTTCAAATATCATGAACAATATACATGCAACACATATAACATCGGTGTTTAACAAAGAAACCCAATTTGGGAAAAACCTCTGTGGGAATTGTCACCCACAAAATGAAAATAGTTTTTTGAAGTATGCTCGATTAAAAGCCAATCTTGTTAAAGATTACAATGCACGTTGTTAAATGTGACCCTTTTAGGGGATTTACCTCAAATATGTTAAGATCTTCGCCCTCTTAGGAGTGGCCTAGTTAGACGGCTTTGAACATTCTTTTATAATGTCACCTTTCACGAGGAGTTTACAATAAGACAGTTAAGTCCACTCAGTTAAGAGATTTGTTGTTACAAATGTTAATAAGCAACAATATATAATTTGATCTGTTATACTGCAAATACCTCTTGCTTGATAAAATCCCTTATGTTGTTAGAGTAATAGTCTCTTGGGTTATTAATTAAATCATTATGATCTAATTACTAACTCACCTATTCACTCTAGTTTCTTAATCTAACCTTAGGGTTTCCATTTTTAGGGTTTCATGATTCCTTTTATAAGGATTCACCTCTTTGTATTTCATAAGGATTTTTCACATCGCATTGTATAAGATTGAAACATATTGTTAATAATATATTCTTTCATGTGCATATGATGTCTCTGGTCTTTTGGCCTCCATAGATTTTTCTTCTTCTATTCTTTGCTTCTTCCATGTGATAGGGTTATGCATGCAGGTGTTCTTGGGAGAATAGGTGTCTACCTATTCTAACATGGTATCAAAGCTCCCCTGCTGCTGCCCGTTCTGGTGTTTTTGAAGCAGGTTTTTAGGTTAAGGGTTTCAAGTTTTTGAAGAGTTTTTTATTGGATCTAGGGAAATTTTTTTATTGGACATATTTTGGGCTGAAAATGACCTCACTAATGGATTTAGAGGATCGTTCAGATGAATTTTGATATAAAATTTGACCACCTTTGGGTACCGGAGCAAGCTATGACAATTTTTTATGGAAAGAGGGTCGTATGAACCTGGCATGCTTTTTGAGGTGTGAGATGCTGAGATTTGAGTGCAAAAGGTACAAAGGTGGTTTTTTTCTACACAAGTGGTTTTGACTTCTTAGTGGGTGGTTTTTGGTGCTGCAAGGGGTTTTTTCAGAAATTTTCAAATTTTTGGAGCTTTTTGACCCTCCCTCAATGTTTTCGCTCTATTTGGGGCATACAGAGGTATTTTTCTAACTTCTTTATATCGTCAAAAATCTCTTTCTAATCTCTTTCTAATGATGGAGGTTGGGGTTTTGGGTTCTTCTATTTTGATATTTTTTTTTCTGTCAAAGCCCGATGTCTATTTTTTGCCTTCCGGGAGCCATATCTTGCTCATCATGACTTTTTTTTTGGCAAACCAGATATCGTCGGAAAGCTGGTTTAGTGAGATTTTCAATTGTAGGGGTCTTTTCTAGATTCTAATCTAGGTTCTTTCTCCTTTGATTTTTTCCCTTTTTCACTCTGGTGGATTACTTGGGTTCTACAGGTCCTGGGATCTCTTCTTCTGTTCTTCTGGCTCACTCTTCTTTCTGACTTCTGAGCATTGTATGCTTCTCTTCTTCAAATTTGTTAAGATATTCACCCTGTTAGGAGTGGCCTAGTTAGAAGGCTTTGAACATTCTTTTATAATGTCACCTTTCACAAGGATTTTACAATAAGGTTGTTAAGTCCACTCGGTTAAGATATTTGCTATTATAAATGTTAATGAGCAACAGTATGTAATTTGATCTATAATACTGCAACTACCTCTTTCTTGATAAGATCTCTTATGCGCTCTTTGACTACTGGCATCAATACTTCATCTATCTCTTCTTTAGACTCAAATTTCTCCTTTTGCTCTTTACTACATCACTTGGTATCACATCCACACTTCAACTTGCCAGCCTCAACTTCATACAATCTCATTCTTTATATAGGCTCTATTTTTTCCTCTTAATCTCCTTGATTAGGTTTTCCTTCAATCAATCTCAGTCCTTAGATCATCCTTATGAGCTTATTCAATGAATTTGATACTTGGTGAACTGCTTCCCATCTCCTTTGGACTTGCACTTTTCTTGGAATTAGTATCATCATTTTTCTCGCTTAATCTTTACCATAGATCTTTACCTTGAATTTTCCTATGCATAGATCTCATAACTAACTTATTCTTCATCCTTCAAATCTTCTAGATCATTGTGGCTTTCCATTAAATGTTTTCTTATCATTTTTATAATAATTCTTCTGCTTGTAACTAACTTTTAGACTCAGGCTCTTGTCTCCCTCGGAATCTCAGTGTCTCTTACCGATAAACACATCCCTTTTACCAACAGACTTCATCCTACTTGATAACTAAACAATTTCCTTTTACCAACTTTCCCAATCTTATTACTGATTTGTTAACTTCAAATGTAAAGTAGAAAACAACTATATCAATATGAACTTATCATTTTCTTATTTGTATTAACTGCCCAATCAAATCATACTCTAAAAGATATGGAAATTCAATATGAACCAGAAATCAATTGCTTGACATCAATGACAAAATAAAAATTAATATAATCATTTATACAATCTTGTATACCTCTGAACTTGGTCTTCATCATCATCACCATCAGTTGAGTAACACCAAGATCATGTTAGAATCCTCCAACAAATCTTTGAATAAATTTATAAATACAACATGTTTTTGAATCCTCAAAATGTGTTTTTAATGTTGATAGTGGAAAACTATTAGGATTCATAATATCACATTGCGGGATTGAGTTGGACACAAATAAAATTTATGTTGTCATTAGTATGTTACCTCCTCCAAATATATCTCAATTACATAGTTTGCAAGGGAAAATTCAAGTAATTTGTTGATTTGTTTCACACCTCGCTGACTGAATGCTTCCATTCACTTGATTACTTTAAAAGGATAGTGTTTTTCAATGGAATATTAATTTTCAAAAATCCTTTGAAGATTTAAAATATTATCTTTCTAATTCATCTATCTTGCAACCTAGTTTTCCTAATCAACCCTTTCTTCTTTACACTTATGATACTTCAAATGCCTTTGTATCCTTGTTATCTTAGCATGATAAAGATGGTAAAGAGCATCCCACACACTACATAAGGCATACTTTAATTGACTATGAGGTTATAAATATCGTGATAGAAAAACAATGTCTTTATCTTGTCTTTGTGACTCAAAGGTTAAGGCATTATCTTATTAACACAAAAACTCATGTAATTGTCAAATTTGATCCTCTAAAGAATATATTTTCAAAAACTAATATTTAAGGATGCTTGGGAAAATGGGTTATGATGTTAACTAAATTTAACCTTAATTTTTTTTTTCAAAAATAAATCAAAGGACACGCCTTAATTGATCATTTAGTCGAGGGTCCTTCGTATAATCCCTTTGCTAATGTTGATTCATTCCCTAATGAGTTTGTTCTTTCTGTAGATGTGAATAAAACTTGGGAATTATTCTTTGATGGATCTAGGTGTCGAACTGGCTCTAGTGATGGTGTTATATTAATACCTCCTTCAGGAAAGTTAATTCCCCTATCCTATTGTCTTAACTTCTTATGCACCAACATTAGTGAAACTATAAATCTCTTATCGTTGGATTGAAAGAAGCTTTATCTCTTAAAGTCCTACATTTGCGTATCTTTAGTTATTCTTAATTAATTATTAAATAGTTCAAGAGAACTTATCAAGCTAAGCATGCTACGTTACATCAATATTGTGACCTTGTTTTATCATTACTTAAACAATTCATTCCTTACACCATTGATACTTTGCTAGAGAAACACAATCAAGATGCAGATGCAATGACAAGTGTTACTTCCCTTCTAACCATCAAGGATCCTTTTTTTTATTATCAATTTACAATGCATAATATTTTAAACCCAACTATTTCTAATAGTTCTAGTGATGGTGCCTATTGTTTTAACGTGGAGTTGGATGAATGGTACTCACATAATTTTCATTATTTATGTGATGAAACTTTTCCTGATTCCGCAACTAGAAACAATAGATCTTGAATTAGAATGTTTTTTACAAGAGACATTATCCTTTCTGATGTTTTATATAGAAGAGGATACAATGGTTTCCTTCTTTGTTGTCATAATAAAAGACAAATCCACATTGCCCTTGAGAAGGCCCATTCTTGTGCTTGTGGGGTGCATTCTAGAGGTAAATCTCTTGTTCAAAATTTACTTTGAATGGGATACTATGGAAAATGATTATTTTTCCTTTGTCAAGAAGTGTCACTAGTGTCAACAACATAACAATTTGATCCACGCTCTTGCGCATGAGTTTACATCCCAAGTTCCTTGTTGGCTTTTTTTCTTATGGGGTTTAGATATTATTGGTAAAATTTCTTCCCCTTCTTCGCAAGGACATGTTTTCATCATCACAACTATGGATTATTTTACTAAGTGGGTTGAAGCCATATCCTGTTAGAGTAAAAAGGTTATTTAACTTAATTAATTTAATCATATTGATAAATTAATTAAGTCACCTTTTTCTATTTTCACTTAAGCTAAGTTTAGGAAGCTTTTTTTAGACATTTAATAATTCTTTTATTTTATGCATGCATCCTTTAGGGTTTTTGATCTCCTTTATTAAGATTTGATCTCATTGTAATAACTCATTTTTATTAATTCAATTCTCATTTTTATTTCTTTAATTCCAATTGTTCATGAACTTTCTTGTTTGAGAATTTTCTCTTGTACGTGGCATGTTATTTGCATGCAGGTGATTTTTTGGCTTGTGGGAATTCACCAATCTTGAATTCTAACATGGTATCAGAGCTCTAGACCCGATGCTTCTTGTTCATCAATTTTGATATTGTTCTTACAGCGAGTTCATTTGTGCATCTTGGGGCACTTTGGATCTCATAATCAGATTCAAAAGGTTTGAGATGGTCAGGATCGCCTTTTGTTTTGCTGAAATTGAACATACAGGGTCAATTTTACAAGGGTTTTCTCTATTCTAGAGGGTACCCAAAAATTTGGAGCACTTTGGGCCCAAAGGACCTCTCCATTAGCTTCAGAAGGCCAAGTCAAAAAAAATTGATATAAAATTTGACCTATTTCGGTTACCAGAGCATTTGGGGCAAAAAATTGCCCTCCTGGCCATTCGGTCGTACAGGTATGGAGGAACGATTTTTCAAAAAAAAAAAAATCAAGGGAGGGTCTAAATTTTTTTTGATTTTGCACCTGCTAATCAATTTTATTGAAAATTGATACATGCATACCAAGGATTTTTTTTAAGTAAGAAAGGTAAAAAAAAATTAATAAAAAAAAACAAAGAAAAAGCAAAAGGTGCATGTGTACCTTTATTTTGTCTAGGAAAAGTACATGTTGCAGTTATGATGATGTCAACTCTTCAGTTAGCTATTTTTGGCGGTCCCACCAAATTAGGCACTCAGCTAAATTTAGTCGCGCTTCACTAATTTTGGCTCAAAAACATTTTATGACCTAGTAGTGGTTTTTTGTGCCATAACTTTGTCATACGGTATCAAAATTGGGAAAATGAGATATCGTCAGAAAGTTGAGTCTAAGCCTGATCTAGTGGTGCAGGTTATTTTTCCTTATTCTTTTGTTTTGTTTCATTTATTGATAGTCAAAGTCAGACATTGTTTTAGCCTTTCCAGGGGCATAAATTTTGCATCTAGACTTTGTTTTTCAAAAACAAATACACGTTGGAAAGGTGTTTCAAGACTCTTTCCAAATATGCAATAAATTTCATCATATTTTTCACCGGGAACACAAAGATAAGTCATTAGTTCTTTTTTTCCTTTTGGCACTTTACATCTTTCATTTTTGTGATAGGGTTTGGGTTCTTGTATTTTGGGGGGTATATTTCCTCTGGTTCACATGACAGACCTTTCCTCTATTTACCAACTTACTCTACATAATTACTACACCTAGAAGGAATATATTACCCACCTTCTCATGTTGAGGGGGTTATGGTCATGTTTAGATGAGGTTCAACCTCATTTGACTCTCCCATTTGAGGTCATGCAACACCAAAATAAAATGGACAATGCCATGGGGATGATTTTCCTAAACATTTAAGATAGTCTTTTATTTTACCTTGAGACATGTGGACCAAGTTTCATTTTATTTTTGGCACCATTAATTAGTTTAGGGAACTTCAAATTGAAGCAAATTTGACCTCTTTGACACCTTATTCTTTTCCATCTATTGAGGATTTCTTGATGAAATTCAAATCACTACGATCATTGTTACATTGTTATGGTAAGAAAAAAACAAACACCAAGTGTATATACCCAATTCTTTGTAAGCTTTGAGGTTCATTTCAAATATTCTCTTCTACATTCTACTCCACCATGGATTCTTTGGGTCAACAATTTTCCATGCCAACGTTTGAGGTATTCTATAATCATGTGACATGTGAGCGGTCCAAGCTGACATAGTTAGATGCTCTTCTAGGATCAAATAACCAAACATTGGTAGCTCATACATCTCTAGGGAAGTAGGAGTAGAAAAAAAAGCCATAGGCCATAGAGCCTAAGAAGGATTCTAGTTCTCAACACCCCTCTAGCCGACCTTCTCCTAAGGGGGAAAAATCAAAGAAAGAAATACCAAAGTGTTCTTATTGTAGAAAGGAAAAATGTGATGAGTCTCATTGCTATGAGAAGAAGATAGTTGGATATGCAAAATGGGTTTCAAATTTGACAACTCTTCTTATGAAGAGAAACATTGATATTCCTTATCCTACTTCTCATAGGTCTTCTTCTTCATCATCATTTCAGACATATGGAAAGAATAGAGGAAATTTTCATGCATTATGTGCAACCATTGGTCCACACTCTTCTAGATGGCTACTAGATTTAGGTGTTTCACACCATATGGAATCTTCTTAGGATTTATTCTCATCTTTTGAGGCTTCTCCTACACAACACATTTTGATTGGGAACAACACTATTATGATTATATGTAAGAAAGGTTCTATTGACATTGATGATGGTTCATTCAATAATGTACTATTTGTTCCATATATGTCCTCCAAACTTCTCTCCTTATATTAGATTATTCACACTGGGACAGGGAAGATAGTTGAGTTCACACACGATTTAGTGCACATTAGAGACAATGAGATATGAAATGTTGTTTCAATAGGGAGAATTGATCTCTTTTCCCTCTTTTACTCTTTCTCTCATTTTGGTCCACCATATCCATTGTCAGAGAAACACTCTCTTGCTTCACGAGAGCTAGTTGAGGTGAAGTCAGGTCACTTGAACTTATGTGTTGTTCCTAAGACCAGTGTTGTGACTTTTACACCTCCACCTCCTGTTGAGTTTGCATATGTTCAACGAGATTCCTCTTCAACTTTTCCAGACATTGTATTTTCATGCATCAATCCACCTAGTACAGTTATTAAGGATATATTAGAGGAAATTCATCTCCTCTTAGATAAAAGATTCAATACATCTGTTATCCCACCTTTATTGGAGATTCCACTACAAGATTCTCATATGTTCCCCTTTGAGCATCATCTAGGACTTACAATTTCTCCTCACATTCAGAGGTTTCCTCTTCTTTGTTCATTGCCTTTGTTTCTTTTGCATTGGAGCCACATTGGTCTGATCAACAACATAAGGGGTTGGTTGTACTTATGGTCTTGAGAGTGTCTTTTGAGACATTGCATTTTTACCTTTTTCATCTTTTTTTGGAGAGGAGTTTTTTACCCACTTGGTTTTCTCCTTTTCTCCACTTTAGAGAGATTTTGTTATAATTGGGTACCTCGTCAGGCCTTGTTGTTGGGACCCAAGTTTGCATTCTTTCATGTAGTTTCATTCATGCACTTATCTTTTTAGCTACTCCCTAAGTTTATCTTAAAGGGGGGTGTTAGAGTAAAAGGTTATTTAACTTAATTATTTTAATAATATTGATTAATTAATTAATTTTCCTTTTTCTCTTTTCACTTAAGCTAAATTTAGAAAGCTTTTTTAGACATTTAATAATTCTTTTATTTTATGTATGCATCCTTTAGGTTTTGCATTAAGGCTTTTTATCTCCTTTATTGAGGATTGGTATCATTGTAATAAATCATTCTAATTAATTCAATTCTCATTTTTATTCCTTTAATTCCAATTGTTCATGCACTTTCTTAGTTAAGGATTTTCTCTTGTACGTGGCAGGTTATTTTCATGCAAGTGATTATTGGGCTTGTGAGAATTCATCAATCTTGAATTCTAAAATAGCCCTCTGATCGACAACTACCAAAGTAATTTGTCAATTCATTCAAGACAATATTATTTCTCGATTTGGTATATTGGATTTTACTTTGACTTTTAATAATGGTACTTCATTTTAAAAAAAGATGTGAAGAAGTTCCTTGAGAAATATCATATTCAATATCTTTTCTCTACCCCTTACTATCCTCAATCAAACAAAAAATTTGAAGCCTCTAACAAGGTAATTGAAAAAATTCTTAGAAAGATTGTTAACAAACATGGTGAGGATTAGCATACTCAATTATCTTATGCTTTATGGGATTATCAACCAAGTAACAACACACCCATAGGTACTACTCCTTATAACTTGATTTATGGTGTTGATGCAATCATATCTTTGGAGTTGAAAGTTCCTTCATTAACAATTTCTCGTAAGGGTATTATTGGTAATAAGGCTTAGAGAGAACAATGTCTTCAACAACTTGAGATGCTTGATGAACAATGCATTGATGCTCTTGAGAATATTCGAGCTTATAAGAAAACTTTGCAAAAAAGCTGCAATGACAAATTTATTCAATTCTCTTTCTCACAGGGTGACTTAGTCCTTTATGAAAACAAACACAATGTAAATTTTCTACCAGAAAAAGGGAAAATTCAGCCCAAATCAGCTTGGTCCTTACATCATCGTTGAAGTCTATGGTTCAAGTGCTTACAAGATAACAGATATGGAAGGTACACCACTTAAAGTCCCCATAAATTCTATGCACTTGCATAGATATTATGCTTAATTTTAACTCCTCTCTCTTTCTCTCTCTCTACTCTCTTTCCTTACTAAATTGTATGCTTAACTATTTATTCATTTAAACCATGTTATGCTAGATAGTTAGATATTCTTTCTATTTAACATACATTGATTCCTCTTTGACAAAAGGGTTATATTTGTATTGGATTCCTTTTGTAATTTATTTTTCATTGATTAAGAGATTATATTTTGTTATGTTAGCATACTATTTAGTATTTTTCAATTGCCTGTTAGTTAAATCATGTTGCATTCAATTAGAGATTTCTTAGCTAAATCATGTAGATATTTAAATTTTACATGGGCACATTACATCATCAATAGTAGTATTTAATCAAGCATAATTTTTTTTAATTAAACCACACATGTACCAATTTAAGCATTATTAGCATTGGTTATGTGATCAATCATAATGATATTACATTAGACTTACATGTCCATTACCAAAGTTTTGTTATTTTAATCAAAGTAATAAATCACATTATTTCTTGCATTAAAATAAGACAATTATATGAAACATCCAAAACATCATCTCATATAAATTTATGCATGTAAAAATATACAATATGCACCACTATTAAAAATTTGGTGAATCAAAACATATATATATCATCTACTCTCATCCATGGATGATGACTTGCAGAACCCTTCGGTCTTGGATGGTGTAATGGTTGTGGAACAAAGGAATGGCTTTGGGATATCCTATATTGAGAGTTACTCCTCCAAGTTCTCTACATCTCTTATACCTATACCATGCCTCTCGGTATTGATGCCTCTTATAGCACGTCAACAAGTTCGAGCTCTAGTCTCCCTATTTGTTGTCAACGGTTCTCCTTCTCTCCCCTAGCAATATTTATCTCCACTTTCATGGGATAGAAAAGTTCCTCATGTATCCATATATTATGTGATACATGACTAATATATGAAGACTTGAAATGCTCACTAGCATGGCCATGTCCCTCATCATGTGACTCACAAATTCATTCCATCCTTGACTCCCAATTGTAATGACACAAAACAAGTGCAAAATTAGTAACATCACTGTGTATATTATAAAGAATGCCCATATATATTCATAATCAAACCATATAAAATATATCACAATTTCCTTACTAGGATCCCCCTCCTTCCAACTAGGGTTGATAGTGGATAGAGAAAATAATGATGGGCCATGTGATGTAACGGGGATCACAAATGTGCTTCTCTCTCCTTGTTCCTATATGTGTAGCATCTTAGTAGGTGAATGAGGTAGTTGTGGTGATCATGCTCGAGTAGCACGTCTCTTTAGTGGGGTCATGTCTACCTCATCCACCACTCTTCCTCTCATCTTTGTGTTTGATACCATATGCACATCTTTCTCCTCACCTTGCTCCTTCTCCTACTACTCTCCAACTCTCAGGCTCTAGCCTAAATTATGGTCTCGTATCTCCAATAGGGTGATCATGGGGGAAGATAGGAAACATATCATGAAAGATAATCTATTTGAGATAATCTCTTGTTGTACCTACATCCCCTATGGTCCTGGGACAACCCTGTTGCATCTATCCTCATCCTTTGAATCTATAATCTCAATATCATAGACAAAAAGTCTTAGATATGCCCCTATTGTCTATAGACAATGATTCCCTCACCAATAGATTGACACCTCCCTAGGTGTGCCCTATGCAAGACCAAATTTTCATCTCACTCAATGTCACTATGTACTCAAGGAAACCCTCTAGAAGATGATCTTGTTGTATAGTCCTAAGTTATTTGTCCATCTCTAACCATCTATCCATATGTTTGTATGGCCTCCAAATGATATCCTCTAGCTATAGGCGGTCAATCACAATCCTCCAATAGAGTAAATATTGTGTCTACCATGTACAAATACATGGATATGTGCATTCTCTAGGCTCTGAATGTGTGATGTTTATAGGAAATACCTTATGCTTAGTACACGATATGTTCTTGAACATCCATACCTGTAGTGGTGTGCATCTTCTCAAGTTCTTCCACTCATGATGAACATATCTCCCCAAGTCATAATAAAGGTGTTAGAATGCTCTAACCCCATGAGAAGATAACATGTTTTTCCTCTAAACTCTAGATGGCATGAACTAGGCTTGATGAAAGTGCGGTGCCTTGGGCATCCAAAATCATGACTACAACAATTTTCACCATCAAAACCTTCCTTAAAAGAGGAAAACTAAGACCAACATAGAGAATGATATTGAGATGTGTCCTATCTCTCTAACATGTCAAGAACGGGCCTATCTAGATAATACATCTGATCCTTTTGGAGCTCTTCCTCTATTCGATCGAAGTCATATCTCATTATCCTCCCATGAACAAGAAATTTGACAATCCAAAATACACCCTCTAATGTGATTTTTGTCTACCCTATCAAAAGATGGAAAGTGGAGGTATTTTCATCTCAACACTCCATGAGTTTCATCAACATAAAATCATTGTATTGCATGATCGACATCCGACATGCCCAATTTAATCTAACCTCTTTCAACAGTTCCAACTCCTTGATATAGAGCTCTTGTGCCTTCTTTTGTAAATATACCATGATCCAGGTACAAACATGTTCCTGCATCTCTGGTGGCTCCTCCAAATACATCAATATTTCAAGTATTAGTAAACTATATAGTACATCAATTATTGTAATCCTTAGGTTCCTTATGGTGTCTTCTAGGTCTAGGGTGCCCTAAAAGGACTATGGTTCCTTTAAGATTCTTTGGCACCCTGGAAGGTCCCAGGCATCTCAATGGGTCTTGAGTTCCCTAGAAGATCAATGACACCTTGGAGGGACTAGGGTGCCCACCAGGGACCCTAGAACCTAGGATGGGTGGATACATGTCTGTCGTAGGGTTACATAAAAAATTCAATAAAAAAATAATTCAAATAAAAAGTCAAAGATAGTGATGTGATGCCTACCTCCTCCAACAGTATCCCATCCTTGACTGCTCACTTCAGAAGCTCAATCCTTTTAGGCTATAGTGGTTGTTTGGTTGGAATATTGATAAACTCATCTACACAATGAGACAAAATTGAGTAAGACAAAAATAATAGTGACTTTGACACTATTTAAGAGGTAAGTGTTTCTTAAAACTTTTCTTTTAACTTTTTTTTTTTCAAAAAAATTGTTATAGTAAATCTTTCATATCTTGACCTAGGGAGCTCCAATTTTCACACCATTTGTTGCGCTCAGATTGTGTTTAATATATCTACCTTTCCAAATGCTCAATGAGTTATTTTGAACTTTGTTTTAAACTCTTTGATAGTATTTTTCATCCAATACTTTTTCACATTTTGATGAGGTAAATATGATACCTTGTTTCTCCATCCTAATTAGCAAGTAGAAATAGGGAGGCATATAGCTACCCTCAAATTTTCATAATTCTTAGTAAGACCTACGTAATTTATTATGTAAATCGACAAATTGGTTTTGCAGAATGTGGTTCTTAACATTGTATAATAGGTGTTTCTATGTTGGGGGCATCATTCGACACCTTTTTTAATATCCTTTTTCCATAATTTACATTTTTGTACTTTAGCTTCCATATGCATGTAGTGTCATCTAACCATGAAAGTGGGGGATATATATAGCATCATAAAATGCACACCTTTACTAAGGTGTCCAATTCCATGCTTACTTAGCACTCATTTTAGTGTGTTTCATTCTAGCATGCCTCATAAGACATCATTATGCATTTAATTATTAATAATTTAAAATAGGGGTCCTTTATTAAGTCAATGTCATCAAATATCCATATGGTCCCTTAATTATAGGTGTGATCCTTTAATTATTTCATCCATTCAAACATCACTCTCATACATAGGCCCTATTTTACCATGTGTAGTCTTTTGTATATATCCAAATATCATACTTCAATTTTGTGCACATTTTAGGAATCCCCATATCCAATTAGACCTTTAACTTAAACTTGAGTTTGGATTGGATGATATAGGGCGACTGGGTGAGTATGAGGTGAGTCAACTCACCCCCAACCTTCGAAGTTACTCCATACCCCAAAAATTGGGCCCAACTTTCAAAAGTATAAAGGTAATTTGATTTTACCAGGATCCTTCAAACCGTGTTGGCATCCTTTGAGTTTTGCACCTCAAAAATGCTTGAAAGGCCTATAAGATAAGTTATATCACTTTATTTTGGTACATGAACACAATTGTGAAGACTTGTCTCTATAATTTGAAGACATCTAATGAAGTGAAGATCTCCACATCAAGGAAATCAACAAGCTATACAGCTCAAGTTTATTTCCCCATCATCAACATCAACATCAAGCATGCAATATCTATGTCAACATGGAAGATTTCAAGGGATTTTGAAGGATATTAGGAGATTATCGATTGATGATTGATTTGCACTCCTCACTTTGGGTTTGGTATGATTTCATTTTATTCTTATATCTTTTCATACAAGCTTCAGATTTGAATTCAATATTAAAAAGTACATTGTCTTAAACAAATTTGATTTCAATATCATATAGGATTTTTCTCTAACACACTTGAGTAGATATCTAGTTTATTTTGTGCATTTTAGCTCATATAAATCTTAGACATACTTAAGATTCAAGAGAACAGTTAATTACTATTTTTGATATTGGCTATTTATGGAGGTAGAAATGGCCAAAGTGGGGGGTTGAATAAGGCAAACTCCTATATAGCCAAACATACATTGTCTTTCTCCTTGTAGGTGTAAATATATATTTAGGATATGAATCTAATAGTAGTAGATTCCCAAGATCTGGATAGTCCCAAATCTGCAATTTTAGATGGAATTTCAGGGTTAGGGGTGACTTCCATGGTCAAGGGTGATTCTAGTCACCCTTGACCCTCCTGGTGCCTTTGACCTCTTAGAAATTGCTTAGATCTAAGTCACAGTTGGATTCAATCCTCAAGAAGTAAGATCTAGAAGTTTATTGGGTTCTCAGTCTGTTTTATAGGAATTATCTTCAATTCAAGTTACAATATGTGCAACATCATTCTCAATTTACCTCTATGTGTTATTTTGGGTTTTTATAATTCATAATTTTAGATTATTTATAAAATTAAGTTAAGAATCTTATCTCTCATTTCTAAGAAGCAAAGATATAGGGGTCTTGAGAGAATAGTACTGAGTTGACTCCCTTTAGAAAAGGGTTTGTCAACCATATTTGTCTCTTGGTGGCCTCATATTCCAATGTGATTTAGAAAAATGAATCCTCAAACCTAGCCTTGATTCATCCCAATTTTTAGACCTCACAAAGAGAAAAATAAAGAATATTTTAGGCTACCAAAGTGATGTCCTCTTAGGGGTTTACCTGGGCATCTTCTATATTGTGAAGGATATTATCCCAATAATTTGGAGCTCTTATATTGGAAAGGCTTCAAAAATAGTAAGCTATCTATAAAGGAAAATTATTAAGCAATTTAGAGAATCTGCAACTCTTAGTTGCCTCACTACAAGGTATCTTTATGTACTTTCTCTCCCTCTTCAAAATCTCTGGTATAATGGCTTAAAATATGGAAATGATTGAAAGAAACTTATGATACACTAGGATTGAGGAAGAGAAAATAATGGCATTAGTTAACTTGGATACATTTATTTGTCCTAAGAAGTTTTAAGGATTAGGCATAAGGAGAATTAATTTTATCAACAAATCCCTCATGTCTAAAATGGGGTGTAACCTCTCATTACATAACATTGATTGAAGTATTATTATGAGTTTTAAGAACCTTAATTCATAAAAAAATCTACATAGTTCTATCCACTTTTGGATATCCAAGTGGGTCTATAATTTGGAACGATATCCTCAAAACTCAAGTTTTAATTTATATGGGTCTTAAGTGGCAAGTTGGAAAAGGGCTCCTTGTATGCTTTCGAGAGTACAAATGGGTGGGGTTTATTCCCCTTGCAATGAAACCCACTTTAAAAGACAATAGTTAAAGGCATCAAGCCTTCTTTGAACCCTTTGTTTCAGACTACATGTCACCCCGCAACTAATAGAGGGATATCACACAATGCTATCAGAATAAAACACACTTATTGCAGAAGGGTTCTTTGCTGTAGAAAATCATTCAAAAAACTAGAATTCATTTATTCCCTAGAGGAAACTATTTTTTTAGGCCTGAAAACCCCAAAGGAAACTACTCGGTTAAATTAGTTTATGCTTTACTGGTAAAGGAGAGAAATTCTTATGGAATTTTGTGTCAAGTTTGGAACCCTCAGCTCCTCCCCAAAATTAATTTTTTTTGGTGGAAAATGATGCATAAAAAAATCTTAACCTGGGATAACCTTATTTAGTGTGGGTTTCAACTACCCAACACGTGTGTCTTTTTCAAGTAGAAGGAAGAATCTATCCCTCGCATCCTGATCCACTGTTGATTTGCTTATAATTTTTGGGGTTAGGTTTTGAAGAAGTTGGATATTTGGACAATGAAAAAATCTCTCCTGCCCCTCACTTTTGATTGAGTTGGCCCTTCACTACACACTCTTATCAGAGAACTCCAGAGGTAAATTATCCCCCATATATGATAGAGTCTTTAGAAAGAAAGAAATAATCTAATTTTTAGGGATGAAAAGAAACCTATGGAGGAGGTGTTCCTAAGATTCACCAGACTTTTGATGGATAACCTATTGGCCTCTAGGAAGGCACATCCTTCTTACTCTTCCACACCTTTTGATGAAAATGTTGTCAAGAATTGGAACCTCCCTAATTCCTATGTTATATTAGACAACTCAAAGAGGGTGAAAAGACTTAATACAAGGTATCTCCCCCCATCTTCTGGATGACACAAGCTCAACTTCGACAGGAAAATAATGAGAAACTAGGGCCAAGATTTTGTTGAGGAGTAATAAGATCTAGTACTAGTGCTTTTGTGGTTGCTTATTTAGGTAGATATGGTACTAATAATTAAGTTGTACATAGGTTCCTTCTTGTAGGGAAACAAAGATTGGTCTCTCAATTGGGATTCAGATCCTATAAATTGAAGGGGATTCTGAACACATTATTAATGTCATCAAGGACCTCAACACATTGTCTTGGTTTGTGGAAGGTATAACTATTCATATCCATAAAATCCTCTTGGGGTTGAAATTTTTTTTGACCACACACTCGTACACATAAGGGAATAAAGTCGCAGATAACATTGTTGCTCTAAGTTTGGGGATTGGGAGTCTTAAATGTTGGAGTAACTGATATTTTCTACCGATGAATGTTCAAAGACTCCTTTCATAGGAAATGAAATTTAACCAACAAACATGATGTTGAAAACCTTTGGCGTTTAAGTTTTTTGGACCCTTCTCTACTTGATCTCCTTGGAGAGGAGTTTGGGAGGCAACAACCATATTTTAAAATATTTTGGGTGGGCTAAAGATCATGGTGTTGTGTAGATTAGACTTGGAAATGAGAAGCCTTATAACACTATTTATGTAGAGTGGGCCTCTATGCAAACGTGGTTGACTTGTTGGAGAGAAAGAAAGATTAGGTGGACTCAAGGATGGGCCCTTACCCCAGTAGGAATATTCATTGGAATGAGTTGTTGACATGGCCCATTCATGCATGGTATGCCTATGTCACCATTTTTGGGGGTCACTTGGTGATGATGCAATGTTATCATTTTTTGTGTTGCCTTATTTCCATTGATATGACCCAAAGTATCATTTATAATAAATACTTAATGAGATGTTTTTAGTGTGCAATGCCTTATGCAAGAGAAACCCTTCTAAATATTTTTATAATTACTATAGGAATAGGTTGGCCCGCTCATAATTTAAAGAAAATTCCAAAAAAAAAATCTCCCCATTGGCACACTTTTCACCCTTTTCAATAAAGCTTGCTTGCATTATTTTGCAGCTTTTCTTAGCTGGTTGGGTAAAAGAATGGTCAAGTTTGTATTTTTTTGTGCTCTCTACCAATGTGTTGTGTTATTAGTAATTGTTTAGACAATGGGTGGGATAAGATTAAAATCAAAACAATTACCCATGGTGAATTCAAATAGGATTCCATGATGTGGCAAATTTACACTAAGAGAGGGTTGCTCAATTCATATAGTGTATCAATGGGTTTGATGAGAACTTGTTGATGTATTTTTCCATATTGTGGGATGATAGGAGAGTTGGGGTTAAAGATATTTTGTTTAAAATCAATGAGGATTTCATAAAAAATTTGACATGATTTTTCACCAAAGGGTGGAAATGGTAGAAATACAGAAAGGTGGCAGACAATGACTATTTGGCCTAGTTCTTTTGGGAGAACGATAAGCTAGTTAAGATTTATGGAAATTTTTACAGAGCCAATTCATCCACACCATTGGACTAGGTTTGTCTCATGATTAAGAATTTTTTCACCTTAGAGAAGAGGTTTAAAGTCTACTATTATTACCATCTACCTGTGGATAACTATTTTTGTCACTGTGCTTTGATTTCCTTTCTATTTTTTCTATTGAATTCAATTGAAAATTAGGTTTAAGATGTTGTTGAATTGGCCAAGAGATAGGATAGGAATCCTATCCCTCTCCATTAGAGCCTCATATTCCACTTATATAATTTTCATCTTTCACTATGCCCTCTTAAGGAAATTGTTGTGACTAAAGCCCTGCGCTTTGACTCTCTCCTTATGGTGACTATTCTTGAAGGTCATGACCCTAGTAAGAAGAAAAGTCTGCAAATACTGGGTGTAGCTAAAATCCACTCCTATACTATTACCCTTGTTACCCCCACCCATGACATTGCAACCTCAGGGATTTGTGGCCTAAAATAGTCTGCCACCATGTCCACCTTGGGCAAAAAAAAAAATTAAAAAATCTATCCCCTGGATAAAAAAAGCCAAGACCCACATCACTATTCAGGAAATTATCAATGATGAGGATGTGGATTTAGGTGAAGAAGAGAATAAAATTTTGAGTTCCAACACTATTGTCTGAAATAGATTGGCAGAGTGCGCAGTCAACAGAGGGAAAATAAAGAATTTGGTTGATTATGAAGAGGAGTTGAAGGATTATGATGTTGCTAATGGTGGTGACACAAGAAAGGGAGAAAGCTTGAATAATTCCACCAAATATAATTCCATGCACATATCTAATAGTGCCAAAACTAAACTATAGGACCTAACTCAAGAGGTTTTTTTGAAGGAACAAGACACTTATCTTGGACATAGTGCTAGTATATGTGTTGATTGCAAGATAATTATAATGAAGACAGACCTAAAGAAGAAAGTGTTGGAGATTGATAAAAAGATGTTCAGTATCTCCTAGTTCAACCTATGTGTGATGCACAACTCGACCACCCCTTTGTGCTTGATGCAAAAGAAAGTGTTGGGAAAGGATGCAGACAAAGAAGAGAACTACAAGGACAAGTTTTAAATCTTTTGGTGTTTTGTCAAATGCTACAAAGACTCTTAATTATATTAGTATATTTGCTTTTGTTTTGATATTATGAATTTTTTTTAGTGTTTTTTTATGTCTGGTAAATAGATTGTTAAAGTTGCCTTTGAGTTGTTAGTGTAAAGGGTCAACACTGTAGTTTTGTTGCTTTTAATATAAAAAACAAATAATATATAAAATTTTGAAAAACCTAGTTGGAGGTCTTCAAGAACCAAGAGTTTGATGGGAGGAGATGGTAGATGGAAAATAACAGTAGCATGAGGTCAGTAATTGTGTACCCAATCCTATTAGTTGTTGGATTGTCATTCTCAATGTCATTATTGGAGAATATGGTTTCACATACTATTTTCTAAAAATTATATATTTTTATGAAATGAGTACACATTTCTAAATGGATATAAATTCATAATGAGTACCTATTTAATTTGAAACCCCAAACTATAATGAGTACCTTGTTGGGACTATAAAATGCATATATATTTCAAGAAAAATTTATACATTTGATTATGCATTTCACACTCGGGTTTAGAAATTAAAAGTGATGCATTCTTTATGCCCTAGGGTTTATCTTGTTCTATTTCACCAGCGACTAGTTTAGTCAGTTTTATGGGCTCTAAATTGTTTAATCATGTCTCTTTAATTGTTTGGTTACCAGTTCCATGCCTTTATTTTCCGTCTTTTAATCGATCGGTATAATCCTTAGATTTCATGGTTATATTTTCTTAAGTTTTTTGTCAAATGTTTTGGCCCTCATTTTAAAATATCTTTGATATCCTAATGTTGCCCCCCTTTTAAGTCATAAAATATTAGCATGTGCTAAATAAAGTCCTTAATTGTTTTGGCACGGGCCACAACCTTTAAATTAACCAATAAAGGCAAGTTGTTATCTTGCAATTAACCATTAGTAGTCATATAAAATGCTAGATCATAGGCTCAAAACTATCAAGACAAATTATCAGAGATGGTTGAAAAGTCACCATAGGAATGTAAAGGTTACCATGAAGTGTTAGGCAAAAGTTCACATCAGTCAGGGTTAACTATTACTTTGAATTGTGACCTTGCAATCTAACCATTAATAGTCGCATAAGGCATTAAGTCACAACTTCACGACTTGAAGATAACAATTTGAGGTTAGCCTATGAAATGGTTAGAGATTACCACTTGTCACCAAATCACACCAGTGCTAGGAAAAGTGATTTCATCAGGAAATGCTTGTAATTGAGTTAGGTGTTTCCATGTGTTATGCTCAAACCCATATATCTATAAGGAAAGAGGAAATTGTATCTTTGCAAGAGTTGATGATGTAACAAAGGGTCAGATTGTGATGTTGCGACCAAGTGCCACATGTTCCATATGAAGTTGGTAATAAGAAGGCTATTTATTATCTAAAGTGTTGGGTCACATGAGGTTGTGACCTTGCAATGGATTGTTGAGAGTTATAGTAAATGTTGAATCACATCCTTGCAACGGTCAAGGATAAAGGCTATTTTAATCTATGACCTTACAATTTGACTATTATTGGTCAAAATAAATGCTTACCACACCTTCGTAGGTTTAGGGTCCTCATTTTCAGTTGGCTTGCGACCTTACGGTTGAAGGTCATGTGTCCCTAATCTTGAAGATAAAAATAACAAATGTTATTCAAAGTGCATGAGCACAAGGGATTGATGATGTATGTTGGAGGTACCTGCACTCTTGCAAGAGTTTGACATGTGTCCAATTGAAGGAAGGAATAAAATGACACATGTTTCCTTGAGCCATGTTCGCAAAGATAAAGATCAATCATTTTTAGGCTCTGAAACCTTGCGAGATCCCAACACCTAAGAAGATGAATCTCACAACATCACGAGATGTAGAAGCCAACAAAATTTAAGGCTACGATGTCACAAATTTTTTTTTAAATTTAGAACAAATGTCAACCACAAAAATATAGTGGTCAAGGCTAATTTTTTTATTTTCCTGCGACCTTGTGATTTATTAACGTGTCCCTAGCGGTTAATATAAAGTGGAGATGTTTGTTTGACCCCGCGCTGAATAGCAAGGATGTCAAGTTCTGAGGGGTTAAACAAATAGTTTAACTCCATGTGGTGACATGTTTGATGAAGTGTAGTTATAGAAAGAAAGTCAAATTATTTTGACTTCATCATATGAGTCGATGCAAAAGAAGATTGATGACTAGGATTCAAATTTGAAGATTTGCACAAGTAGTCGACATTAACTGTTTATAGACACCTAAAATCGTCTTTGCACACTTATATTAGTTTAATTAATATTCCCTTAGCATTATAGTTAATTATAGCTAATTAACAATTTTTTTATATTCATCTATTGATTTAATTAAATTAATTCATTGTTCTATGGTATTTAAATTTAATTGGAAAACATCCTTCAAAATGTATTAAATTTTATTTAGTACATTCCCTCCATTAAATTCCCTTTTAAATAAATTTTAATTTATTTATTCCCTCCATATTCTAATATTATACTAAGCTATGATTAGTCTAAATCTAATTTGGATTAATCCTAAACCCACCTAAAAAGCCTAGTCTCCACCCATCACTCTCATCCTAATAATCCTACCCACTAATTAATCTTGCTTAATTAGCCTAAAATGGTGATTCCTAACTTTTTAAGTGTTAATGAGTTGTTGACATGTGTGTGAGAAACTCATCCCAAGGAAGCCACCCAACTTCCTTAAATTCCCTTACAACCTTGTCCGCCAATCTTTTCCCCAAGTTTTATCACACATGTGTTAGCAACCTTGAGCCTCTCAAACCTTAAATGCTCCAAGTTGACTTTTTGTATGGCATGTCCTTTTACCCTTGTGTCCCTTATGTGGCTCCTATGTGGATGCCACATAGGTGCCACCTCATCCAAGCCCTTCCCTTCCCTCCAAAAATATATAAATAAGAGGCCTCACTCCTTTCAAATCATCTCTCATTTTTATGCATCTTTATCATGTTAGTATTGCTCTAGAATTTCATAGTTTATTTTCATGCTTTTCAATATTAGCTCATTGTTGAATCTAGAAATAACATGCTAGGTTAATGGTAAATTAATCTTAGATTAATCTTTCATTTCATCTTAGTTTAAATTTCCATTTGCATCAATGGTGAAAGCTTGAGACAAGTTCTTCATACTTGTTCTTGAGTTCTTCATTGATCCATTAGTTTGCATTGTAGGATCAATCACCACAAAGCATCAATCAATAGTGGGATTAGTATTTTTTGTTGGGAGAGAAAACCCACATTCCACTCAAAGAGAAAATCAACAAGGTTTGGGTGCACTTGTTTGGCTCATCAGAGGTTATGTTGGAAGTCATTGTGTAGTTGCAAGTTTTATGAACATGTTTAGATTAGATTGATTGATTTAGAACTAACATTTGCATGTTTGAGATTATTCCACACAGGTAGGTTTTCATCATGTACATTTTGACATGCCTGGTGGGACCCACATCCCTAAACTTTCCTTCAAACTTTTGAAAATTTGTCATTCATATGCCTAGGTTGTGGAACGTTGTCTACGACTACCCAGAACCATCTTTGCTCTATTTTTATTGTCTGCACAAATCAATGTCTCTAAAAAGAGACTGACGTCTCTGCCTTGTTCACAGAAGTTTGAATTTTCAATGCTTTAAACTGCTCATTGTAGTATGCAGACATAAATTAGCATTCAATTTTCTGACAATAGTATGATTTTATGAAATTAAATATTGTTGAAAATTTGAATTTTTATTAACATAATTTGCTGACTTTTTCTATTTGCAGATCATCTTCTCCAAAAACAATTCATCGTCTTCATTCCTCAGATTGCATGAAGGTGATTGGTGACACGTGTTAGTCTAGTTTTATTTTTTTTATTGACCGTCCTCTACACAGATCTTTGTCTATGCGGATCATCATTTACACTCTGAGACTGACGTCTCCAACCTAGGACAAAGAGATTTAAATTTTGTTGGATTTCATGTTACTGATTTGCTTATCTTTTACAACATTTCAAGTTGGAGTACTCTTTGAAACTATTAACATTGTATGTAGGTTTCCAATTGAAGACTTATTTTGAAACGAAATTAATTTATCTTTGAAGGACGTTGTGATGAAGACTTGAACACAAAACTACTAATGTTTTTCTTGCAGCTGGTTGCCTAGGAGATACAAACAAACTTCATGACTATAATTAGCTCATTTTCTTAGGCATCTAATTAAAGGATTTACTTGTAGTGATTTTTTGGGTGGTAGGGAAGTATACTCTTGCATTTTAGAGATAATCATAAACCTTGACCTATTTGATTCGTTACTTAGAAAGGAATCTTAGGTAAATGAATGTGTGTTTGGAGTGTTTGGGAGAAGCAAATTTGGTAGGATAGTATGTTGTTTTCTTTTAAAGACAATCATAAATCTCAACCCTTAGTTGTCATCCACTATCATTTCATGTTTACCTATTAGAGGGCCTGTCGTTGAGGAAAAAATCTCTCGGGAATGACCCAAGTGGGAACAAGGCAAAGCCAGCCTATTCCAACCCACTATAACCAAATACCTTCTTGATATTAAAGTCTTGAAGGGAAAATATATCTTATTCCCAGTCTCCTTTGGGTTCTATAGGTCCTAAATAGCGTTTACGCTACCACAAGGCCTTGTATGATTCATAAGATATCTTTGAACGGATGCACTTAATAGACCTCCTAGAGTAGTAACTTACCTGGTTCACCTCTGAAAGTGTCATAATCTTTCTGCAAGGAGAGGGAAGAATCTCTCCTGAAGAATACACTCACCATATGTATCCCCTTGAGCATTTTAAAGTAGATAATACGACATTGGAGGTCTCATTATGTAGTCTCCTTTGACCATATTTTGAATAGCTCTCACAAAGGAAAAATAGTAGGCACTCTCTAGGGGATGACATGACTATGTGAGCTGAAGGGATATCAAGTTGTGGGAAAAGGTTTTGATGACCAATCCAATCCTTTAGGGTAGGAACTTCTTGTATTGTCTTCATTGTTACAGACCACAAAAAAACACAAGGTGACTTGAAAAGGTCACTTGAACATACACATATCAAAGTTCTCAAATTGTATCATTTTCTTGATATCATAATTTCTTGTCTCTAGCAAGGTTGCTTTGTCCCTTGCAGAACTATTTCTAGATATCTGTTTGTAAAATTTGAATTTTCCTGTTTGAATCAAGGTACACTTAGTGTGGTCAATGCCTTGATGTATGATTGGAATCAGTTCTCTCCATCAGACAAACTAGACCAAATTAGTCAACAATAAATCAATTATCATTCAATGATCAGTTAAAAATAAAAAAATTCATTAGATTTTGCAATCGTCGTCTCCAACCAGAGATTTTCATCTCCGCAAATCATCATCTACGTCTGAGATTCACCATCTCTGCCTAAAAATAGTGAGCTTAAGGGACTTGCAAACATAAACTATTTGGACTCACCTACCCAACCATCTAGTTGTTCTGACCAAATATATCCTCTAGAGCCCAAAATTATGAAGTTCATGATCCATGCATGGTTCATGCAAATATAAGAAAGTGAAAATCCAACTACCTCGTGTGTACAAAGAAAATAAAATAGTTGATTAGAACGCTAAGAAAAACCAACACCTTATGAAATCAATCCGACAAGAGATCCAAGAATGTGATAAATATGACAAAATCATCTTCAACAACAAGCTTTCACAATTCATAAGTATCATTTGAATTATGTCTTTGTCAAATTTGAGAGATATGATTAGACCTTCACAATCCCACTTTTCTAATTACACTCATATAACCATCACATTTTAGGAGCATCATCCTTATCTTGGACCTAAATCAATTCATTATCTCGATTGATTTTCATCTAAAAAAAGTCAAGACTCATCAAACCCCCTTTTTCATACCTTCACCGTCAATCCTAGGGTGAATGATTTTATCAAAGTGTCATTGAGATCCTTATGCTCATCAATCTTGGTTGAATTGTGTTGCTTGAGAACATTATTCATCTCGAGTGATCAATTTGATCTGACTAATATTGTATTTTTCTTGAGATCATTAGTCTACCTCCAAGTAGAAGAAATATATCATCAAATCATCCAATCATCATGCTCAACAAGATCTCATTTCACCAAGGTTATCCAAAACCTTTACGATCCCAATCAAATCAAATTGAGGCCCTACCCTCAACCATCATCCAATCATCCTTGAGGCCCTACCCTCACAATTAAACAAGTCCAAATCTTTTCTCCTAGTCCTAAGCTCATCTTTTTTCCACCATCAAATCTTCCATTCATATCATTTTTAGACTTCTTATTTCATCTTTCATCCTTCAAAGGTCACCATTTTATGGTTTTTCTAACTCAATCACAAGCTAAAAAGATGAGGCACACTCAAGAAAATACCAACCATGATGATGAGAATCCTTTTGCTCATCATTTCTTTTGGGGCAATGAAGTACACATTGACAACATCACTAATGCCCCTGAAGAAAACAAATTGGTGGATCAACATGAAATACCTACCCAGGTGAATGAATTCATTAGTGATCAATACAATCTAGAGATAGTTGAAAGACTATTAGCCAAAATAGTGGGGAAATCTTTATGAAACTTATCTAGAACGGTGTCATAGTACCCGTTGATTTTAATGATTCCCTCCTTGTCAACAATATTTTTAGGGCTCCAACTGTTGCAAATACAACCACAAACTATGCAACCAATGCAACATCATCACAAGACAAAGAAAATGCCACTTCTAGTGGGCCTTCTACATCAATTCCTACATCAACCTCGCAACCGATGTTCCAATTGACGGTTGAAATACTTTGACAAATCTGTAGTCTTTTACCCAAAACAACTTCACATAATAGCACCCATACCACAACGAACACCTGTACTATTGTCAGGGCTATTGTCTTCAAAATAGGCCAAATTTCAATCCTTGTATCAACGCATTAAGTCTCATCATCACCCTTCACATTCCCTTCATCCGCCATGAAGACATCCACTCAATAAACATCCTAAGTGTATCATTACACACCTCCTCCTATAGTTAGAATGACATCAGTAGGATTTTTAGAATTTAGAGGAGGACAATATTTTGGACCATAGTTCACATCCCACAATGCTCATGATCTCTGTCAACAGGTCAATGATCTTAAGTGCCTTGTGCATAGCATACAAAATAGAGGGAAGAAGGAGTTCTCCTTTGATGAAATATGTCCCTAACCATTTGACAAATCAATCACCGTGTTACCATTTCCCTTGAGCTTTGAGATCCCTAAATTTGAGAAATACGAAGGCAAAACATGTCTGGTCCAACATCTCAAAGAGTTCTATGTTGCATGGAAAGAGGTTTCCTACAATGAGAACTATCTAAAGAGACTCTTCACTAGGAGTCTTGGAGGTCCCACACTTGGGTGGCTTATGGCCCTCCCTCAGGGGTCTATATCTACCTTTACTGATCTCACAGAAAATTTTGTTGCATGGTATTTCTATAATATCAAACATCAAGCGTCATTAAGTGACATGTGCAACACCAAGAAAAGGAATGGAGAAACCTTTTCAAACTTACTACAAGGGTATAAACACGTTGCAAATCAAATGTCTTGGAAGATACCTTAAACTCACCTGATTGACATCTTCACTTGGAATTTGGTATCTGAAATGTCATTCCAAATGAAAATGGATTCACCTGACACCTTTGAGTCTCTTGTTAATAAAGGGAATAACATTGAGGATCGACTCTTTAAATGGGTGCCATTAAACATTATACCCCTTCTAGCAATGATAAACCTAAGTTTTGGACTAAAAACAAAGGATTTGTCAATGATGGAGTGACAGATGCCAAACATGTTCAAAATGTCGAAGCATTCAATCAAGGCAATGAAAATATTCGCAACAACAACAATAATCAAAACAATTCATCACATCAGTAAAAATCTCAACAAAACCCTCATAATAAATCCTATTTATTTCCTTTCCATAACAACAATAATTCCAATCAGTGATTGCGTCGAACATACACTTCTCTCACAGAACCTTTTGATGTTATCTTTTGATAGCTTGTTGATCAGTTCTTGATGGTGTTTCCAAACACTAGAACTTACAGTGAGAATCAACCAAAGCCCACTTGGTATAAGGAGAATAAGTACTGTGATTATCATCACATCAAAGGTCATGACACCAAGAATTGCATGAAGTTGAAAAACTTTGTACAAGACCTTATTGACAATGGAAAGATCAAAGTTGAGGGACAAACACCATCGTCATCAAATTCTCAACTCAATATATATAACACTACTTTCCCCAAGCATGATCAAAATAATTCCCCGTCCTTGAAGGTCATCCCATATGAATACTCCACTAAAAACATCATGGGTTTTGACTCATTATGTAGAAATATTGAGGAGAATAACATGTTTGGATTTTATTCCCCATGTGGCAGCATTGAAGAATATGACAACCATGTATACACCCTAAATCTTAAGGGTTCAGATTTCAATGCAACCACTCACATAGCTAGATTCATTGTCCAAGCCACTACCTCGCCATCCGCTCCATCAACTTCCATAAGACTAGATTTGTGGTATGACCTTTGGTCACAACTTGGGAGGACTCCCACACATATATCCATCCTTGAGTTACTCCACACTTCACCTATACATAAAGAAATTCTTGAGAAAGCTCTCCTTGAGTCTCATGTTCCCAACAACATCAATGCCTCACAATTACAAGCCATGATCGGGAACTTAGACACACAACAACACCTGGTATTCACAGTTAAAAAATTTTGTGGTCCTGAGCCCTATCATAATAAACCCTTACACATTGAGGCCCTCATCCATCGCCACAAAATAAAAATGGTCATTATAGATGGTGGATCTGGTTTGAATCTTTTTACTTTGAAAATTATAAGACAGTTGGGACTCCCTGAAGATCTCCTCAATGTTTCAAAGAGAATAACAATTAATGCCTATGACGATAGAGAAAGAGAATCCAAGGGTTTGATCACATTACTTCTTTATGTGGGTCCTACATTGATTGAAACTACCTATCAAGTCTTGTATCTTGACTTACCTTACAATATCCTCCTTGGAAGGCCATGGATATATGTTATTTTAGGTGTACCTTCCACATTTCACCAATGCTTAAAATTCCCAAACAAAGGCCAAGAAGTCACAATCCATGGAGATCCCGAGTCCTTCTAATACTGCAAACGACTGGAAGGAAAACAAACTTCTATCCACTGAATGATTTTGTCAGACCCACTACAAAATAGGAACCTCCCAAGCCCTCTAATGAGAAACCTTCCACTGAAGAAACCAAAAAAACTATCAACCAACGAGGCCTCCACATCTTAAGCCTCCAAAGGAAAAAAGAAGGTAACTGAAGAAAAAATCCCTAAATCTGAAAAGAAAGTCAAGTTCACTGACCAAGGAATGGGAGAATACAAGTTTAAGAATGCTTTTTGTATTTTCCAACTCCCTTTATCCCCAAAATCCCATGGTAGACCTTCCCAACTCTTTTGTAAGAAAAACAAAGGTATCATGGAATGTAAAAAGACCATTTTTGAACATCGGGGATCCCTTAGCAATGAACATATGGTGTCTGATATCCTATCCTAGCTCTTTAAAGATGGAAAAGACAAACCTATGAAAATAACAAAGGAAAAATATGTTAAGGTTACTCCCATTGTTGAAAGTATGGGATATCATGGAATAGGTCTTGGTGCAAAAGAACAAGGAATGAAGGAATCAATCAAAGCAGTCGACTACCCTCGAGGTAAGGGATTGGGCTCCCTAGAAACCAAGGCACCCTCAAATGATTCTTGTGAGGTTTCTTCTGATTTAGAACCTCAGGAAGAATTCCCCTTTGTGTATATTGAGAGTGAGATAATTGATACCGACAGTGTCCTTTCCATCACCACAGTTGACCTTTCATCCCCTAGCCTTCCATCAAAACACCCCAAACTGATCAATTGGGACCAACAAGACTCACCACCTGCATTGGATAAATGTGATTCAGATGAGGCATTTTTATCCCTTTTCAGCCTGAGAGATCTCCAGACTATGAGCATAAAATCCACTACAAAAAGAAAGCTTACTTTGGTATCAAGTCAACTCTATTAGTCACAAAAGTGAAAAACAAAGTAAAAATAAAAAAGATAATAAAACAACCCTTGGTGAAAACCTTTCTAAGGCACCTTCAAATGAAGAAAAATATAAAATAAAGGACCTATCTTCTAGTGAAAGCCTTTCTAAGACACTAGAAGAGGGAGAAGTTTACTTTCCCTTTAGGTCTTTACTGCCAGAGAATTCATCTATCCTTATCAAAGATATGGTAGAAGTCAACCTTGGAACATCTGAAGATCCTAAGACCACATTCATAGCAGCATCCCTCAATGAGAAATAAAAGAAAGACATGACTGAGTTTCTCCGAAAAGAAGGAAAGAACTTTGCTTGGTCTTACAAAGATATGCCTGGACTAGATCCTGATCCAGTTGTACATTATCTTGTAGTAGATCCCAAAGTCAATCTTTTCAAATAGAAGCTACACAAGATGCATCCACGAGTGGCATTCTTAGTCAAAGCAGAGTTACAAAAAATTTTGGATGTTGCATTCATACATCCCATAGACTATCCTGAATTGGTCTCTAATATTGTACCATTAGGTAAAGATACTGGGGGCATATGCATCTTTTCATATTTTAGAGACTTAAACTTATCGTGTCCCAAGGATGATTTTCCACTTCCCAACATAGATATCATAGTGGATTTGACAACAAGACATGAGATGTTATCACTTATGGATGGATTTTTGGGATATAATCAGATAAGGATCACAACAAAAGATCAACATAAAATGGCATTCCCTATGCATTGGGGTACTTTCTGCTACCAAGTCATGCTCTTTAGCCTCAAGAACGCTGGAGCTACCTATCAATGTGCTATGACAATGATATTTCATCACCTCGAACATGAAATCATGGAGGATTATGTGGATGATATCCTAGGAAAATCAAAGACAAGAGATTCACATATTGTCATTCTTACAACAAAATTTGACAGACTGGAGAAATACAAGGTCTGACAGAACCCTAAGAAATGCGTCATTGGAGTACAATCAAGGAAGTTGTTAGGCTATATAGTATCTCGTAGAGGAATCAAGGTGGACTACAAGAAAGTGAAAGTCATCCTAGAATGCCACCTCCTATAAAATTGAGACAACTTCATAGTCTGCAGGAAAGACTTTAGTCCATCCACAGATTTATATCGTAGTTGGTAGATAAAGTTCATCCTTTCTCTCGCCTCTTGAGAAAAGATACCAAGTTTTTATGGGATTTCTTATTTCAGAAAGCCTTCAAAAAACTCAAGCAATATCTAGCTAACCCACCAGTGTTGGTACCATCTATTCAAGGCACAACCTTTGATTTTGTACATATCCACCACCACTATTATACCGGGTGCTCTCCTGGCACAACTAGATGATAATGGAAAAGAAAGAGCAATCTACTATCTGAGTAGAACACTTGTTGGATATGAGTTGAACTACACTAAAATTGAGAGAGTATGCTTGGTAATTTTATTTTGTACATTAAAGCTTCACCATTCATGCTTAATCACAAAAATAACCTCATCACAAAGATCAATCCATTGAAGTACATGTTATCTAAAGCCGCTCTTACTGGGTGTTCTGCTAAGTGGGTCATGATCCCGAGAGAATTTGACATAGTGTATGTAGAAAGGAAGGCTATCAAAAGAAAAGTGATCATGGATTATATAGTTGAATCTCCTCTTCCAGGAAATCATCCTATAATAGAGGAATTTTTGGATGAAGCCATCATGATTGTCATCCTGTGTATACAATGGAAACTTTATTTTGATGGATCTTTTACGCAAAAGGGTCGGGGGCACGCATCTTTTTCATGAAACCACTAGGGGATATTATACCTAAATCTTACAAATTGACATTCATGTGCACAAACAACATTACAAAGTATGAGGCCTTGGTAACAGAGCTTTGATTAGCAGTTCAATGAAAAATCAGTAGTTTGCTTATTTTTGGTTACTCTCAGTTGGTTATTTGGCAAGTTAATGATAAATATCAGGCAATAAATGATAAGTTTCTCCCCTATCATAGATTAGTCAAGGATCTGAGACAACATTTCATAGAGATAGTATTTTAGAAAATCCCTTAAATGAACAACAAAGATGTAGATGCTATGGCCATTGGGTCATTGATCTCTATGCCAGAGTACAGTCACATGTATGAATTTATTGTTGAGAATATTATGTCCCTTGCCTATGACATGTCATAATTAGAACATGTATGTGATATTTTTGGTCCCGATTCTCCTTAGTACCAATAGATTTACACTTACCTCCATGATAATACCATTCCACTCCTCCTTATGCCTAACCAAAGCAAAAACTTCATTTGCCGCACTTATCGTTACACTATCCTTGTTGATACCCTCTTCTGGAAACACTTCAATGGAACCCTCTGTAGACACCTAAATTTGACCAGGTGTATCTTAAACATCAAATTTATAAATCTCAGCCAATTGCCCCAAATCTCATCAAAATGCATTAAAATAGATCAAAATCAAATCAAATGAACATTTATCAAGCAAAGTGGACAAAAATCAAATTAAATCAAAGGATTAAATAATCATGAAATTAAATAATTAAATTCAAGCCTAAAAGGGATTAATCAAATTATGCAATTGATTTTAATCAATTAATTGTATATTTTAAATCAAAAATCAAATCCAACCCATTCACCCTTACATGGCTCAATTAATTAAATGATTGAATTAAATAATTCCTAATTTCTTTCAACTCAAATTGATCAACCAATGAGAGTTGAGGATCTTGTTTTGTTGTCCCACCCTTTGAGGACAACCATTTAATTTTCCCTCCATTTGAAATCACCTCAAAGCTTTTTACTCAACCAAGGCTTGACCATGATCAATTCACTCTACCCCCTACCCTTGGGAAATTGCTATA
>MU224045.1:729404-739688 GCA_018584345.1 Thuja plicata | reverse complement strand
AAACCAACATCAAATGTTACATCAACTTCTAACCCTATTCAAACTAACTCAACTACATCAACTAAGGGAAAAGAAAAGATGAGTTATGAGGGTTCAAATTCAAATGATAATTCAGTCCAAACTTCAACATTAAGAATGGAAACTTTGAAACCCACTAAGGAAGAAAGAGAACAAACTAAGAAAGATCATCATCAAAAGATGAGTGACCTGATTCACCAATTTGAGAAACAATGCAAAATTCACTCAAAAGGGGTAGGGGAATATTATGTTTCCCTATTTGATTTACCTACATCTCCAAGGACACATGGGAAACCATCCAAAGATCATCAACCTCATAAAAAAAATTCCCATTTTGTGAGAGAATGTGATAAGCAAGAAATGGAAAAAGAGGATAATGAGGTATTACAATGGCTTTATAAAGAGGACGATAATTCAACTAATCTCAATGAAAGGGTGCAACATATCAACATCCAAACTGATCAATATGGAAAAGGATTTGATATCATGAATAAAATGGGGTATAAGGGAAAAGGACCCTTAGGAGTTTGACATAGAGGGTTGTTAGAACCTATTGAACTAGTTTGGAGAGCAAAAGAAGAGAGAGTCAGCTTAGGTTTTCAACATAAAGGAGAAAGTTCAAGTCCCATGCATGATTTTCGTGCACATATTCATATGGTAGGTTCTAAAATTGAAGATGATTATAGGTATTATGAGTAGGATTCCTTGTCTGAAGAATCTTGTCATGAAATAGAGGTTGATACCATTCACACTTATACAACTCCTCCTAAAGTTGAGAATCAAGAACATGTGACTCAAAGTTCAAATTTAACTCAAACATCAAGTGAACCTCAACACTTTAATGTAGAAAAAGCACCTCTTTACACTCAATGGGTAGGTGAACCTTGGGTACCTTCATGGGTGGGAGATTCTAACCTATTGTTTAGTCCACATTCTTTCTTTCCCATAGAAATCTTAGAGGACTCTAATGAAGAGGATTTTGATCCTTCTTCCATGGACCATATTGAAGAGGCACATGTCATAGACCTTGACGATACAATGTATGAACAACCCAATGAAGTCATGTCCTTAAATCCTTCAAATGAAAGTCCATCCAATGAATCTTTGTCCTTAATGCACCCTGAACTTATTGATTGGGATCTTTCCGAGCCAAATGACTTACTCTACTTCCCAAATGACAATGCAATGGCCTTATAGCTCAATGTGGTTGAACCCAATTCTTCCATCAATGAATTCACTCTGGACATGATGATAGGGGCAGGTTTTCAACCTCTTAATCCAAAAAATGAAAAGAAAATATACAAAAAAATGAAAATGTCTAGTGGTTAAAACCACCATGTGGCAGTGCTAGACCCAAAAAAAGTAAAAATAAAGGATGTTTCTGAAGGTGAAAACCCAACTGTGGCACCTAAGGGTGAGAGGTTGGACACCTTACCATCTCATGAAGGTGAAAGATCACCTATACTCATTGAACCCATAGAAAAGGTTAACATTGGAACCGAAGGAGATCCTAAATTCATTCACTTGGCAGCATCTTTGAGTCCTTTGGAGAGAAAAGAATTCATCAAATTCTTTCAAGAAAAAAAAGTCAACTGTGCATGGTCATATGCCGACATGCCTTGATTAGATCCAAGTTTCATAATGCATCATTTGAATGTGAAACCCGGGGTTAATCCTGTCAAGCAGAAGTTGAGAAAAATGCATCCACATGTAGCCCTTTTAGTCGAAGAAGAATTGGAAAAATTACTCAAGGTGGGATTTATAAGAGTAATTGCATATGTTGAATGGATCTCCAACATTGTACCAGTTACCAAACATGATAAACCATAAGATTTTGCATGGATTTCAAAGATTTAAACCTTGCTTGTCCAAAAGATGACTTTTCATTGCCTAGCATTGATGCTATTGTGGATCTCACTGCGGGTCATTCTATGTTTTCAATTATGGATGGATTTAGTGGGTATAATCAAATCTGCATTACACTTGAGGATCAAGAGAAGACAACCTTTACATGTCCATGGGTACTTTTTGTTGGAATGTAATGCCCTTCAGTCTCAAAAATGTTGTAGTCACTTATCAAAGAGAAATGACTACCATTTTCCATGACATGATGTACACCTTTATGGAAGATTATGTGGATGACATTCTAGCTAAGTCACATAAAAGAAAATACCATTTATCCATACTTGAAAATATTTTTACAAGGACAGAATAATTCAAAGTGAGACTCAACCCAAAGAAATGTGATTTTGGGGTACAATCTGGAAAACTCCTAGGGTACATTGTTTCTACAAAAGGCATTGAAGTAGATCCTAAAAAAGTACAAGCAATAATGGACATGGACATTCCAAAGAATATTAGTCAAATGAGGTCCCTTCAAGGAAGGCTTCAATCCATAAGGCGGTTCATTTCTCAATTGGCAAGAAAATGTCATTATTTCACCAGATTGCTACATGAAGACACCATCTTCACATGGGATGAGGAGTGTGATAAAGCCTTTACATTGTTGAAAACATACTTGATGAATCCACCTATCTTGATGTCACCAATTCAAGGAAAACCTTTGTTACTCTATATTTCAGCAACAAAAAAATCTTTAGGAGTCTTATTGGCACAAGAAGATGATGAAGGAAAAGAAAGAGTTATCTACTACTCGAGTAGAACATTGATCAAATATGAATTAAACTATAGCTTCATGGAAAGGGCTTGCCTAGCAGTGGTATTTGCCTCTGAAAAGTTAAGACATTATATGTTAATGTATAAGGTGAAGCTCATAGCCAAAATTGATCCATTAAAATACTTACTTAGAAAAACAACTTTAACTGGAAGGATTGCAAAGTGGGTAATGGTGCTTAGTGAATTTGACATTGAATATGTTGATAGGAAAGCAATCAAAGGTTAAGTTATTTCCGATCAATTGGCTGAATATCCTCAAGAATCTACACATCCTATTCAAGTGGAGTTTCCAGATTTTGAAATTGTTAATGTGGAAGCTAAGACATGGACTTTATACTTTGATGGATCTTACACCCAAAAGGGTAGTGGAGCAGGCATTCTTTTGATTACGCCACAAGGTTACACAATCCTAAAATCTTACAAGTTATTGTTCCCTTGCACCAATAACATAGCAGAGTATGAAGCTTTGGTCATAGGTATCAAGATGGCGTTAGAATGGAATGTCACAGAATTACAAGTCTATGGGGACTCTCAATTAGTCATCAATCAAGTTAATGATGAATATAATACCAAGGATGAAAAATTGACGCCTTACAAAATATTGGTGGATGATTGGAAAAAGTACTTTTCTTTGATTACTTTTGAACAAATTCCAAGAGACAAGAATAGAGCAGCGGATGCAGTGGCTACTTTGGCATCTTTGCTTCAAATGCCCGAACAAAATGAAAAGTATGAGTTCTTAGTGGAAGAATTGGTTAAACCAGCATTTTACCTACCTGATACCCAAATTATTACCCTTCTAAACGGACATGACTCACCATGGTATGGAACCATTTATGCCTACCTAAAATATCAAACCTTACCCATAGACCAAACCCGTGCTCAAAAGAAAAATTTCATAAGACAAGTGGCTCGTTATATCATCCTTTCTGACACATTGTATGGTAAAGGTCTTGACGGAATGCTCCTTATATGTCTAGAGGAAGATGAATCAAAATTAGCTTTAAAAGACATCCATGAGGGGATTTGCGGGTCACATTCAAATGGTTTAAACCTAGCTACAAAAATCCTACGCATGGGGTACTTTTGGAAAACCTTAGAAAGAGATGCTTGTCAGTTTGTCAAAGTTTGTGCAAAATGTCAATACCATGGAGACATGATCCATGCACTGGCACAAGAGTTACACCCATTTGTCACACCATGGCCATTCTATCAATGGGGCTTTGATTTGATTGGCATGATTTATCCACCTTCTTCAAATGGACACAACTATATTCTCACGACAACAGAGTACTTCACTAAATGGGTTGAGGCTATCCCTTTAACAACTACAATGAGAAAGCAAATTTCCATGTTTATCCTAAATCATATCATTTGCAGATATGGCATGCCTCACGCCATCATCACAGATAATGGAAAATAGTTTAAGAACAAAGATGTTGATGAACTTTGTGACACATTCCATATTACACATCACTCTTCATCCATTTACTATCCCCAAGGTAATGGACAAGCAGAAGCTGCCAATAAGAATATCCTCAAAATCCTTAAAAGATCAGTTGGCAAGTTAGGAAGAGATTGGCATCTTCAAATCAATCTAGCATTATGGGCCTATAGGACTAGTATTCGCACCCCGACAGGAGCTACACCTTTTTCATTGGTTTATGGGGCCGAAGTTGTTCTACCTTTAGAAGTTGGAATACCATCCCTAAGAGTATCATTGCATGGATTAATCATGGATGAGGATTATAGAGTTTCTTGACTTCAATAATTGGAGATGTTGGAGGAACATCAAACTCAAGCCTATGATCATTTGAAAGTGTATCAGAAACAAATTTCAAGGAACTATAACAAGCATATTAAACCAAGAACCTTTCAAGTGGGAGATCTAGTATTAAGAGAAAATCCAAAAAATCAGGTTGATAGAGAAAAGAAAGGAAAGTGGGAAGAAAATTGGCTTGGTCCTTTTATCATTGTTTCTTATTTTGGAATGGGGACCTACAAATTGGCCGGTTGTGATGGTGATGAATTGCAAGAACCTATCAATAGCATTCATCTTAAGAGGTTTCACACCTCATTCTGAAGAAAGAGTATCTGAGGAAAGAGTATAAGTTGAGAGTATCAGATGAGTCAACATCACCTTTGTACATGGAAAAAGTCAAAAATACAAAAAAAAAATGAGAAAAGATCAAAATACAAAAAAATCAGAAAGTTTAAAAGCCAAAAACATTGGAAAAGCAGAAAATCAAAAAAAGGAGAAAATTGAGCATGAAGAAATCAAAAACATTTGGAAAATAAAAAAAATGTTGTCTTGGTGAAAACCTAGCAAATAGGCGCCTTGATGACACAAAAAAAAAAAAAATTTAAAAAAGAGAAAAGTGCCTTGGTGAAAACCTAGCAATAGGCGCCCTGGTAGCAAAAAAAGAGCAATAATCCCAAAAGGTGAAAGCCTGGAAACAAGCACCTTTTGTCCCTTAGGTCTTTCCTAGTCACATTTGTACATATTATGTTTCATCATCTCATTTGTCCATATCCTCATTGCATCTGTCATTTGTGCATAGTCCTAATAAAGTCTCAGAGCTGCATTTTGTCACATTCTAGGTTCAGTTGCCCTAAGTTTCACATTGATCACATTTATCACTTGGGGGCACACATCATGGATTATTGGTACCAAATAGATTCAATAGTGCAACATCTTAGTCACACATTAGAAGCAGATTTTCAGATTCAGAGGAGATATATTTTGGAACCTTTGATGGATATCATTGTTCGACCCTAAACAGTTTGATCGTATACCTTGATCCTTGAGTTTCATTGACTTATTTTATCAGCATTAAAAATTGACAAACCCTAAATGATCAGACTGTCTGGAATTCTTATTTGAAAATCTTGATACATTTCACAAACACTTGGAAATTTTTGATGAGTTTTTCATTAACCTTTTTCGAGTCATGTCCTTTTCAGCTAATCGATGATGTTTTGACTAGATTGGTGATGATGGAGACATGATGTTTTCTTAAGCTTCTGTGTGACTGTCTTGAGGAAAACTTTTTAACTTGTGTGAATTAGTCTAACAAAATGGTCACAAAGTACCATCGAGGATATTAATATAGGAAGGAGGGTTAACCTTTGTTTGTTCATGCAAAAGGATACCTTAGCTATTTATATTTTCAATATCTTAATACCAACATCCATTTGCAACATTGAATCCGATCAAACTGATATTCATACTCCCATAGTTGGTCATTCAACTAGTGAGGGTTGTACTTGGTTTCACAGAAGGGGTTTCCAAATCAGATGAAAGTCATATTCATATTCTTATGGTTGCAGCGGCACCAGTAAGGATTGTATCAACTCCTAGTTCCACAATGCTCAATGATGAAAATATATCTTTGTTTGCATTTCTTTCACAGACCTCAAGGACAATTAGTTGCATTGCATCTTCATGTTAGATTAATTGCATTTTCAAGTTAGATTAAAATGGCTTGTATTTCTAGCATTTTTCCAAGTTCAAGGGGGAAATTAATGTTGACAACACTTCATCAATTTAATGGTTTCAAATCATCAATATGAGATTGTTCTTTTTGCATTCATAAGAATTAATCATTAATCATTATGTATTCATATCAAGTGAAAATCAAAGAAAAGAAACATTAATCATTAGTCATTTATCCAAATCATTTAGAAATTGCATCATAAATTAAATTGCATACATCAAAAACCAAAAAAAAAGATAGTTGCATTCATTTATCATTGCACTAAGTATTGCAACCATATCATTGCATTGCATAATCCATACATCATGATTAAATCAGAAAATCATATAGAATTCAGTTGCATTAATATCGTTTGCATCCATTTATCTATGTCCTACTCAAAGACATTGCATCCATAGCATAATAGAAATAAATGCATCATAGAAGCATGTAGATGTGCATAAAATAAATCTCATAACAACATCATCAAAAGGGGAATCAAAGATCGTCATAGATAAATGTCCATCATCAATGTCTATAACACAAATCTGTACATCAAAGGTACATCAATAAATGATCCATATATCACCAGTCCTAATCAATAAACAAATGATACATCAATGCAATATCTGGATATCCTAGATCCCAATTTGTCTCATAACCTAGTAGGGGCACTGATCCATCTCCCGCAATACCAGTACCTGAACCGCTGCACCATCAGGATCCCTGTCACCTGATCTATCCTATGTAGAAGGTGGTGCTTGACTAGTACTAGCACTGGTAGGTAACTGAGCTAATGTAGTCAAAAACTACTGCAACATAGTAGAAACCTGATCTAATCGTATAGTAACTACAGTCATCCCTGCCTGTAAACCTTGAACATCCTGAACTAAGCCAACCACAATGGGAGGAACTGGAGGTGCTTGTGATGCTGGAGGGGCCTAAGGTGCCTGTGGTGCTAATGGAACTTGTGGTATCACCGGTGTCATGCTACTCTGTGGATCAATCTGAGGAACCTGTCTCTGTGGAGATGGAGGTCTCTGCAGAACCTGTCTAGCCACCTGGACACGTCTCTATCTCTGCCTAGCCCACTCTACACCAACTCTGTCAGGAGCTTGTCTCTATGGAGGTACTTGTGCCTGCACTAGTCTCTCTCTAGGCTGCCTAAATCCACCACCTCGGCCCCTAACATGACCACCCCGCATCCAAGGTCCTGCAGCTCTCTATGCTATAGGAGCCCTAGGTGCCCTCTGAACTCTCTGCCTCCAAGGTCTCCTTTCATCATCACCATCATCATCATTATCTTCATCATCATCAGAAAGCTCATCAACATCAGGAATATGCTCTGTCAAATCTGTGAATCTCACAAAGCAATGTCGCAAGAACCACTCTTGATACTCGGCAGACATCCCCGCATCAGCTACATGCATCATCATATCCCACATAACATATCCAAGCTAATCAATCTATAAATAGACCAACCGATAGTCAACCTATGCTCCCTACATAGATCTCTTTGCCTATACTCTGGCATAAAGTGCCATACCCTGGGGCATGTCATGTACCCAGCCGTACTGACAGAGCACTCTCCCAAAGAAAAATCTCTCGATACATAGTGGTGATCGACCAATCATCCACCGAGGAGAAAACATATATGGAAACTCATCATCATCCTCTCACCAACTCTCGTAGAGCAAATATGGTCTCCAGACGACCTGATTAATGTCATCAATAGTGCGATGCCAAAACTCAACCTTGCCCAGACAATGCTGGACAACCATGCCATTATATAAAAATGCATACAGATACCCTCAGGTCCACACTTGTGTTGAGACTGGTCTAGTTATAGGGATATGCTCCCAAGTCCACAACTGTAACAAAATTGCACCTGCTAAGAGAGATGCACTGCGTCTATATACGACCTCATGTAAATCATGATATAGCTGGGCTAATACGCAAGAACCCCAGTCGAATCTCTGAGGATGTGCAATCAAATCCTCCAGTATCTGGCCCCATCTGACCACAAAGCCATGACCTCTCCTATCTAGAAGTAGTAATCCTCCGATCACTACTCCTAACAATGCTGGCAAAGTAGAAAATGAAGCAAACTATGCCCAAGTAATGCAATCATCAACAATGGTGTTGTCTCCAAACACCTGTCTACATACGCTGCTATCATTAATTGAGTCATAATATACCTACTCTCCATGAGTCAGGATCCTCAGTAATCTCCATACATCCTCGGGCGTGATAGTCATCTCAACGAGGGGTAGATGGAACGTATTAGGGTTAGAGTGCCATCGCTCTGCCATAGCTGTCAAAAGACCTTGGTTTAGCTGAAATTGAGGGAGATCAAGAAGGAAACTGAGACCACATGTCTCGATAGTCCGTCGCTCAGGAGGCATGATCTCATCAATCAAATATAAAATCTAAGACACAACACCCTATACCCACAACTTACAGTAATGTTCCTACATTTTGCAACAAGGTGAATCATATTAGTCTTTCTATTGGTGGATCATTCTAAGTCAATCAAACACATTAAATCTATCCTTGCTCTATTTTGAGCGCATCAACCTATTGTTCCTAACCTCTAGATCTTAAGAAGGGATCAATTTAGCATCATTTCAATCAATCTGATTGGCATATCAAAAATTCATCAATATGATTTTTCTAATATCCTAAACACTAAGTGACATTATGGACATACATTTTTATATCTTGGAATTCAATTGAGTTATCTGGACGATCGATCAAAGGCAATTCATCTATTTTATCTTAGTTTTTCAATATTTATGGTAGGTGGCACTTTAATAAGTGTACGCGGCTTTTTAAGCCCCGTAGCATTAAAAACCTTACATGCGGCACTTTAATCATCGGAAGCGGTGCTTTGCTTAACAGGCGGCCTTTTAAAGTCCTACGCAGCTTTTTAAGTTTCTTAGGCGACCTTAAATTTATAGGGTTTCCTAGGTGACGTTTAGCTTTTAGGTTGCACATTTTGCCCTAATTCCTAGGTGGTTGTGGATTGCTCCAACACGGCTCTTAAATGCATGGAGGCAGCTTTTCCCTACTCTAGGCGGCTTTTTAACTATCCTACGCAGCATTTCACATTTTTCTATCTAGAAAGCATTAAAAACATGTAAAAATGCTATTTAATGAGCAATAAATGCACTAGGAAGGTTCAAACCACTCACTGGAGGCCCGTAGTCAAGAGGTGTCTGATATCGGCATGCTAGCTTGAACCGATGCTTTCGAATAGGGACCACCATCGCTGTCAATCGTCACAGGATCAGAGCAAAATCTCAACAGTGAAAAGTGAAAATGAATAGTAAATTTGGGTTTTTCAACCTATTTAAGCTATTTTACCCTAATTTTGTGAGATTTTTGACCCAGTCATACCAAATCTACATATTCTGCACACTGGAGCATTTGTTCGACATCTTTTCAGCATCATTGTTTATCAGAAATGCAATCATCTTGGATCTATCCTATCAGTAGTGTTCATCAAATTTTTCACATTTGAGATCAATATGCTTTCATTTCTGAGGGGGCATCATCATGTCATCAAACTGGGATTTTGCATCATATCTTATATCAAATCTGGGGCATTAAAAACTCAAAATTTTATCAATGGGGCATCAAATCAAGTTTCACATCAGGGTTTCTCATCAAGTTTCACATCAAGGTTTTGCATCAAGTTTCACATCAGGGCTTCATATCAAGGTTTCACATCAAATCAATATTAGGTTTTACATCAATCAGACATCAGTATCAAATCAATGATCAGGACATCAAATTTTCTTTGAATCAATGCGATTCGCATATCAATTCAAAGAGGGGCATTTGTAGACACCTAAATTTGACTAGGTGTATCTTAAACATCAAATTTATAAATCTCAGCCAATTGCCCCAAATCTCATCAAAATGCATTAAAATGGATCAAAATCAAATCAAATAGACATTTATCAAGCAAAGTGGACAAAAATTAAATTAAATCAAAGGATTAAATAATCATGAAATTAAATAATTAAATTCAAGCCTAAAAGGGATTAATCAAATTATGCAATTGATTTTAATCAATTAATTGTATAGTTTAAATCAAAAATCAAATCCA
>MU224045.1:683327-696796 GCA_018584345.1 Thuja plicata | reverse complement strand
ATTTTGATTTTGCAACCAACATATTTGTTTGATATATTGAATGGGGTGAAAAGAAAAATAATTTTGATAACTTCAAATTTTCATATGTATACTTTAGAAAAAAAATAGTATTATTTAATGATGAGAAGTGGGACAAAATAAATAAATTATTATTAAAAATATAAATATATATTTAACTATTATTATCTTATATTTATCATTTTAATAATATAACATAGCAATATAGTAAATAGGACAAAAGAAAAATGATCAAAGTAAATTATTTTATAAATTATAATAAACATTTATTGTAAGCATAAAGAATTAAAATTTTTAAAATAAACAATTAAAATTAATTGTTTTAGAATTTTAAAATCTTAAATGCTAAAAGTAGTTGAATATAAAGTATATCATTATATTATATAGTTTAATTTCAATAGGCAAATATTGATAGCTCTAATAATGAATAATACATTTATAATGTACATTTAGTACAAATGACATGACATGCTTTTTAATGCTCCAATAAATACTGCCACGTGCTTTTTTAATTTTCTTTTAATTAAGTTTTTAAAATGTGAATTTTCTCATTGCCTTTTTTGTTCACAACCAATAGAATTATAAATAAATAGCATTATTTAAATTTTTTTAATATGTTGAAATTATCAAACTTTTTTTTTTTTAAGCCAAAGTGGGATAGCCACCATATTTTATTAATAATAACTGATTCAAAGACTCCCCCGTGGAAGAATCAGGAAGAAACCCCGGGATCTTAGCCGTATACAATGTTACAAAATATGACCCTTTTACATATATGTTTCAAAGAAACTCCTGAGACCGAAAAGGATGTATAACCATATATACATTTATATCTAGCTTTAATATCACTATCTTATTTTCGATACAGCATCAGAAATACTATCTTCACAAAAACTTCAGTAATGTGATGGAAGTTCGGAATCAACAATGTTGTTGATTCATTTAACATTAGATGACAGGATTATTCATATTTAAACAAAATTAACCACAATTGTATAGTTTCAAAGTCCTGAAAGTAATCAGACAAAATGGCTGCAAAAAAGTGCTGGCTCGGATGCTCGAACATAGATAACTAAACTATATTTATTCCTCCATAGGCTCGGCCGCAGCAAATCCCCAAGCCTTCTCCCATCCTACTAGTAAATCCACGACATTGTCGACTTCCCAACCGTCAGATGAATGTTGTTGCAGAGGCCGAATGTTAGAAGATAGTCCAGGTGAAAGGGGAGCATTCAAGTCAGGGACTTGTATTATGGTGCCATCTGAAACTAAGTGACCCTCAGGTGTTGTACCAGGGGTAGAGGGGATACCAGCAAATCCAAAATTGAGTGTGCGAGGCTCCTAATTTTATCCACCAAAGGCTTTCCAATGGCCGCACCCACAATCTGCAGAGTGTTGTGTAAGGTTCGTGTTGGCTAATAGATTTGTTCTCCTAAAATCTGGATGTTTATCTTCTAACCCTATGCCCTTGAAAACAAATCGTTAAACAACAGTTGGGTAAGCATTTACTTTGCTTCCCTCTGAATTTTACAAAGGTACAGCTCCCTTCCAAAGATTTTCAATGAATGGAGACTACAATCTAACATCTAAGCTTTTAACTGAAAAGCAGTAAAAGGTCTCTCAACTGTTCTTGGATAGAAGAGGTAAATCAAAGGAACTTGCTAAACTTAAGAGAAGAAACATGAAACTATTTGTTGAAGAAATTTAAACTAACTAACTGATCAAGAAAATCACACGGCTAACTATCTACCTATAAGAAACAGGAATTCAGAAATCTAAAACTAAATGACTGAAATAGAGTCACACATACATAGCTCGAAATATAACTCTCTCAAAGTAGAACATATATTTCATCATCTGATTCAAAGATCAAAATAAATTCATGCACAAGTATCCCAGCATAACTGGCTCAAAGTCTAGATATCATCAGTCACTTAGGCTATTGCATAAAACAGCAAAATGAAAGGATTTTTACTACCATTCTATATTCTATCTATGCCCTCTATTCTATTCTATTCTAACTAACCCTTTGCAAATTCTTAAGCTCCATCTTAAATAGTTTAACAGTCCGAGAGAGCCTCCTGAAAAACCCGGCCTCTCAGACATAATCAAAGCAAGAAACAGTTACCAGTTAAACAAAGTTCTTAGAAAAGATTAAAAAGCAGGATAAATTAAGAAACTAAAACTGAAACCGGTTCAGTCCTCCTATGTATCTGCTGACATGGCTGTTTTTACTAGCTTCCAAGACCGGAAGACATGGAGCAGCTCCTGAATAGGCGGGGCGTGCAGATTTTTTAACGCGATCAGCTTGGTGTGTGTAGCATTCTTCTCCCACCGCATTTTCTGGATTTTCTCCGCCTGTTTTTCCAATTGTCCCCAATTCAAGATCAGCATAGCCTAAAATGTTAGTGGTCCTGGTGAGGTCGTGAACCTTTGGAGCTTCACTCTCCTTGAAAGCATTCATTTCGTCAACGAAGGACTTGACCATTGCATCGGCACCTTTATCTCCATCTTCCAGTTGCAATATACCTGAGGGGTTCACTATTTTGATATCCTTCAAGGTGTCAGAGTGAATTTCCTTCACCTCTTTCTCCATGGTTTGCATCTGAGAAATGGCTGCTTCGAATAAAGTATTCTTCCAGCCAAAGTTTTTCTTTAAAATGAACAGCATACACGGGTCGACTAACTTCATAGGGTTTTCAGTCAAAAACTGCTTTACTCCATAGTCTTCGATTTCATGCACTCGTTTTACAACTTCTGCACAATTTCCTGCCTCGCTTTCCCATATTAGGATCAGAGTCTGAATTTCCCCCAGGAGTATCTCACCGTCCACTTGGGTGCTCATAAACTCCCTTATAAAAGTGCTTCCTTCTGCTATGATACCGTCCATCCATGCCTTTATTACTTCTGTCTAGGTCCTCCCTTGCTGCACCTGCTTAACCAACATTTGACTTTCTGCCGAATTGGGGTCGAATCCTTGATGCGCCTGTGCCAAAGGTAGTGCACCATTATCAGTCAACGAAGAGAGAAATTCGGCCATGGTTGAAATTATTTGCTTCAGCTCATGCTTCTCCCTGCCGTCTTTCTGCGACTCTCCTAACATATGATCTACGGAGAATTTAAAAATATGATCACAGGAGTCTCTGTTCAGCACCCCTAACTCCATCTTTGTTATCTCGTAATCCTCGGGCTCAGGATCTTGTGTTTCTCCCATAGATTTCACTGTAGCGATTTCAGCAGTAATTTTCCCTGTAGCTGGGTCTGTTGTTAACCTCGTGTCGCTCTTCATTCTTTTAGCTTTCGGAGTGCGTGCGGCATACCTCGTAACAATCTCTTTAACTGGCATAGACAGTGGCTTAAAACTTCTCCTCTTGTTAACTGATTCGGTAAGCCATGGTGGAATTGCACTGGACACAATTCGGTTGTCGGGAGTCTTCACAGGTGTGCCTGTAATCTGAGATAGGTCTTGGCCAAGGGTGAGAAATTCCTGAAGCTTTTCTTTGTGATCGGGAGTGAAGGAGAGATCCTCATCATTGAGCTCAACGTCATCTAAGTAATCAGGTTCTTCTGCAGCCATCTGAATCTTCCTTTCTGACCTCGTCCTTGCCCTTGATCTTGGTGCAGTTGGGTGTTTCCTTGAGGTAGTCTTCTCCTTCAATAATATTATCTCACCTGCATTTGATGACAAAGGAGAAGCATTAGCAAGACCTTGCTTTACATTTTTAACAGGTGACCTGGTATCAAGGGATGTATTTGTGAGGAGTTGAACTCCTTTCTTCCTCGCCGTAATCCAGTTCTCAGTTTCTTCAAAAATGTCGCGGGCCCGAAGTCTAATATCACTGGACTCTTCTCTGTCCCAATCAATAGTTGGAACACCTTATGCTTCAGAAAAGGTGGCGGATGGACGAGGGACTTCTGAACTATCCTCCTCTATATTTATGACATCAAACTTTAATTGCAATAGCTTGATCTAAGATACGGTAAGCTTGGTTCGATCCCGCTCCCAGATCATTTTCTCATCACCAAGATTCTCCCATAGGTCCTCAAGATGATAACTTGGGGAAGGGCATTTTCTTAACCCTAGGGTCTGCCTAGCAAAACATTTGCTATCAAATCCTGTCCTTGGTTCGTAAAAGGGCATATGGAAATTCAGTAAATTGCTCCCTACAACAGATGCATCTAACATACTGTTACAGACTAGATGGCCTAATTTCACTGGGAACAGAGAGTTCCACTTGTCTTTCGGGAGACCAGTTTTGATAACAATGAATAGCTGTCTACAAACTTCTGCCAGAACAAAACAATCAAAAGCGTACCTCAGCAGCTTTAAGGGTTCTTCTTCGAAACCACCTACCCGAATATAAGTGAAACGGGGAAATTGAATGTAGAAGCTTCCAAATACCTTGACCAATTTCTGGGCATTGTCCGAAATCCTCTGGTTAGGCTTGCCAGCTAGTTCTTGGCGCAACTTCCCCCAGAATACATCATGTGTTGTCCTGTAATCCTCCAGAACTCTATCCTTTCTCAACAATGGGAAATATTCATAAATAAATAGGCTTTCGTTCCAAGGAACTCTCTGGATATGAGATAGGTCTTGAGTGCAAGCTAAGCAGTACATTAGGTACGAGGACATGTAAAACCCTTCTTTGGTTTTTTGATTTTTTTTAAGTTGATCCCTGAGAGACGCGGCTACTATCTCAGCCTAGTCTATATGTTGTCTTCCTTCCAGAACTATCTCCACAAAATGGAACATCCACTCATCGAAGTACAGGGCTTGTTCTGAGCCTTTCAATCGGTGGAGGAGGACAACCAAATCATGTACCAAGGGGTTCATTTGATCCTTAGTGAGGGATTTGGGTAACCTCGAACCTCCTTTATAATTGGTCTTAGTCCATCTTCTTGCTATGTGGCTTCTGTTTCTGTCAATATTTTCCCTGAATTGGGCCAGAGACTGGGTGGGAGTGAAGTTAACAAGGCCTTCATCAGGTATTTTGAAAACTGCCGCTATGGTCTCACGGTTCATAGGTATTAGGGTTTGACCATCCAAATTTAAAATACTCTTTAGTTTAACATCATACCGGTTGATACATTCTTGTATTAATTTTGGGCAAACGGCGGAAGGTGGAAATGCGGCCGCTTCTAATAGACCACTGGCTAGAATTTCTGCAACAAACTCTTCATCAACATGAGACGAGAGTTTTGAAGTTATGGCGTCAACTGAAACCCCTAACAAGTCTGTGTCTGTTATGACCGGAGCTCTGCATTCTAGATTCTTTACATTCCCAAAGAAATGCATGATAGACTTCATGTTTATCTAAGAAGATGAAAGTCTACTGGCTTACTGCTCGAAATATTGAATTTTAAGGAATAACCAGAAATGAGGGGCAGAGCTCGAAAAGCTACCTGTAAAATTTGGACTCAACCAGACCACCTTTCCAGCGCTAAGATCCCACAACGTATAACAGGGAAGAATGACTTACCCAGCACCCTTTAACTTNCCATTTGAAGCGTGGGATATACAGTTTTATGCGAGTATTAATCGGGCCTTTACTCCCAGATGATGTCAAGCAATAAATACTTTCAAATCAAATTGTATCTCGGGACTCGCCACCTTTTTCGATCATAATTATTTGCCCTCAAACCAAATATTTGCCACCCGTGCAAGTGATTTCCTTGGTTTCCATGTACTGACACAGTAAATGGAATCATGCCACGTCAATCAACCTGTCTCGTCAGGTTGTTACATCATTAAAAATCCCACCGACGCCCTGTCTGAACTAATTTGAACTACTTTGAACCGGAGTTCAAAGAGGTTTAAAGAGGTTCAGCCTCTCGTAAGAGGAAAAAAAATACCGCTTGCTTTCCTGCATAACACATCGTTAGTAATAAAAGACTTAGGCCGCTATTGAACTCCTTTGAACTACTTCAAACCGGAGTTCGAAGAGGTTCAAAGTGGTTCAAATGACGTGAAAGGATATGTTATCAGTTTAAAACAAATCCAAACTGATACCAACGACACCAAAAGCTTAGATTTGACAGACTCAAATGTGTAAAGGCTTTTGGAAGAACCGACAAGGTGGAAAAGTGAACAGAGTGAAGCTTTGACCATTGTAGACACACAAACTTGGAAAGTTCAAATAAAGGCGACTCTTACCCATCCAACATCGGCTCTGACTAGGGACTGCAGATTTCCCAATTTGCAGAGAACTTCATAAAACTGGTTTCGCAGACCAGACCAAACAAAAGGAAAGGAAAAGAAAAGAGGGACACAACCAAAACTGAAAACACAGGGAACTAACTACTATGTACAAAGGGGACGAACCCAGACACCTAGAGCTTGCACAGCTTTAGATCCTGCCCATTATAGGTAAAGGGAAGGTTAACACCATCTAGATATGATAACTTAAAGGCATTCGAACCCAAAGCCTCCGAGATGATGAACGGACCTTTCCATAGAGATTCAAACTTCCCGTGCCATCCTTTTGATGCTCTTCTTTTGTCCCATAACAGAACTTCATCTCCCTCCATAAAACTGCGAGGTCTAGCTCACATGTCAAAGATCTGTTTCACCTTCATCTGATGTTTAGTAATATGATCTACCATATTCTCTCTGTCCTCTTCCAACTTGCTTAGGTGCATTACACGCCTTTCCAGGGGATCTTTGAAATATTCATCTTCAATAACTGCTTGGAGCTTCGCAGAGGATAGTTTGAGAGGCAATAAAACATGAGCCCCAATCCCATACACCAGTTCAAAGGGTGACATGCCAATAGCTCATTTTAAAGTGATCCGATCTGCCCACAGTGCCTCACGGAGCTTCTTGTGCCATTCACGGGGGTTATCATCCATCAATTTTTTCATTAAGACTACCAGGTTTTTGTTGCTGGATTCTGCTTGGCCATTTCCCTGCGGGAAATAATTCAAGGAATGGGCTAATGCCACGCCATGCTCATAGCAGAAGGTTGATATTTCTTCTGAAGAAAAATAAGTAGCATTATCTGCTACAATTTTGACTGGCACTCCGAATCTCACAAAAATAAAATTCATCAAAAATTCACAAACCACCTGAGAGTTTGCCTTCTTCGTGGGTATTGCCTCCACCCACTTCGTGAAATAATCGGTGGCTATTAGAATATAGATATCCCCAGCACTAGATGGTGGATTCACGGGCCCGATGAAATCGATTCCCCACTGTCTGAATGGTTCTTCTACAATAACTGGCTTGAGGGGCAATGCCGCCAGATAGGGTCTCCCCGCGAACAATTGACATTTGCCACAACTTTTGACATACTGGTAAGCATCCTTAAACATCCCTGGCCAGTAGAACCTATTTCGGAGAATCTTGTAAGATGTCACAATTGAAGAGTAATGCCCCCCGCACGCTTCATCGTGGAAAGCTCTTAGCAATTCTTTTCGTTGTTCTTCGTCCACGCACCTGAGGAAAGTTCCATCAACTCCTTTCTTGAACAGAATTCCCTGAGAAATCACATACTTATTTGCTTTCAATCTTAGGTTACGCCTTTCCTTTTGACTCAGATGATCTGAGCATTTGCCATACATAAGAAAGTACGTAATGTCTAAGAACCAAGGGTCGATTGAACTGACCAACAATGCCATGGGGACTTCATCAATCTTTTCATATATCTCATTATTCTCCGCCATTAGCTTACATAAACCCTTTCCCTTTACCAAATTTGTAGGTTTGATTGTTAAGTCATATTCTTGAATCTTTGCGATCCATATAGCCCTGCTGTTCATACCAATCTCCTTCTGAATCAGAATGCTCTTCACAGCAGTTTCTGGCACATATACAGTACTGTGTGAGTGAAGAATATAATACCTGAAATGCTTTACTGCCTTCACCACTGCATAAGCGTGTTTTTCTATTTGGGAGTATTTAAGCTCGTGCTTCTTCAGGGGCACGCTCATAAAGGTTATGGGTGCTTCTTGCCTTTCTTTGTCCTTCTAAGTGAGTATACCTGAAAGGGTGTGTTGAGAAGCGTAATAGTATATAATGAAATCTTTTCTAAAATTGGGGCTTCTCAATACTGGTGCTTGGGATATGGCGGTTTTAATATCCTCAAATTCCTTCTTTCCATCATCATTCCATTTAAAAGGGACCTTCTCGCTCATCATTTCAATCATATGCCTTGCTACTTCAAAGAATTCTGGAATAAAGGCTCGCAGAAAATTTATTTGCCCGAAGAAGGACTTCAGACCAATTCTACTAGCGGGCAGGCTGAGCTGCTGAATTGCTTTGACTCGCTCAGGATCTATTTTTATGCCTTCTTTCGATACTATATGACCGAGTAACTTCCCCTCCTCTACAAAGAATGTGGACTTCTTGGGGTTTAAGGAGATACCATGATCCCTGCAACGTTGCAAAACTCATTTAAGGTCATTCAAGTGTTGATTTCTCTTCTTTGAGAATACTATAAGGTCATCCAAATAGATCACTATGATTTTATTCCTGAGATCTTCGAAGGAAGAGTTCATTGCCTGTTGAAAAGTTGCGCCTACATTTATTAATCCGAAGGGCATCCGGTTGTAGGCATAAGTACCCCACAGTGTAATAAAGGCTATCTTATGTTGGTCAGCCTTTGCTACTCCTATTTGATTATAACCTGAATAGCCATCTAACATTGACATGACTTCAGAACCGGAGACTGCCTGCAAAACATGCTCCATGACAGGCAATGCGTAATTATCTTTCAAACTTGCTTGATTCAAGTTACGAAAATCAACACAAATTTAGACTTCACCATTTTTCTTCCTTATTGGCACTATGTTAGCTATCCACGTTGAAAGGTGAATAGGATAGATGATTCGGGCTTGCAACATCTTTCTAACTTCCCTCAGTATAGCTTCTGACACTTTAGGGTTATAGTTCCTCAACTTCTGACGGAAAGGGACAACTCTAGGCCTCAAAGGGATTTGGTGCTCAAATTGACCATCTCTGAAAACTTTCAGATCTCCATAATCCCAGGCAAAAACATCTCTGTATTCTTTCAACAACCTCTTCAAGTCTTCCCTCTCAGATTTAGTACAGCTCTGACCAATTAAGATCCACCTAGGAGAACCTTGGTCACCTATATCAATCTTGTCATACTCTTTTGGATTTGGGACATGTGAGACTTTTTCCTTCACTATGCTGTCATCTCTTCTTCTGAACAGATGTTCCAAAGATACTAGACCTTTAGGGATTTTATTACTTTTCAGCTGAATCACCCCTGCATTATCATCCTCATCTTGGTGAATTTCTTTACACTGACTATTTGAACCTTCAAAATATATCTCAGCAAATCCGGCCGCACACTCCAGAAATTCTTTAAGCTGTATATCATCATCGAACACTTGCCAGTTCTGAACATTGTCTGGTACTCTTGGTTTGTATATCATTTCTATCTGGTACTTTTGAGTTTTAAAATTAGGGTGTGGCAGGAGCAAGGAGGCTGATACGGCCAAAGAATCTGCCCTGGTATTCTGATTCCTAGGGATATACTCAATGGAAAAAGCCTCAAGAGATTCTATGTCATCCCAGACTAGATTTCTGTAATGCTTTAATTTCTCATTCTTTACTGAAAACTGCCCCCGAACCTGTTTCACAATCAATTCAGCGTCTCCCTTCACAATCAGCTTTTTAACCCCTCTCAACCTGCACTCCTCCAGGCCTAACAACAAGGCTTCATATTTTGCAGTGTTGTTAGTGTTTTTGAAATCTAATTTGAAAGAAAAAGGAATACAATCTCCGTGGGGGGGAAAAGGACCACTCCGACACCTGAGCCTGAGTTAGAGCAGCTTCCATCAAATTCCATTTTCCAAATATCTTCATTTTTCTCAGGTTTGATTTGAAAATCTTTATCTGGAACAGTCAGGATAACATAATTTCCGAAATTATATTCTTCATACAAGATTTGGGCTCTGGGTTCAGCTGAAGGCATCACGGTATATTTATTTTTAGGTTCAGGTTCTAGCTTTACCTTCTTTTTGCCTACGGGAATTGTGGCTTCGGACCAGTCCATTTTTATATCCCCGCCTAAGTCTTTACAAAAGGTTCTGCTGAGTAACATCCCATAACTAGCTGGGATATCGGCTACTAAAATGGTGAGCTTTAGCCGCTTGTCAGGGTGTGCTGCTAGGACAGCCTGGCAGTCTTTGATCTGACCCTTTAATGGTACTTCTTTACCGTCCATGGAGTAACAATGGTTGAAGGTTTTGGTTAAGGGTAAGTCTAAGGCCTTAACTACGGGGGCAGGCATTATGTTGTCGGAAGCACCAGAATCAATAATACAATTACTCAATTTTTGACCATTCAATAGAAGAGAGACATAAAATGGATTTGGCTTTTCCTCTTCGTACTTAGTTTCTACGAAATTCGTAGACTGGCATCCTTCTGGAGTCTAAGGAGTATCTTGGGGTTGGAAAACAAAAGGTTCTTGAGTGGTGGAGGTCTCTCCTATAAAGGATTTATATGTTTGAGGACCTGTATAATTTTCCCCTTTAACATATTTTACTAATTTGTCTAGCTCTCCAGGGTTCATCTTCAAGAAATCAAGAGAAGAGATAGAGACTGTGGAAGACTTACAGAACTCAACAAAATCGAAAGGAGATGAAGGGTTAATTGTATTTCTGGGAAGAATTTTTACCTCCGTGCTCCTTGAACTTGTGCATGTTTCTTCACCAGTAGGCTCCTTTCTTTTTGTGTTTGCACTTGTAGAAGCTGCACCTGGAACAAAATTCTAAGTTTGTTGGTTTCTTGTTAAGATAGCACAGGCTGGATCCTGTAAGGTTGCCAATACACTTCCTCCTTGCTCTGCCCCAGGTACATATTCTGAGTAGAAAGAACCTGACGAACCCACGTCTGGAGAATTTTTTTCTTGATGAAATTGTTCGTTATTCATCTCATCTCTGGCTGCATTAAGTTGTAAGTATCTTAACCATTCGGTACACGTATCCCCATCATGATCGGTGGTTAAATGGAACGAGCACATAGTTTCTTTGGGAGCAGGCTCTATTAGCAACCTCGGTTGCGGGCCAGGTAGAGCTTTAGTCTGCTGTTGGGGAAATTACCTTCGACTTACATCCTGATAAAGGGATTGATAAGAAGTCATTCTGTTCTGCTGCCTTTTTAGCATAGCTATGTCATTCATAAGCCTCTGTATCATTGGATCTGTAGTCGTAGCTCCTGAAGAACTGCTCGGAGTTTGTGCTTCTCTCTTCCACTTGCCGGCGGTTATGAGAGTGTCTTCAAGCTCAATCGCTCTGGTTTGGGCATCTTCAAAATTTGGAACTCCATCTTTTAATAAATGGAAGCTTACATCCGGTGGGACTGCATTGAGGAATTAAATCTTTTTTTTTTCGTCACTCGGAGCAGCGGTTGCGGGAATTCTTTGTAGAATTCTATTGAATTTGGCAACGAACTCTCTCATTGGTTCGTGGATCTCTTTTTTTAACTGGTTGAGTTGTATCAATAAAGATACTTCATTGTCAGGGGTTTTGAACCTTCTTTCGAAAGCCCGCTTCATGGTGTCCCAATTTGTGATAGATCCATTCGGCAAGTGACTGAACCAATCGGCAGCAGCATCTACAAGAGTTCTGACAAAAAGTCTCACCGCCACATCTTCGGTAGATACGCTCATGATCCCACAAGCGGTTTGGAAGGCATTGAGATGGTCATCTGAAGAGACCTTATTGTCCCCGCTGAACTTAGGCAAAATTTGATTGGCTCCTTTAGGTAAATCAGCAGGTTGGTTAACCCCCAGGTTCAGAGGCCCAATGTGTTGGCCCCAAGGTTGATTTCCGGCCATGAATGGAAGCTGGAAATTCAAAGGGTGGATATTTAAGACAGTGGGAATTATAGTACCCGGAGAAACAATGGCTTGGACAGTCAAAGGGACAGCTGGGCTTTGCGGGGGAGATGAGGGTCGGCTGACCGTTTGAGACTTCCTTCTTCGGGAAAGATTTAAATCTGATTTGAAATTTAGGCTTTCCAACAGTTTGAAATCTTCATCCACCAATCCTCTGTTGCGTTCCCCCCTTGTATATCTTCTGGTTGTTAGTTCTGGTATCTATTTGAAACTCAGTTCTGTTGCCGACCTTGTGCAAGTCTATTAACTATGACAACTTCTCTAGCAACAGGAATACCTCTCAAGTGTTCACCAATTTCTTCTTCTCTCTCGAGCACTTCTTGAACCCGGTGGAATTCTTGATTACTTCGTCTGAACCTCCAAGCAGCTGAAGCAAGATCTGAGATTAAATCTTCCTGTGTGTCCTCAAAATTCAAATTTGGCTGGAGCACAGGGAACACATTATCATTGGGTAGCACCATTATGTGGCATTATGATGGGAATCGAACAAGCACACTTGACTGGCCTTTCCCCAGAAGAGTCGCCAAAAAATCTGTTGGCTAACAGATTTGTTCTCCTAAAATCTGGATGTTTATCTTCTAACCCTATGCCCTTGAAAACAAATCGTTAAACAACAGTTGGGTAAGCATTTACTTTTCTTCCCTCTGAATTTTACAAAGGTACAGCTCCCTTCCAAAGATTTTCAATGAATGGAGACTACAATCTAACATCTAAGCTTTTAACTGAAAAGCAGTAAAAGGTCTCTCAATTGTTCTTGGACAGAAGAGGTAAATCAAAGGAACTTGCTAAACTTAAGAGAAGCAACATGAAACTATTTGCTGAAGAAATTTAAACTAACTAACTGATCAAGAAAATCACACGGCTAACTATCTACCTATAAGAAATAGGAATTCAGAAATCTAAAACTAAATGACTGAAATAGAGTCACACATACATAGCTCAAAATATAACTCTCTCAAAGTAGAACATATATTTCATCATCTGATTCAAAGATCAAAATAAATTCATGCACAAGTATCCCAGCATAACTGGCTCAAAGTCCAGATATCATCAGTCACTTAGGCTATTGCATAAAACAACAAAATGAAAGGATTTTTACTACCATTCTATATTCTATCTATGCCCTCTATTCTATTCTATTCTAACTAACCCTTTGCAAAGTCTTAAGCTCCAGCTTAAACAGTTTAACAGTCTGAGAGAGCCTCCCGAAAAACCCGGCCTCTCGGACATAATCAAAGCAGGAAACAGTTACCAGTTAAACAAAGTTCTCGGAAAAGATTAAAAAGCAGGATAAATTAAGAAACCAAAACTAAAACCGGTTCAGTCCTCCTGTGTATCTGCTGACGTGGCTGTTTTTACTAGCTTCCAAGACCAGAAGACACGGAGCAGCTCCTGAGTAGGCGGGGCGTGCAGATTTTTTAACACGATCAGCTTGGCGTGTGTAGCATTCTTCTCCCACCGCATTTTCTGGATTTTCTCCGCCTGTTTTGCCAATTGTCCCCGGTTCAAGATCAACATAGCCTCAATGTTAGCGGTCCTGGTGAGGTTGTGAACCTTCAGAGCTTCACTCTCCTTGAAAGCATT
>MU224045.1:647970-670078 GCA_018584345.1 Thuja plicata | reverse complement strand
CAATGATGCCATAGATCTCTCATCTATGATAGTAGATCTCTATCTACTAGATATAATGAGAACTCAAATGTTCTTCATCATCCGTATGAGAATCAACTTCCTATGGTAACATCAAGTCATATGATGCTTATGAACTGGATATGGATCTCCTAGATCCATGAGTCTCCATGACCCAAGAATATCAAGTCCATGATATTCAAGATAACATTAAGTCCATGATATTTACCAATCATAAGTAATATCAAGTCTGTGATATCAAATCCATGATGTTTTAATCAATTTGTGGATTTCCTAGATTTGCGAGTCACCTTGACTCTTTTGAATATCAAGTCCATGATATCCAAGGTAGCACCAAGTCCATGATGCTTTCCAACCACAAGTCATCTTGACTCAAACATCAAATCCATGATGTTAGGAGCATTTGCTTAACGAATATCAAGTCCATGATATTCACCAAGTGCTCAGAGTAATGGTCTATCAACATCAAGTCCATGATGTCCTCCAACTACTCAGGTGTGGATCCCTAATCCACAAGATATCAAGTCCATGATATCAAGAGCAATGGTCTAACGAATATCAAGTCCATGATATTCAAGAGCAATGGTCTAACGAATATCAAGTCCATGATATTCACCAAATGCTCTGAGCAATGATCTCCAGACATCAAGTCCATGATGTCCACCAAACGCTCAACAATGGATCCCTGATCCATAAGAGGAATATCAAGTCCATGATATTCTCCAATTCATAAGAATAACTTAGCCATGAGCATAAGTATATCCAAATGAATAATCATAACAAATGAATCTCATAAACAAAATCTTATCTTATGAATCCATATAAGTATAAGAGTAACAACTATGATCATGTCTCAGAAAAAATCTTATCCACATAAGAATAACAACTATGATCATAAGAATCATAATGTGTTTACACAGAACCACATATAATCTCAGTCATATGAAAGAAAGTATGATCCATTCATACACAATAAGCCAATAAAGTATGCTTCATCCATCCATGCTACAGTATACAATAGGCCAATAAGGTATGCTCCATACATACATGCTAAAGTATACAATAAGCCAATAAAGTATGCTGCAATAACCAATGTATTCAAATGTAGTTCTCTCATAGAACAAACATAAATCATCATACTAAATTAAATAATATAAAACATTACACAACCAGCTAGTATAATGTATACAAAATAGATAGCTATGTATGTTGCCACAGCAGATTATATCATTGTTCAATACCAATGTAAAGGCCAACACAAACCAATGCTGTCAATGTACCAAAGTACTTCCTTCATATTCATAAACAATCAATGACAATTAATTGGTTATGTATGTCTCCATATATGCATAAAAAAAATACATGAAACAGTTATCCAGCTATACCAAAAGCAATATAGTCTCAACTATATGTCACAAATATAGACTCAACCATAACAATGAAGAAGGGTATGCTAACATAAGCCAAGTGTTATGCAAAAGAGATGTGCTCACACATAAATGACATATAGAAATATGACAAATGCCAATACTCATGAATCAGCCAATATATCAATGTACCATATGTCAATGCCAATATCAATGAACCAGACAAGTGCATGAACCAAATCATGAGCCAGTCAATCAATGCAAATGATAACGACCCAGCCGATAATAATATGCCAATGTAGCATATGTTAATGAATCAGTCAATCATTGTAACATGTGCCAATGCTAATGAGTCAATGAACCAGCCAATTATCCAATAATGTGCCATATGCTATTAAGCTAAGCCATGCCAATAAGGGATGATCTTACACATGTAAGAGGGAGAGGTAAGTGAGCCCATGATTAAACTCCCTCTTAAGCTTAGAATCCCTCTTAGGGTAGTTTGAACTAACTAAGGCAATTTGCATATTCAACCTTAATGCAAAATTTAGCCCTATTTTATGCACTTCATATATAAAACCAAATTTACTATGTTTAGGCCAAACCCCCAGTTACCATAGTATTTCTTCCTTAGTTTTGAAAGAGTTAGACTGAATTCCTAAATCTGAAATGGATCTTATACTCAAACTAGGCTCTGATACCATGTTGATATAATTCAGATTAACACAAGGAATATGATCAATCTATAGAGATCTAACGAAACTAAGCACAGGATAATGACAAAGTAAACTTCAAATAAGGATAGATAATACCCGGAAATGAAGCTCAGAACTGTCCTTGAATTTGTCTTCAAAACTCTTGATGTGTGTATTCAAGATGCAAGCCGAATTAGCTCACCTAGGATTTGATCCAAGATATCAATGACTAAGATCTCTAGCTGTTTGAATTCACCCATGAATTTGCCTTTGAAATACACTTTGAGTTAAGCCCTTCGAGTCTAATCGATTTTACTCCTTCAATATAAGTGCAAACCACAATGTTTGCTGTAGGTAATTCGCATTCCAAATGCTGGAGTAAACTGCCGATTTGGGACAGAGATGGGCGCACATTCAATGGTGCATTTGCTGCCTCATATGCTGGAGTAATTCGCCAATGCAGAGCAGAGTTAAGCCTGGAACAATCAGGCCAGAATTTACACAAACAACATAGAGAAATCGCTGCCTTATTAGGAGCAGATCGCATGCCAAGATTGGAGCTACACATGCAAATCATTTGATACTATTATTAAATTCTGTAACTTATATTAATGCAGTTTTGAATCTTCAGCATCTTAAATATGGAGATCTACACTTGGAAAGCAAGACCAGAAATTGTCATTGCAATGTCTATATTTGATATTCATATTTTCAATTTTGACAGTTGTCATTTGAATAGTACTTCTAGACTCTAGTTATTATGTTATAAATCTTTATCTTGTTAAAACTAATAGTAATTTTTCAAGTGCTAATAGTAATATTATATGTATTATCATTATGTCAGCACCGCTCCCCCATGGCACCCCCACCAAGTACCCGTATCCCCGTCCCCCAAGGAAATGTCTCCAAACCTGTGGAACACTAAACTGTACTAATAGTTTTAGATTTTTGTATAGTCACACAAATCACAAATTTACCATATTGCATTCAACTATGCCATAAGTTTTTAGCTAAAGATCATAAATAAAAGTGAGGATGGGGTAGGTTCCATTGGACTTGCCAAATTGTAAGTGTGAAATTCAACAAAAGAAAGTTTTCAGCAAATGAAATACAAACTCCAAATTGGATCACACACTAACCTATGGTAGAGCAAAAATATGAATTGCATAAACACAATGACTTGAATACATGATTCAAATCAAAACACACTACCTCTTGACAACAAATGGATATTCTCTAGCCAATGATTGAATATTTATTGCACATTTTGATAGCATCTGCTTGGTACAAATTGGGATGAAGAAATGATGGATTTGATCACAATTTTTAGGTTTTTGACGAGAAGGATGAATAGCAAAGATTTGATCTTGGAACATGAGTTTACCTCTGTTGATGGTGGAATGGACGTGGAGAGGTGGTAGCTATTACCCATTTCTATGGAAGTAATTAGCTAGTTATCTCATTCAATTGAATAGTTACTTTTTAATTGAATTATTTAATTATTTTTATTAAGAAGTTAGCCATTTCAATTGATGAGTTAACTATACTGATTAGTTAATGCTGAGAGGCATTCCATTGGCAGCAAGGGGTGAAGTGTAATAGTGCGAGTGTGTTGACAGAAATTCTTACCTTTCATCTTAAATTTGATAGCCATTTGCATGTCAAAATATTAATATTTAATAAACATAATGTTCTCAAAATAAAAGAGTTCTATATTAAAATAAAATAACTTTTAAGTAAATAAAATAGCTCCTAATCAATATTGCATGGCATTTTTTAAGATGGATGTGTTAATTTTAAGTAATCAGATCTAATAAATCAGAGCAGAGAATTTAAGCAAATCAGAATAAAGGACATAACACGATTTACCCTAGGAAACCTCTAGGAGGAAAAACCCAGCATTCAGATCCAGTTATTATTATTACTTTTCTCCAATTGACTTACAATGACATTGCTGAAGATTTGCTGAGGATCACCGATCCACGAAGCAAATCCACTGTGAGGGACTGATTCAAGTAATGGCCCTGAATTGAATCTTCAATCAGATCTCAGTCTTGAATGGATGCCCAGAAGTCTATAGTCAGATAAACAGTTCCTTCATTAATTTGCTGCTGGATCAGATCGCCATGAACTTGTTAATTCTCTGATTTTGTGTAGATTGGAGCAGGTCTATTCGCACATGCCTGGGCACAAATCTGCAGTCCTATGATTGCTGTTTGCAGTCATTCCATGAATTCGCAGTCCTTCACTGATTGGAACAGCTGGAGGAAATGATGTAAATATATGGCAGAGAGACTTCGCTGATTGGTAGAGCAGACAAATATCGCATATATTCTTGTGTGTATATATCTCTTGCTTACAACCGAAATACCTCATATATATATGAGGGAAAAACAAAACAAGTGTGGGGTCGACTTCCAAGGCCGACCTTTATTCTTTGGCGCCAAAATTAGAGACGATTTAATATAGAGGAGGGTCCAGCCCTTTAGTTTTTGATTTATTTTATTACAATAGCCCGATATATTAAGTTAAAATAACTTAATAATTTAACTCACAATTATTTATTTAATTTTCCTAATTAAATAAATAATCAATTCATAAATAATATTTAACTTTCCAATATATATTTAATTTCCAGATTAAATACATAATCTCCCGAATTCAATATATTATTTAATTCTCCTAAATAAATAATAAGTTATTTATTTATTTCTCCAAAATAAATAGTTAATCCATTAATCCATTATTTAATTGTCCTTAATAATTTAATTCATTATTTTAATTTTCCTAATTAAAATAATGAGAGCTAGAATCCGATCTAGCTACTAAACATTAACAGGATGAATTTAAGATATCTACACTAAACTATTTTGATTGATGAGTTGATTGATTTGATTGAATTGCTAACTAGATTGATTATGCTGATTTATTAGTTAGTGATGTTGATTAATTAGTTAATATTAGGAATTGCTCTTTTCTTTCATAAGGAAATGCATTAACATAGGAGAGAGAAAGAAATTATTGTTTTATTCTTCCATCTTGGAATCTCTTACAAGTCTCGTCATCACTCAAAGAGGGAAAACATCATCAGGCGATTTTCCTCCCAACCATAGACCACTGGTCCCTCGCACAACTTCGTACTGGAAGTGCCCTACCCTTTACGAGGGTGCAAACATAGGGCTAGGTCTGATTGCCATCTAAGCCTAGTTTTTAGTACCTACACTACTCATAGTCGGTCACACACTATAGGTACCTCCTAACTAGTACAACCATTTGACTAGAAGGTGTATCTGGTTCATGTGAACTGATGATCGCATGCAACTGCACTGCGCAGCCTTGGCCAAGATTTAAAAAGATGCTAGCATGTTCTCATGCTGTTAGTATTCACTACCCTTATTTGGCTTGTACAAAAACAATAGAGTTTATCTGACCCATTGGTCTTAACAACCAACAACATGCTAACTACCAATGTCCACTGACATCAATAGTCGTAACGACCTTCAAAGGATTGTGACCTGTTCACAAGTAACTGCTCAACTGTCTACTGACTCAATAGTCATAATGACCTTCAAGGGATTGAGACCCGCTAATAGACAACTGCTGTATCTTAAATCAGATTAATAATGTTTTAATGCTTAAATTTATTTTATCTGTATTAACTTGATATTTAGGCTAATTAAGCCCTTCTTGCAACTGTATGTGTGTTATCCAACTTCCTTCTCTATTCTGTTACATTTTCAGCTTATATTATGTTTGAGACTAAATCCCTATATTTTTATCTGATAAAGACAGAGATGCCTAAGAGGATGACTATATCATATTATAGGGATAAATGTTCATTTCCATGAACATGTTTACTATGGATCTTTATAACAGAGAAGTTACAATACCAAATCTTGATAATATATACTCCTTTGGATTCATTAACACACGTGTAAAGTAATTTGGAATGGAATATATATGACTCTTTTATTCTAGCAGAATGCATTTGATTCTTGATGATAAACTACCTTATGATTCGGTTCAGACATGGAGTCGATTTCATGATGATGAAATATATATCGATTGAATACAGAATGCAACCGAACTCTTGATGGTTAATTACATCTTGATTCAATTTAGAAATGCACACATTTACTAGATGATAATTTACATTCTTGATTAAATTTCAGAAATGCAATTATTACTTGAAAATGTATGCAGTGCATAAATGCATTTGATCCTTGATCGGCTGTAACTAAATGCATAATGATAATAGTATTCAAAATGAGAATACTATTGGATAGAGGATTGACATGCCTGTACAGTCGATGAGCTAAACTCAGAGATAAGTTTCCTCCACCCGATCCTTCAATTTAATGTTGGATGCTGAGATATTAACCAATCAACAAGGGATCTTAATCAGCTCTGCCTATGCAGATGGAAATATGGCCTTGATTCGAATGACAATTATGCAGACCGAAGTATGATCTTGGTTCAAATGAATGTTATGCAGACCCAAAGATGTTCTTGGTTTGAATGAGTAATATGTAGAAGAAGAAGTAGATTTCTTTCTGTATGATCATTCCTTCTTATTATTTCCCATCGAAGCTTAATGAAACTTCTTTTTGCAATTACATGGCACAACAAGAAGAGACAGTTACATTCTTCTAACTCCACTGTTGGCCTTCATATAAGTTTGAATATGCAACTTGGCACGAAGCCGTTGGAAATTGAATTTGAATCATTGGTGTTATAATGGTAACATGCTTGTGTGTGTGTATATATATAGATAAATAAACTCTCACACACACACACGCACACACATATATTTTTAAAGCCATGAAGTTATCATTATAAGGTTGATAGAAATAATTGAATTCTTCAGATTATATTAACCAATTCTATATATATTTAATTGGGTTTTCTTCAATGTTTAACTAAATTTAATTTATTAAAAAGATTAAACAAGAGAATGGTCACCTTAACCACACCAATTGGATGAGTGACAACTAACAACCACACCTCGACCCTATTACTCTAGGGTGACCAAACAACCCAAGGGTTAACTCATCTTTGTGTTCCAGGTGAAGATTGCAACTTTGACCTTTCCTTGTGTTTGCGCCCCTCTTCCTGATGCTGCTCTCCCTTTTCCAAGGATGATCCAACCTCCTGCATCCACTTAGCCACACAAAGATAGTTAGACATAATCGTCTTACCTTACTAGGTATCAATAAAATAAACATTAGTTGCTAGCATTTTTACCTTGAATTCCATTAATCCATCAATAGATGTATAAAATATATTTCAAATAGCAACATCACATCTCTAATTGTGCAATTTAAACAGTTAAAAAAACTTCATGAAGGAGGGATGTAACATTGCCTTTAAAAATTGAAAACTACAATGGAAAGGGGGGGTCTACAACTAGTGGCAGGTAAGCGGCTTGTGTTTGGCAACTTGGTGGCAGCTGAGATTTGTTGACGATTGTTGAAGTAGGTTGGAGTGCGAGATGTTGGGCAGACAAATGATGGCTCAGCAGTGGAGTTGATTGGCCATTGGAACTACAAAGGAGGCCAGTGTTGTCGACCAATTTTATGTGTCGGCAAGGGGTAGGGTCTGACAATCTCTATCATGATTTAGGAGTACTGTAGTGCTTTCAAGCACTTAATTTATTTGTTGATTGTTTTATGGTTTGAAATATTTTTAATGTTTGTTAATTTAATAAAAAAGAAGAAATATGTGCAGAAATGAATAGTTTTTTGTTATTCTTGTATTGACTTGCATAGACAAGCTGTACAACTTCTTTTGCTTTTTTTTTGCATCTGCTCCAAATACTGACAAATTTTATGTCAATCAGGAGGTTTTCATTGCTTCTAGATGCAATGGTGCAGTGCATTTTGAACAGTTCACTTCCTGCAAAGGATCACTACAAAAAACAAAGTGAACCCTCCCATAATTGGCCAGCTTCAGATAGCTCATTTTAATAAAAAATAAAAAATTGGATCCTAGCTGATTTGTCTATTTTGGACACAATGACAAGTTCAGAGCAATACCAATCTCCAATCCACATGCTCTAAAAAAACTAGAAATAGATCAACCCTATGGCATTGTGGCTTTGATACTATGTCAGATTTTTGCATAAACAATAATTCTATCTAGGACCTAACGTTTACGAGCTAATATAAAAACTAGAATTTGAGAACAAAGATATTCAAAATTCAACATGATGAAGGTTGATTACAAAGAGTAAATTATAAATATATAAAGCTCTTGGATCCATGAATCAAGGAGATGATATGGCCAAGAGGTAAGATTTTAACTCCTAATCAGTCCCAATTAGGAGGTGAGTTAACTTGGTCTAACAAAGATAGATATGGCCTTGATTAAATAGAGGTGGCTTCTAACTACCATCAATCAAGGGTTGATGAGGCAGTGGTGGCACTTGTGTACACTGAGTCAAGGTGAACAAATGTCATTATTAGCTACCTAGGTGAGAATAACTAAATATACCTATTATCCTTCGTAAACTTAATAACTAGTTGCAATATTACACTTGCACTGAACGCTATTCTCAGTGAAGTGAAATATTTACACCAACAAAGGGTTGGAGTAAGTGCTTTTTAGTTAAATAACTAAGTTGCCGGTTCGGATGCGGGTTCGAGATTCGGGTTCAAAATTTGTCCAAATTTCTTTTGGGCTGGGTTCGATTCGTTTTGGGTGCGTCCGTACAAGAATTTATATATATATATGTAAACATATGCAGCAGCAAATAAGTTCATACATTACTATGCTAATAATAAAGCAACATAGCAAAATACACCACCACATATATTGTCGTTTTAGTTCAAATGACATAACAAAATGCCAAAATACACCACCCTACCACTGTTTCGATTCAAAAACAATAATGCCAACATTGATAATCAGTCATCAGTGATCAAAATATCATCAAAAATCATCAAACAAATCATCATCATTCTGCTGTTGTAGATTAGAAGCACAAACAGTGCCACTAGCATCAGTATTAGTGGCCTTATGCCCAGCCTCAGGATCAGCCTCAACATCACTAAGTAGCTTGTGATCACCATCATCAATTGCAAGTGCATCAAAGTGGGCTTCCAACTCCGCAGACTCTGGTTCAACATCCCAAAGCTTTGCCTCCCCTTTTTTGTAAGTATTGTTTGTGTGTTGTGAACCTCAAGTTTGAATGCACAAAGACCAAGTTATCTGTCTTCTTGGAGTTTAGTCGTTTGCGTTTTATTGAGTGGATGAAGGAGTATGTGCTCCAGTTCCTCTCAGATGACGATGAACTAGCAACCTATCAAGATTTACAATTTTGAAATTAGAGAGTTAAGAGTTTTGAATGTAAATTTTAAAATACAAATTCAATATTTATCAACAAGAATTTAGAAATTAGAATCTTAAGAGTAAATAACTTACCTGTGATAAAATTTTGATGGCAATGGGTTGCAAGTGTTTGTACATTTGTCCATGGAAGTACCACCATTTATGAGCATCAACATTTTTCTTGTCTGCAAGAGCTTCGTGACCACAATCATCAATGCTCGCCAAATTAATGAATTTAGACCTCACTGTAGGTCGTAGGTGCTCGGGAAAGAGTCTTCGAAGGGCTGCCTTGTACCCTTGAGCAACTTCAGAATTTCTGTATGGGGCAACTCTAGTGGTACTCCCATTGAGGACCGATTGGCTATAGAACCTGGGGCTCAATGCAAAGGCAAGTAGATGCAAAGGGGTAGTCATTTTGTTCCATCTTTCTACCATGATTACCTGTAGCTCCTTGAAGAACTTTTCATCAGGATCTTCCTCTCTCTCATTTATGATATTTCTAATATCCCCAATCATGGAGTCAGTGCCATCATATACCTCACCCAAGCAAGGCCTATCCATGTTAGTGTATCGGATCATGCTCAATATAGGCTCGGTGAACTTCAGAAGGTACTCAACACGATCCCACCAAGAGTCATCTAATATCAATGCCTTAATGACAGCTGCCTTGGCACTATTTGATTGCCTCCATATGCTCCAATTAGCACTGATTACTATTCTAGACAATGACTCTTTAACCTTGACAAGGTGTCTCAAAACAATAGTGTTGGAGGCAAAGCGGGTCTCGACAACCTATTTTAAGATCAAAACAATAATAAATTAAAATCAATATTAAAATTAAAATTTAAAAACATAGAAAGTTTACTAAACTAAAGTGACTAGATTTCTTAAACATGTTTAAATTTTAAACTATTGAACTTACCTTCAAGAGCTCCAATTTCGAGAATTGTCTAAATATGGCTTGCGTCATATGGTGGTTTGTGACAAACATTTCGATCTCTTGTGCCTCTTCATACATTTTTTTAATCCACTCAATCTTAGTGCCAATTTTTGCAGCATTAGGTTGAGTGAGTGCACAACACAAGGTGTCCAAAAAATGTGTTCGAAGCGCTCCTCAACCTATAAGCCGGCAGCCCTACAATTCGTGGCATTGTCAGTTATTACCTGAACAACATTTTGAGGGCCAACTTGCTCAATGGCTTGGATGAGAATGTTTGCAATGAAAGGACCGTCCTTCACCTCTCCTTCACAATCCACAACTTTTAGAAACATTGCACCTCTTGTGGACACTGCAATAACATTGACCAAAGGACGATTTCTCGCATCTTTCCATCCATCAGATACTATGGTCACACCTGTTTCAATCCATGAATCCTTGATGGGCTGCATGGAAGCCTCTACATTGATCACCTCTTTGTCCATTAAAGTGGTGCACACCTTCTCATAACCCAGGCCTTTGAACCCCTTTGGAGCCTCATTAATTGATCTCACCAATTTTTGCCAATACGGTGAGCGATCAACATTAAACGCCAATCCACATGCATAGATGCATCTCGCTATGGCTTCCTCGGCAATGTCTCTAGATTCATTTTGAAATGATGTTTCTAAGGGCCCCATTGCTCTCTTATTTGCAATTGGGTCTTAAGGAGTATGCAAGAATGGATGGCCCTCTACGGGTGGTTCATTGGGAGTGGAAGTTGAAGACATAGATGATGTTTTTCTTTTTTTCCTAGCATTTTGCAAAGGACGAGAACTTGCCCTCCCAGCTGCTTCGTTTGCTTGTTTTTTCTCTTGAACATATTTGTTCACAATGTGGTTTGGAAGAAAGGTTTTAGGTAGTACCCCATTAACTCTTGGCTTCCCTGTACAAATTTTAATGCCCTGTTGAGGAATAATGCACAAATGTGCTTTCACTCTACTATAAGAGCTACTAAATTCCTCTTTGCAAGGCTGCAAATCCACACATAACCTCCTCCACCTAGCATTGGTTTAACCATTTCCACATATTCCATAGTGGAGAGCGTCTTTCTATTTTGAAGCAGGTTTTTTCGGTGCTAGAAGCACTTACAACCATTCTTTGAGTTTGAATCTATAAACAACAAACAAAGCAAAAAAACAAAAATGATTCGTGAATCAGAAAAAATAAAATATAACTTAGGAAATCATTTTTGGAAATTAAGAATTTAGATGTAACCCTAGATGAAATTTGAACATTTCTTACTGGCTATTACTACCAATACATGATATTCGATTTATATGTATTGTCAAATGAAATTTGAAATGATAAGCTAATCACAAACTGATACTTTAAAAAAATATAAAACAGTTACCTCAACCTGTAGCAGCGTAGCTAATCACATCCACGAGCTTTGCTATATTAATATAACACACGCTGCTGCTAGCAGAGGAAAGACGACAGGAATGAAGAGGATTCAGCCTCAGGAAGAATACATGTCTGCTGCTGCTAGCTGAGGAAAGACGACAGGAATGAAGAGTGAAGAAGAATACACGCTGAGGAAAGAATAGCCGCTGAGGAAGACCGAAAACGCTGCTCATAATGGAGACAAAAACGCCGAGTGACATAAAAATGCCATGTTTTTTAGGTTTACTTTGGAAAAAATAATGTTTAAAAACTACCGTTGAAAGTCAACAAAAGAAAGAATCCCAAATTCGCCCAAATTCGTTCGAAATTCGTTCAAACTCACACAAATTCGCCTCGGGCTTGCAAGTTTATTTTGAAATTCGCTCCAAATGAAAGGTAAGTCGACCAAGGTCCGTTTTGACTAATCAGCAGCGAATTTCTGAGGGAAATACCGAATTTGAATCGAATTCGAACCGATTTTGAATTTACAGCGAATCGGATTTTGAATTTGCATGTGACTGGGGGAATATGGTAACTTAGTTAAATAATTTTAATTTTGAATACTAAAATTATGAAGAGTGAGAGCCTTTATTTAAGTTTCTTTAATTATTTAGTGGTGATAAACATGAAACAAATCTTAGTTTACTTTATTCATAGGAGTGAATTGCAATATTTGTAGATATAAAAATAGTTGTGGGACAAACTCTTGTTTGCCTTTTGTATGTCTGATAGATATGCAAACCGGACAAAACTATACTTCTGAATTATGCTAAATATTGAATATGGAATCTTAGATGATGCTTCTTATATATCAGTAATTAATGTTGATTATAAATTAAGTAGGTAATTGAACCCACTGATATTTGCCAAAGGAAACTGTCTTTGTATCAATTATTTGGCATATGGATAAATAATAAATTGAGTGGAAAGTTTTATAATAATAGAGGATGCTATTTTCTCAATGAACTAAATGCTTCCTATCCAGGTAATGATTTAGAACCTAAACCTAAGCATATTTGCAAAGGCAACATAAATCATGTTAGAGGATTTTAGGAACGCTTGCCAATTGTTGTAAGGAGAAGGAAAAAACACAGTTGTTTAGGTTTGAATAACAGAGTAGAAAATACAAGCTTAGTTAGCTGCCAAACTAGGGAAAATTAGATTTGAAATACACTGATTTACGCAATTGAGAGAAATGTCAGGTGCAACTGGAAAGAGGTATGTGGGAGAAATTTGATCTGGAAGGTGCTCCTATTTTTTTTTCAGGTGCCATAATGGTAGTTTTTTGGAGTTTAAGTGAGCTGCTTGGTATTCTGCAATGGCTTGATCTGGTTTCAGGGCCATCTATTAGTGTGGAATGGCTTGAAGTGGTTTGCAGGGTCACCTAGCTCTATGCAATGGCTTAATCTGCTTTGTAGGGCCCCCATTGTTGGTGGCCATGATAGCACGGCCACAGAACGAAAGAATGGGCTCATCCATGGAGTCTTTGGGCATGCAACACGACCCTTGCATCACCCTCTTCTGCTAATCCATATATTGGTGTATAAATCGAACTACAACTTATTATTACAGAAAATTATCATCTACTGCAGCCATGTCTGCACAGTAAGTATACGTTGGCGCCCCAGTTAAACATTTTTATTTTGGTTTATCTCTACTTGGGTGAAGTAAAGAAGGAAGCGTATAGGTTTATGAGTAGTTGGGTGCTTTACACTAAATTTTAAATAACTAGTCATACAAGCCTAGGCCATAGGTGTTCTAAAGAATTAATTTAGCAAACTATTTGTCTGCATGGGTCTTACAGAGATTTCATTTAACAAAACAATAGCATTATCAAATACACCAATGGAGTCTATCACATATCAATATGCAATCACATTAAAAATGATCTACCTAGGTGAACACAAGATTAAATAGGAAATGACATACGTATGCCAATTTCACCATCTCAATATTTAATTATATTTTGTTATAAACATCTTTCACTTTTCATCACTTAACTTAATCCAGCCAAATGAGTGCAGGATTTTAAGAGTCCTAAGATTCTGAAAATTAGTACTAAGTGTATGAGATGAATTTTGAGTGGCTATATTTGCTATTATTGTATTGTCCTCACTCCAAATAGAACTGGCAAGATTTTATTTTAATATGACCTGGAATGAACATCCCAAACATTGTTTAAGAGAAAATTGAATAGAGGAATTTGTGTGATCGAGTGTATATGAGATAGACTTCTTTGTTCTAGATTGAGCATCATCTTTGGTAAATTGTTAATTGTCAACTTGAATATCCCTAGAAGTATGTAACTGTTGGATTAAACTTGAGAGATAAACTAAGTGAAAACTTGAAGAGGAAGAACTAAATGGTAAACTTGATCTCATGGACAAAGCGTACATAGGTGGCCGGATTTAAGTTGAGAGATAAATTGAGTGAAAACTTAAAGAGGAAGAACTAGATGTTAAACTTGATCTCATGGACAAAGCGTACATAGGTGGCCGGATTTAACTTGAGAGATAAACTGAGTGAAAACTTAAAGAGGAAGAACTAAATGTTAAACTTAATCGCATGGACAAAGCGTACATAGGTGGCCTATAGAAGAAGGAATTTCAAATGAGCCAATTCATTTGACATAGTAACTAGGGATCAGTTTTGTGCTACTGACTTGGGGTTGTAGTCTTCATTTGAGAAATAAATTTATGAATTCTTAATGAACGAGAATGGTAAACTTAAAAGGAAAACTATAAGATGATTGATTAGTAATCTATAACCTTAGAAGTAATTATGGATGTGAATAGGGGTTGAAATGAACTTAGATTGGTAACCTAATTGTTGTTGATCAACAATCGTAATGACCCAATTTGGGTTTAAATTTAGAAATTAAAAAATAAAACTAGAATAACAATAAACAATACCATATCGTAACGAAATAATCTTGCGAGTTGGATCATGAATTGCTCGATACCTAAAGATGAACTCAATTAAGTTGATGTGGGACCTGTTTGGTTAGAAAATATCTTGTTAAGAATTTCATCTGCTTTGATTCCTTTGGGAAGGGATATTTAGGTAGTCTCTGATGGGTGGAGCTTGAGGATTTAGGTTGAGTCTAGGGATTTGGTGTGCTATTGAGAACTTCAATTATTTAGCACAAGAATGTAAATTATGAATTAATCTTTATTGCTATTGTTGGGTAAGGTTAGGAAGCTATAACTTTTTAATTGGGAATAAATTAATATCTATGTGCCACAACTTTTTGGGGATGGTAGGGGACACATTTTGGGGATTGCAATCCTAGGGCCTTTTTGGGGACGGTGGGTGGATACCAATATATATGAATTTTTCAATACATACATACATACATATAGTGAGAGAGAGAGAGAGTAAAATTTCTACAAGTATAATAACAACCATACATTTATACTAGTAGTATAACAGCAATATGATGCAATGGGATTAGCACACAAGCCCCTATCACATACAACAATTCAAGTGCAAATGAAATGCTACAAAGCAAAACTAAAAATCTGCAAACAAGTTGATTTCTTTATTCATCAAAGAAAGAAATGAGGTTGTATCTACAAATCTGATTACAAATTTTTTTCAAATTATTTACATCTAATTTTGGATCTCCTCACAGACCTAGACCTTCAACAAAATACCACTCCCTCCATCTGATCAGTCCTACCAGACCTGTAACCCTATAGAAAAAAAAGCCCCAACAAAACTCTTAGCCAAAAAACTCAAAACTCCCCACCCCCCCCCACTAAACTTCTAGAAAACAAAGCCTAAAAAAGGAAAATGCAGCCCACTCCAAACTGCTATTTAATCTCCCTCCAAAAACCATCCTGAAACAAATTTATTAAAAGACCCTCTCCACTCTCTTCCATTTGTTGCTGAACAGCACCTCCTGGGTAATAGTCTCTTCTTTCTTCAGTTTCTAACACACATGAGAGGGTATTTGAATTTTCAATTTTAAGGCTGTCCCTCCTCCATGTGGATGCTCTGCATAGACACCCAAGGTAGATTGAAACGTTGCATGAGTGAAACTCATAAACATTTATAAGTCCTATGCTTGTTTAGAATCCACTTCTCTACCTTATCCGTCTCAATATGCTTTGTCAGTTTTCTCTGCAATTTGATGTCTCTTCCATCCTTCATCTTTCCTCTCTTTTTCTCCCTCTTTTCACATAATCCAACTCCCACCTATATGCATTAGGAAACTCTGAAAAATCATAAGCTTCAAAGTCACCCTCTTCAGTAAAATAATCAAATTAATGCATTACTTGTTTTGTTTGAGACTGCTACAACAATTTGTCTATCAATTTTCTCTTTTGCAACACCATGTTCCTCTTTGTTCATGCCTTCCAAGAGACACTGTTTTGCTACAAGATTTTCCTCTTTTGCATCCAAATCAATGTTAGAAAAACAACCAAGGCATTCTCCTTTCCCATCCTGCAACACACTATTAGTTTCCAAACCTTCAACTTCAGCAATCTCTTTTTCAATTTCAAGCATTTGCTGCAACATTATCTCCTAAACGAATACTATGACCCTTAAACAAATAAGATTCAACAATATTCTCAAAAAAATCAGATTTTACCTCTTTTTGCTCCTCCATTGGAACTGTTATTCTGCCCTTCCAGAATGCAATCAACATTTCCGCAACTTGCATGAGCAATTCATAATCCTCATCTTTATCTTCTATGACTAACTCTTTAACTCCATTAATCAAACATTTACCAGTGTTCTTACATACCTTTTTATCATTCTTACCCAAGGGTTTTAACTTGTGTTGAACTCCATCCTTCAATAACGTGTATGTAACTATCATGCATTGCCTTTTTGTCGAACTGCCATGGTCTTCCCAATAACATATGACATACATTCATCGACAAAACATCACATAAGATCTCATCATGGTAATCTCCTATCTTAATTTTAACCAAACATTGTTCACTCACCAAAACTCTTTGATCATCCTGCAACCAAGCAATCTGATATGGATGCGGATGCATTCTTCTTTCTTCTTTCTAACCACAACTAGCTTACCATTTACTTTGAAACAAGATTGTCTGTACTTCCACCATCAATAATGATATTGCATACCTTACCCCCACACTTACATCTTGTTTGAAATAAACTTTTCCTTTGAACTAATTCTTGTCCTGCATTCATCAAGGCTCTCCTTGCAACAAGTGTTTCTCCATTCTCTGCATCTTCTAATTGTGATGACTTAGCATCTTCCTCGTTCACATTTGCAAACTCTTGCTTTGCCTTCGTTTCTTTTTCTGGTGTTTCCATGTTCTGGACATTCATATCTTGTCACCTTCGCCACATTCAAAACAAGTTATCTTGTAGTTTCCTCTTCCTATAACCCTCTACCCAATCTTCCTCTTCCTTTGGAATTTTGTTCGCAGGGTATGAACCATTATTCCTTTGTTTTTTTATTACTGCTATGGTCTTCATTTTTCTGATTTTTCAGATTTGAATCTTCACTTCAATCTCCATACGATCTTCCCTCCTTTTTTCCATCTCAGCCTCTTCACTTTTGTTTACATTCAATTCTTTTGTTGATCTTTTCTTCAAATTTTAGAGCAAATCGGAATGCATCCTCCATGGTATAAACTCTTATTACACCCAACTCTTCTTGAATGCTTGGTCTTAGCCCATTGATGTAATGAGCTATCTTCTCCTTGTCTGCTTCAGAATGGCCTATTTTGATTAGAATTTTGTGGAATTCCTCTGTATATTCTCTCGCCATCCTACTTCCTTGTTTTGGGCTTTGCATTTTCCTCAACAAATCTAACTCATAATCAATAGGAATAAACTGTCTCTTCTTCATTTTCACCATTTTATCCCAATTGCAAATCTTGCTTTTTCTTATTTTTCCTCTTCCAATTTGTACCTCTTTCCACAATTTTAGCTTGTCCTTTTATTTTGGTTTTAGCAAGCCTCACTTTGTCTGGATCCTCTGCTTCTTCAAACTTGAAGTACTCTTCCCTATCATATGTCCAGTCTATTAGTTCTTCTGGATCCAAGTTCCCATTTAAGAAAGGAACTTAAAGTTTTCAACCTTTGGTCTTTTCCCAATCCTCGTCAATGCTTTAACAAGAGGATCCTTTAGAGTAGCTCTTTTTGCTTCATCTTCAGCATTTTCTTCTTCTAAAGTTTCTTCAATCTCATCATCTTCACTTTTAGGTGTTCTCCTGCTAGCAAACCCTCCTGATTTCTTCATGCAGGGCTTCAACCTGCCTACCCTCTTTTGACTGTAAAATTATTAGTAGGGGTAACATCTAGAGGATTTCTTCCTCCACTTCTAGCTGCAACTCTACCCCAATCACATGGGGCTCTTCTTGCACTCATTATCACAACACCCACAAGCTCTATCTTAGTGCAAATTGCCTCCGGTGAATTTGTTTGCACACTCAGAATCTTCTGGTGCTGATACCACTAATGCAATGGGATTAGCAAACAAGCCCCTATCATATACAACAATTCAATTGCAAATGAAATGCTACGAAACAAAACTAAAAAATATGCAAACAACAATTTAATGCCTTTATTCAATAAAGAAAGAAATGAGACTTTGTCTCTACAAATCTGATTACAAAATTTGTTCAAATCATTTACATCTAAATTTTGGATCTCCTTACAGACCCAAACCTTCAACAAAATACCACTCCCTCCCTCTAATCAGTTCTACCAGACCTACAACCCTATAGAAAAAAATCCCAACAAAACTCTTAGCCAAAAATCTTAAATCTCCCCACTTCCCCCAAAACTTCTAGAAAACAAAACCTAAAAAAGAAAAGAAAATGCAGCCTACTCCAAACTGTTACCCAGCCTCCCTTTAAAAACCATCTTGAAACAAATTTATTAAAAGACCCTCTCCACTCTCTCCCATACATTGCTGAACAACAACTCCTTGGTTACTAATTTTACTTTTTTTCTCTTCTTCCTTCAGTTTCTAATGCACATGAGAGGGGATTTGAATTTTCAATTTTAAGGCTGCCCCTCCTCTACGTGGAAGCCCTGCATCACAATAACAACATTGTCACAATACAGGTAGAGGGGCGATTACTCAATTTTTATCATAATAGGAGTATACCAGCAGTACTTGAGCAGCATACAGTAGTTTAATCACGATAATAGTCTAACAATAATGTAGCAATAGTATTTTAATATAACAAAAATATTTGATTGTTTAAATTTTAAAGTTTACAAATGAAAATTAAATTAATTAAAAGTTCAAACTTAATTCTCAAACTTCGAAATCCAACTTTGCCTCTCCAGGATATCAATATGAAAAGACTTAGAGTTCGTGTCACCCTTTGGCTGAAGTTGTGGTTCGTCCAATGGAATCCTAATCAATCCTAGTTGCTTCTCCTAGTTGTCAATCTGCCTAGCATCTTCATAATCAACGTCCTAATGTGCTATAGGAGTTTGTTGATATTCAGTAGTCTCCCGATCTTGAAGTCTCAAGGCACTATGAATCACAACTAGTTTTTTTTCTAATTTAGAGGTAAGCTTGTTCCTCTTGATCAAATAGATGAAGCCATAGGTGAACCGATTCTTCTTTACAACAGAGGATCCAGCAATCTGTGAGGGTAGATGAATAACAAGTTGTATCAACTATGGTCTGTCCTTCCCATGAAATTTCTATCATCCAATGGTGTTTTTTGTGCAATATTGGCTCTATTTATCGTAATCTCTAGTTTGCTGAATGTAGGACCCTGAAGATTGAAAAACTGAAGCCATTGCTTTTGAAGTATGGTTGTCTCCTCAATGCTATACATCTTACAAACAACCTTCACAAAGCCCTCCATTACCTCAACATCTTTAGAAGGAAGAATTCAGTCAGCTCTAGGTGCATAACACTTGGGATTAGGAGCATAGATAGCCATATGAAGAGGGGTGTTTATTGTGTTCTACCTCTTTGTAACAATATCTCTAATATGCTCATAGAATTGTAATCTAGGATCCTTATCACGAATTTCTTACTCTATTTGGTCAAACATGCTATCAAAAGTCTCATCTTTCCAAGGCTAGGAGAGTTTATTTGTATACTTGATTACCCTTACAACTAGTGATATGATAGAGCAAATAAATCTGGAAGCCACATTTAAAAATTATGACATTGACACTATTAATTATAAGAATTAAAATTTGAAAATAAAAACAAAGTAGAAATGCAAACATACTAATTTAAATTTTCAAATAAAATTGTCTTGCTTGATATTGGACTGCCAAGTGTCATTAACACCCTTTCTCTCACCTTTGTCCCTTCTTTTGTCTTTGATTGAGCCCACTTTTTCCACTCTCCATAAACTACCATGGATTTTAGAGCATCTTGCACCTCCAACATTCTTTCTAGCAAAATAAAATAGCTAGCATATCTAGTCTCAACTGGTTTGAGAAATTATTTCTTTGCATAAGATCATAACAGTGCATGTGAAGTATGATGGTTACATACAAACATTTGTATGTCTCTAGCTTTGGCCACTATTATTTTCACCCAATCTATTTTGCCAGTGTCTTTTAAAGCATGTATACAACATAGAGTCTAAAATGTATGTTTGTAAGTGCTCTAAACCATCAAATCAGCTATTACAAATGCGAGTTGAATTTATCACGACTCGCACATCATTGATTTAATCTCCTCTATGGCCTCCTTCAAAATGTCAAAATGTTAATCAACGTTCTTGTGTTTCTTAGAGAAATCAATAGTTCTAAGAAAGTATGAACCAATAGGAATGTACTAATAATATTTAATGAGTGGCTGATGTTGAATGTTAGTTCACTCATCCATGAAAATGGAACAATCATTCAGCTCTTCCATCGATATGATCACCTTTGAATATTGTTTGTTAAAGAGGGAGGTGTGCAATCTATGTTCTTTAGGCGGAACATAAAAAGGGTCCAACTATTATGGTAAAATAATGAATGTGTTGAAAAATAGAGATCAAGAATTGTTAAATTTTGAGGATAGCTGCAAATGTAATAGCACTCTATGTTTTATGTGTTTTCCAAATGCAACAATCTCTCTTTTATTTATTCTGGGAATGAGGCTAGGAGAGACATGTCTCTTCATGGGACATGTCTATTCATTATTATTTATAAGAGAGGGCATGCCTCTTCCCATTAATTATAATTTAATCAATCTTATAATGTTTCATCAATCAATTATTAATTAAGAATAATATATAATTTATTAAATTTCATATGATTAATAATAATATAACATATATAATGTATTATTATTAATCAACATATATTATATGTATTCTAATGATCATACGACTGAAGCTACAAACTTTAACACTCCCTCTTAGCTAGGGAGGATGATCAAACAGAATGTGTAGTGGTCTCCTATGTCAACACTAATGACCCTCACCATAGCTATACAAAACATCAACACTCCCTCTTAGCTAGGGAGGATAAATCAATCCAATGCCAACACTTATATGACACTTAACAACATCAATCATACGATGTAAGCAATAAAAGCATCATCCTTGTGATGTAATCAATAGAAACGTAGTCTCAAGATGTGGATTGCCTCCATCGATGATTCTATGCACAAGCTCTCAGGTGGATTGCCTCCATCGGCGATTCTATCCACAAGCTCCTTAAGTTTTAACGTGGATTGCCTCAATCGGCGATTCTATCCACAAGTTCTATCTATTATGATATGTTTCAGCCATCATAAGATGTCTATCACAATAGAAGATTTCCATCATTTGAATCACATTTGATATCTTGAGTATTGGCCTATCAAAATGTTAACACATGACATTCACCAAATACTCTGAGTATTGGCCTATCAGAACATCAACTTATGATATTCACCAAGTACTCAATAAGGTATTGGCCTGCAGAACATCAACACATGATATTCACCAAACACCTATCATATATCTATACAAACAACTCATAGACCGTCAATGACATCTAACACTTAGTTGTTGATTTACAAGATATATCTATGCAAACAACTTATATACAGTCAATTGAATGACATCTAACACTTAGTTGTTGCTTTACAAGATGTATCTATACAAACAACTCATAGACCGTCAATTTAATGACATCTAACACTTAGTTGTTGCTTTAATTCATCATGATCTGTTTCAACATTATAAATAATGTATATCATGATTTAAGTTATTGTAAGGTCGTCACCTTCCAATAACTTATGCAAATACAAGTGATCATCATTTGGAAGTCGTCACTTCCTTATGATGTACACAGGAGGCAGGCCCATTAAAATCATATAGTCACACATATGGACTTTCGAACTCCCTTTGAATATCAATCATCTGATCTCCTCATCAATGATG